>VDFB02256132.1:144001318-144206363 GCA_007258455.2 Sequoia sempervirens
CAATGGAGAACCAAGTTAAGACCTGCAACTACAATATTTCATTATTTTCGAAACATGGGAGGCCTGTACTGGGCCGTACACAGAGCAAAAGAACTAAAAACTCAGAAAATTGTTAATATTTCATAGTTTTAGGCGTTGTAAAGAGCACTAATCTTCAAAATAGCTATTGATTGAACCCCATTCAGGCTTGAATGATGTGTTTTAATACATTCCAAAAGAGAATCAACTCCCTTCAACACCCATAACCACCTTGTAACCATCAAACCCTTATTAATCCTATAAACACTAGTATTTAACAAAGGTTTTGCTTTATAAGATTTATCATGCAAATTTAGTGTTCTAAAGAACTAGGACTATCTAGACACCCTTATTTACCCAAAACATGACCTTTAGACTCTTCCACAACATTCCCATTTACAAATTCAAGAACTTTCCTTCAAGAGGCTACAAGGACTCTTAGGTGCAAGACTATACATTTTCAATCCAAATGACCCAAGATGGTTCCAATTACATTAAGATTGGTCTTTTAGACCTTATTGAGCCTAAGTAAACAAAAAAAATCCTTGTATCAACCTAAACACCTATCATTAGCTTTATGTGGCATTCACGCATGGTGATATGTAACTAGGTGGTTAGGTGCTCCTGCACTAATTTGTGGTCGAGTTGTGTGGACGTCCAAGTTGTACTCTACTATCTCATTTTCTAAGTACTTCACGCATTGGGAAGTGGGGATGACATACATTCCTTGCTCAAATATCAGGGGATATGGGATCCTTTCTCTATGTTTGTCGCTTAGTAGGCTGTGGGCGTTCTATAGTTGTCTAGAGACCTCTAATATAATCATTCTGTCATTGGGGTATAGTGGTAGCTTGTAGGGCCTCTTAGAGAACCCCTCTATTTTGATGTATGTGAACTTCGGTTACTGGATGAATATGTACTAGAACCTCTGGATGAATGCTCTGGCATTGTGCAAGACTCTTCTCTCAAAATCTCCCCCAAGGAGTCTGATAATGTGCCCAATGAAGGCATCATTTACCCTTTGGTATTCTCTCTTAAAATTCCTATATTCCAGCTGGGGGTAGTGGTCATATACTTTAAGTTCTCCCCTCCCTAGATTCAGATTATTAGCAACAAAGAGGCCCTTGTATGGGAGTGCCTCCACTAATAGATACACCAAGTAAGAGGTCATGTAAACTTGGGATGTTTTCTTCACAACCATATGTTGGTTGTGCATGTTGTCACTGATCTTCTTTGCCTCATGGAACTTCATTTTTCCATGGATGATCTCTTCAATAAAATAGAACATCCATTCTTGAAAGAAGGCAACAGTAGGGTGACCCATTTCCCTACTCAATAGAGTAACCAAGTCATGGCACTCCTCATAGAAGTCACTTTGGAATAGCTCCTAGGGTACCTTGGCAACACTGCCCCTCCTCTCCTTCAACCAATTCCGGTTGATTAGCTTATTGCACCCTAGAGGGTCTGCTTTCCACATGTTTACAACATATCCCTTCTCTATTTCCTTGATGGAATCAAACGTAGGAATATGGAATGCTTGGCATATGGATTGGGAAGATAGATCTACCAACACTTTGTCATCATGATCAATAATATTTCTACTGCTATGGTAGCATTCTTTTCATACCATTACTAGTTTTAGAGTTACAAGTACAGGTGGAAAGCCAATTTCTTTGGCAAGGCCACACTTTCTGATTTTTTGAGTGTTTTTCAATTGTGGGGTTGATCATGATCCTTCACCTAAACTCATCTATATCCACATGTCCGAGGTTGGTGTATGACACTGAATCCCTAGGTGGAGGTAATTTTGGAGGTGCAATCCACCCCATGGAACTGGTACTTAATTTGATCTTTCTCCTCTTTCCCTCTTGGTGCTTTTGTAGGCTTCTTTCCTTTCTCTTTCTCGATAGACTTCCCCAATGGTCCTGCAGCAAGTTCCATAAATCCTTCATACAAAGATGTCATAAGTGTTGATGATTTTCTTTGCACAATAACAACTTAGACAAAATATAATATCCTATCTCTCTTGAAAGGTAAATCTCTATCAGCAAGCCTCAAGAGATAACCCCAAGGTCTCTAATGTCAGGTCTTGACAATGCATAAACAACTCAGTGATAAATGTGAAAATGCTGGTAATCACAATGGGACCTTACTACAAGCAAATACTAAATCTTTAACTTATTAGATCTAGCAATATGATGATACTTCAACCCTAAATCTAACCCAATGATAAAAGAAATAACAAAAGATATAAGGTTTCAAAGAGATTTCTAGATTTAACACTACTCCTAAGATTAACAATGCAAATGATGAACACTTGAAATGGACCAATCCCTTAGAAACTAATTTCTACTTGACCCAGATGGATATGCAATCTTATAGAAATAGTGCAATCTTCTAAGGTGTTAAATATTTTCAGATTATGAACATTCATTCAAAACAACCCTATTGCAATTGAAATGAATAAACCTTCACAATTGAACTAAGCACAGTGAATATAAAAGTCCAGGTTAACTTTGCAAAACAACTAACAATCAGTTGGTTGCGAAAAGTAGGAACCATGGATTACTGCAAACACTTCAAGCACTAAATCATAAACACTATCAATTTATCTAACATTAACCCTAATGCCTTTATCAAATAACTTAAGCAATTCCAAAGATAGAATCACAAGAACCATGCAAGATAAATCAGCACAATTCACCAAAGCACAATGCCTCCAATTGTGAATCACCAAAGTAGCAACAATTCAGGTATTCTATTACACAACACTTGGCAGAAAAATGAACTAACTAAGTCTGCTCTACGGCAATTGGCTCTAGCTCAAAGGCTATCTATCTTTTTTCTAGCCCAGCACAAATGAGGCAAAATGCCAGAGTTATAAAACCCCCAAGATAATAATAGGCCTAGTTAGGGTTTTACAATAATAATTAGGCACAACAAGTTGGCCAAGAGAAATTCAAAATGAGATAAAATATGCATTAAATGCATGAACTCCATCGAGGTCAGCCTGGGATCTCCAATGCAGCTAGGACCAATGCATGCAAAATAATGGGAAGCACAAATTTTGATGTAGCCTTGCATTAACTGCTTTCCCCTTTGTCTTTATTTCTATACACCTTATCATGCACCATCAAAAGCACCTTGTCCAAGTCGACTGTGGGTGGCAAAGGAAAAACCTTAAGCCGGCTTTCAATTGACCTAATATTTTCTCTTGATTGCTCCACCGATTTATCCCATTCAACTTTATCGATTTGATATTAATCTATAACTACAATGTAGGTAGCTGCATCATCCAATTGATGTTCAGTAATCGAACCCTCACTGGTTGGGGAATATACATCTTTCAACCATTTCCTCAACTATTCTAAGCCCAAATGCTTCGATGAAAACCTCCTTCTCCCTGTCATGACCTAAAAGAAAGAAATGCATCCATTATAGATATCGGTCAAGGTGTCCTCAATTTTCCTGCTCTGCTTGTATATCTTCTTCAGAACCTTCTGCCTTATTTTCAAATCTTCAAACCATTCCCAAGGTTCTGCAGCTCAAGAGGAAGGGAGAATTCCATCATTTACCAGCTTATCCTTAGTATATTCCATGATGGTTCTGGTTTTCTGCAACAGGAGATCTACATCTTCCTTATCTTGAGCCATTACTTCTTTTAACCAATCTATTACCCTCATTGCATCTCCTTTGGTTGAAAGGATGACCTTGATAGCATCATCTCCTTTAGTTTGCACCCCTTGTAACCAATTCACTATAGAAAGAGTAGAAGCCTTCATTCTTTCCAACTCAGTGATAGTTTCTTGGGGCAGGAGACTTGCAGCAGAGGATGAGGAGCCAATGGACTGCAAAGGTTTCATCAGATCCTCTAAACATTTCTTGAGTCCTTCAATCTCTTTCTTCATCTCTTGTTTAGTCTTTCTTTCTTTCCTCAACCTACCCAAGATTACTGCACTTGAACCCTCATATTCTTCAATATCCTGCTCCGTAGAGGTGGGTCCTAGGTTGATGGTTTGCATGTTGTAATCACTCCCAGTAAGCTCATCTCTATTATTTTCCATGGCAAGAGTATCAATGTGGACCACTCTATTGTTTGCTTCATCCCTTTCAATATTTGAAATGAATCTAGCCTTCTTCTTTCCTTCACCTTTTCCTATCTTTTCCAGTAGCTCATCCCAATTGGGTGGGGTATCCTCCACAACAACTTGCTTTTCCTTATTTCTTTATTTATCCACTCTGGAACAGTGGACTCCAACTGTATTTCACTCTTCCCTACTTCCTCTTGTTGGTCTTTAGGCACATCTTTATTCAAATCTTGCCTCTCAGGAGTTTCTTCGTCCTTATCTTCCTTTTCCTCAATATGCTCTTCTCTGTGCACAGGTGATGGAACCTTATCTGATACTTCTTCTCTTTGAGGAGATCTAACTTCTTCAGTTCTAATAGGTGAATCTTCATATGCAACCAGGGGAGACTGCATCACCCTTTCTATTTCTGCTTCTACACTAAAAAGCTCGCCCTCGTGAAATTCTTCTCCCTCTGTATCTTGGTGATCCTCGACTTCTTTATATTCACTTGGTTCTTTGTTTTTAGCTTTATGGGAAGAAGGGACATCATCATGTTGTTCTTCATGAGAAGTAACTAGAGGAGGATCTTTCTTTGGCACACTATCCTAAGGAGAAGGAGTTCTTGATTTCCTTGTGTATACTTGTGTATTTTCTCCTGAACTCTCTACATTTACCACAGGTGGACCAACTTCTTCTCCATCCTTGGAGCTTACCTTTTGTGACAGTCTTACAATTCTTCTTCTTTTAGGCACAAAAGCACTAACCTCAAGATCCTACTTTTCAATTTCCTCTTTTCCAGGCTTCTTAGCCTTTGAAGTATGCCCCCTTTTCTTGGCAATAGGCTTCCTCTGTTTTTCTTTTTCCTAAGCTTTTTCCTCTTGAACATCTTTAATCTTGATTCTAAAAGGGGAGCTCACCTTACCCTTACCCTTAGGATCTTGTTCAGTTGACTCCTTGAAAGTAGAATGAGGGTTCAAATCTCCCATCAAATCATAGGTGCACTGTACACCTTCATTTTCCAATTCCCATATCTTATGCTTCAGCCATAACTTGGTGCACTTAATGACTGGATTCATCAACTATCCTAGTTCTATTTTTTCTTCTTCCAGCCAATCTATTTCACCAATTGGTCTATCCTTTACTGCCTCATAAGCATGGCCTTGAATCAAGTCCCCATCATCTTCAATTTGATCTAGAACTGCCTTCACATTATATAATCGGACTGATTCAACTAGAAGCCAAGAAAACTTCTTCTTTCTAACCTCATATTCATCACTACAATTGGCCCAGTGGTCTTCCAAATCATCCTTATGGCTATATTCCCTACTGGCCTTATTTTGTGCTTCACCAGTTATGTCAAATCTAGACCTCTTGGAATGGAAGGATAAACCAAGAATACTCATCTCCTCCTCTGAAACCTGGGTTGAATTAATGGAAGGGCATGCCTCTCCAATTCCTATCCTCAAAGGGAAGTCTCCACCAAATCCAGTCTTATGTTTGTCCCTTTTGACAATAGCATCAAAGTCACATATTTTCCTAGTGACTTCCAGGAGTAAAATATGATCAGTGGGATACCTTGGAAGCCTGTATGGAGCCCTCTGACAACATCAATTCTTATGTAGGATAAGTTGGGAAACTATATGAACCATGCCCCATATTTCTTGATTAACTCTTTGGCTTGATCAGAAATCCTCATATGTTTTGCACCCTAAAGCAATCTAGTGATGTGCATGGTGAATGCATCATTCACCCTCCTATAACTTGAGCTCCCTAAGTGAAATTGAGGGTAAACCTCATAAATTGCATCCTACCCAAAGATGCCCCTAGTACTTAATCCCTTGTATGGATGAAATCTTGCAAGTGCATAGACTAAGTAGGAAGTCATGGTGAAGGTCTTGGTTTGTAGCACATTGCATATTTGTTCATGAATCACAACACTTATAACACCTGCCCAAGGATAGTTGATCTTTTCTTGTTCCATCCTCACAACAACATGGCACATCCAACCCTCGAACATACCTGCACTCTTCAGACCAACCACCAGGCTAAGCAATGTGATGGCATCATAATACTCCTTCTTGAACTTTTCTCTAAATAGTTGTTTGGGCAGTTTTGAATAGTGAGACTTGGGCTTTTCCAACCAGGAATTAATGAGCTGTTGTGATTTAATAGTCTCCTCCTCATAGTACTTTTTAGCTGCCTCCATGTTGAATGCCACCACATGGGATCTATCTGGCATGTCAAAGGTCTAGGCTATGGAGACAGGATTCAAATTTTCCACAATCCTCCCTTGGGGACCGACTATTCTCTAGGTATCTCTGTCATAATGTCTGGCACACTCAAGAACCAATTCATAACATTGCACTGAAGAAGGAAAGCCAACTACATGTACCAATCATGATTCCAACATTCTTTTAGCCACCAAAGGAAGATCCTGCACTGCCATTCTACCTTTAAACTCTTCATAGTCCCATAGTCCAACATTTGTGTCAGTCACCTCTGACCAGATAGAGGTAATCTTGCTCTCTGGAATCTTACTCCTGATTTCCATCTTGATTCTTTCTACTTCAGACACAGAAGACCCCTCCATATCACTCTTAGCTCTTCCAGCTACCACCTTGCCAAATTTAGCCTACACTCAACAAAGGGAACCATAGTAAAGATCACACAAACAAATTAGTTATAAACAGCATATTCATCCCTAAAATGAGTCCCAAAATAAACAAGGTGCCATTAAATCTCATAAGAGTGATCATATCAAAGTTTGGGTTTCAGGTCCACCCACGGAATCCAAGCCAGAGAGGAATTTCGGGGAATTCTGAGCCAAACATATTCCAGCGAAATAAACATGAAGACCCCTATTAGTAACTTAATCCGATCATTATCAACCAAGAAAAAACATATGAGATCTCAAAATAGCTCAAATCAATCATAAAATACATTGTCATTCATTAACAAGTCATGCTATTTCATAATCCTTCATTTTCCACCAAATTCTGGGAAAATCCGCATGAGACAGATTTTCATGAACAAAGCGATAGTCTACAAATTTGGAAAAAGAAAGGAACAAAGGATTTTCGAGAAAATCCGAATGAGACGGAAATCTGCGGGGAAGGTGAAACTCTGAAGAACTTGCTAATTTCGAGAAAATCTGAAGAAAACGGGAAGTCAAGGAATTCTGCAAAGATCTTGAAATGCCGAGTACCATCATTTTCTCATGACCTCATTCACTCAAATTGATCGAATGATCACAAATTTGAGGACCCTGGGTATGGGAACCGTTCAACTTGAACCTCCTACAAATCTTCCTTGAATTCTAGGCTCACTCGAAAGCAAATTAAGATGAAATGGCGATGCCCTAGGCACGAAACCCTAAATTTTGGCCATTAACTCATAGAGCAAGCTTGGACTCAGATAACTCAACTGCTAGGTTCTCACAAAGGTTACTTACAGCTCACAAGCAAGATACCTTACAATGCAAATGAACGAACGAAATCAGAACTTACTTGGGAGATCATAAATAAAGCAATATCAAGCAACCCTAGCATCAAGCGCTCAAAGACACATAAATTTGAACTTTGAACATATCCAAAACACCAATGACCATTCACATTCATTAATCAAAAGAGGGGCAATGTGTACATACCATTTGATGAAATGGGAATCGATTATGGCCACAATAGACAGCAATTTGAACGCCCGAGCAAGCTTCAACCACAATGATGCCCAAGAAACGATCACCAAATCCATAATTCAGAAGTTAAGCACACCAAATTCAGCCAAGCATTACTAGATTGAACACTCCAACTCAACATAATGCAAATCACAAAGCATAATGGCAAGAAAATCCTCAAAAATTGATTAAATACATCGCTCACAATTCGTACGAGTGACCACAAATGCTTTCAACAAGACAAGCTGAAGAAGTTCGGAAACCCGATGGTAGAGCAGAATTCAAAAAAATCTGGACCAGACGAAATTCCGCGAAGTCCTAGATTTCCCAAACTGCAGTGTTAATTCACTTTGCCAGACTTTGAATGAAATCCAGGAAAATCTGGATGGAGTGGAAAATCTCGAACTGGCATAAAAACCCGAACTTCGTTCAGAACTTAAGATTTTCAAAGTGCAACTTAGGGGAATCACTTATCCAAGCAAGATAAACATTTTAAGCTCATGCCAAGGCAAGGTAAATCCTCAAAATTGAAGGGCCAAAACACCAAGAGCGAAAGCAAAAGAGGGTTCCTGCTTTCAGCAGGGCGTGTGTGCAAAAATTGTACAACACCTATCTTCAGATTGGTCATCTTCATTTATGTTCTTGACTCTACTAGACAGTATGTGTGCTAGAATGGTTTCTATAGTGCTAGCTTGGAAGAGGATTCTTCCAACTATGAGAGAAAGGTACAAGAAAAAATTCCATTTGAAAAGTGTTATTTTTACTTGATCTCCTGGATGTTCTTATTTTTCCCTTTTCCTTTGATGGAAAAAAGGGGGAGAAAATGAAGAGAAAAATAAAAACAAGAAGTATTGAATTGCTTGTCTAAGGGGGAGTGCTTGGAGTTTTGGAGTTTTGTTTTTTTTGGTTTTTGTTGTTTTGCCATCAATGCCAAAGGGGGAGAATGTTGAGAAGTTGTTGAGATGATTTAGCATTGTTGTCATTGATTTCAAAACCTGTATCTAGAAGGTTGTGCTCTGGATGATATACTGAAATTGATGATAATCAAGATTTGGTCTTGGTTATGGCATTCTCATTGGCTCCAAAAGATATTTCATGTAGTTCAAAGTTTTCTATCTTTTGATAATTATGTTATGTAATGAACCTATCTTATGTATGACCTAATTATGGGTCCCTTGGTGATGTGGTAAGAAGATCTTTCTGTGCAACCTATCTTTTGGGTCTGGTGCTAGCGTGCAAGGCCTTATTGAATATTTCAAGGTTGTTCCTCATGCTAACATGTTTTGTGGTGATTTAATTAAAATTGAGTTTGGTCAACTTAGAAGACTATGAAGACATTGTGTCTAGCCGACCTAGGAGATTATGAAGGAATGGAATGGTATAAGTAAAAGTTGGTTTTGTTCGATGAAGTAAGAAGAGTGGAGTATGGTGTGTGTGAGTAGATAAAATGGTGTGAAGGAAGAATTATTCAATTTTTTAGAGGTTGTGCGAGGAAGGTGTGCAAAAGATTCTTGACCGAATTTTTTGTAGATAGTTATTGTGCTCTTAACAAGAACTAAATTCATGCATATGTAGATGCAACTTCATCAGTTCACTTTTTTTCAGTGAGACTATTTTACTTTTGTATTAATTGGGCAATGAGCCTTTCTCTTTTGGTAGTGAGCCTTTTTATATTTGGTTGTAATAGTCGGGAAGTGAGCCCGCCAATAGTGAGTAATCTAGAAATAAGCCTTTGTAAAAAATCATCTTAATTAGTGTCACCTTAACTATTCTTTGTGGTTTTTCCCTTCTTGTGTTCATTGTGCTTGGTGTTGTTGTGTGCCTTCATGTTCATATCTATTTGATTATTTTCTAATTGATATACATCTTCTCTAGATTAATTAAAGAAAAGAAAATTGTTTTATAACTAATTCACTCACCTCTCTCAGTTATCTAGACTGTTCAACACATTTTACATCAGTTCACACCTTGGTTGTGTAGCTAATTTTGTCTTATATCTATTTTTAGTTTGTGAGCCTTTTAAGGACAACGAGTCCTAGTAGTGAGCCTTGTAATATCTTATAATTGATTAAATATATTGTGAGTTGATCTTCACCATGTTTTTTTCCCTCCTTAGGGTTTTCACGTAAAAATCTTGGTGTTCATGTGTTATGTTGTGTTGTGACTTTCTTCATGTACTCATTCATTGCTGCAGTTAAATATGTTTTGATAATTGGTTGGATTATGACTAAATGATTTAATAGAATACTGATTCAGCCCCCTCTCAGTATTTTGGGTGTTTAACACATCAATTTTGTCTACAATGAATGTAAAATTAGGAAGCAAGCAAGAAGAATTTTCAATGTCAAAGATCAATCTACTACTGGACTGTTGGAGCTGGTGTATATAGACCTTTGTGGTCTTACCAAAGTAATAAGTCTTCAAGGTAACAGATATTTCATTCTATTAATTGATGATTACTCTAGAATGACTTGGGTTACTTTTCTCAAAGAAAAACTATAATCTATAGATAAGTTTAAAGTACTCAAAGTTATGGTTTAGAATGAAATGGACATAAAAATCAAGTGTTTGAGGTCTAACAAAGATGGAGAATTCACCTCCAATGAGTTTAACAATTTTTGTCAGAATCATGGAATAAAGAGGCATTTATCTGCCCCTAGCACTCCTCAGCAAAATGGAGTGGTTGAAAGAAAGAATAGGACTATTCAAGAAGCTCCAAGAATAATGATGAAATATGAAAACCTATCGAAAGTATACTGGAGAGAAGAAATTCATATTGTTGCCTACATACTTAACAGAGTTCTATTAGAAAACAAGATCTGATTGCAAACTAGAAAAATCACCTTCCACAGAAGAGAAAAACGAAAAAGCAGAGATTTGCAAAAGATGTGCAAATTGATATATTCGAAGTACAATAATTAAAAGATAATGATTTGTTTATAAAAGCAAAGATGCATAACCCTAATCTTATCTTGAGCAACAAGATAGCTCAACAAGATAAGGATAAAACCTATAACTTAGGAATTAAATATGCCGAAGTAAACTTATGCTAATGTGTAATTAAACATTAATTACACCAACACCCCATAAAGTGAAACAAGGAAACTGATTATTTTAAATACTTATATGAGTCTTGAAAACAAAGGCAGATCAAAGTGTTAAATCAGCCAAATCTGGTGTCTCAGGCAATGGGATCCAAGAGCTATAAAAGGCCCCAATGTGAAGTGTGAACCAAAAGCAAACCAACAATGTCCGACTAAGCAGAAAGAAGATAAAAAGAAGAGCAGAAACCCGAGACAAGCTCTGTAGGAGTTGTCACCAATACAAAAGATGGATGCAAGAACCCCCCTTAATGTAACTTTATATCAGTTCATTATTACAATACCCAATGATTGCATAAGGAGATAATTCAAAACTATAAAAATAGGCAAAAATGCAAACCTAGCACATGAAACAAAAATGAATGCATGCATAAAATAAGTTATACATATTCTATAAATGACCTCAAATCTTCATGAAATTTGAAAACCCGACTTTCCAATGTAGTGAAATCATGAAAAGCAGTCATTCAAAGATGTCTCCCGAATTGAAAAGGCAGCATCTGACTGCAGGCAGAAAAAGATATCAAAAGAAAAACCAGAAAACCACGCCTGTTGTGTAGAGCATCAGCTTGACTTTAAAGCGTATCTGGTGCACAAAAACACCTACGACTTTGTAAGAGGTATGCCAAAATAAAAAATCCTGTAAAGGGCACTTCGGCACTAACAAGGAGCAAAATATAAGCCCTCAGGTGCTGGCCCTCGGTCCTCCATGTGACCACGCACTTAGAGGGGGAAAGAAAATTGCTGGTGGGCTTGTGGGCATAGCCCTTGGTCACAGATGTGACTGGGGTGGGTGCTCGGAGTCCCTGTCGGTGTTGAGCGTGGGGGTTTGGACCTCGATATGACCGGTGTTGTGGCTTGAAACCCCGTAGGCTGGGAGCTCGAGGCTGGCGGAGCTGAGCGTGGGGTTCCTAGAGCCAATAGAACCATGGTCCTAATGGTTGGGGGCTAAAAGTCAGTAGAGTGGTGTGCAAGCGGAGAAATGGGGTGGCGGTGGCCCAGTGGCGGAGTAAGGAGGCATCGCCGAAGGAGTTGCATGCCAGCAGTTGACTGGTGGCCATCAGATGGCAGCCTAATGGAACTGGGATTTAAATGGTCAGCACACAAAATAAACCAAAATTTTTGATCTTTTATATTTTTTTTGAATTTTTTTCAAAAAAATTGCCTCGGAATGCGTGTTGGGGAGGCCGTACGGCCTCCCTGCAAAATTTTTTTGCCTCTCTAGATGACTGTGTCCAAATCAAACAACCTTTATATGGAAATAGGGGTTTTTGGGTGCTGTGAATCCAACAGCGAGGTCCGTTTGGGCCCAAAGTGCTCCAAAAATTAGGTGACCCCTAGATCTATCAGAAAAATCACTGAGCTTGAAACCCTTGCAAATCTGGCAAATGGTGATAAAAATGAATGAAATAAAAGTCATTTCTAACTTTTTCTAGCGCTCTAAATCCAACGAAAAACCCTGATCTAATCCAAGACACTGCATAAATGTGCTCAAGGAATAAAACCCTCGAGGGACCTCGAACGAGCTCTGCAATGTGTTCCTCCAAAAAAGTTGAGAAGGGGCTACAAATCGAGGTTCTGATACCATGTTAGAAACCAAGATCTGATTGCAAACTAGAAAAATCACCTTCCACAGAAGAGAAAAATGAAAAAGCAGAGATTTGCAAAAGATGTGCAAATTGATATATTCGAAATACAATAATTACAAGATAATGATTTGCTTTATAAAAGCAAAGATACATAACCCTAATCTTATCTTAAGCAACAAGATAGCTCAAAAAGATAAGGATAAAACCTATAACTTAGGAATTAAATATGCCTAAGTAAACTTATGCTAATGTGTAATTAAATATTAATTACACCAACAAGTTCAAGCAAGAGAAAATTGTGCAAACACTCCTTATGAGTTGTGGTATGGAAGGATCCCTATTTTCAAATACTTCAAAGTGTTTGGAAGAAAATTTTATATCATAAGAGATGAAGAAAACCTAGCAAATTTTGATACACTATTTTATGAAGGTATCTTTCTTGGATATTCTACAAGAAGCAAAGCCTACTAGTGCTACAACAAGGGACTGAAGAAGATTGTTGAGAGTGAAAGAATCAAAGTGAATGAAGAATTATAGAAGAACTCAAAGGTGATAGATGAATATGAATCATATGAGTCCTCTTGCAGAGAAAATAACAGAGATGAAGTTGAGGAGAAAGAAGTTTAGATTGAAGAGGAAGAAGAAACTCTAGATAGGATCCCTAAGACTCCTAAGTATGTGCAAAATAATCATTCTCAAGATCATATCATTGGTGACAAAAGAAAATGTGTGTTGACAAGGAGAAAAGTTGTTATTACTAAAGAACAGATAAACCTATGTTTACTCTCTAAAGTTGAGCCTAAAACAATGATTGAAGCATGCAAAGGGGTGTTGCCACAATAATGGGTTACACTTTCTGGGAAATCCTATTTTTTTCCTAAAATCACATATTTTTAAAATTATAATGATTTAAACCTTGAAAGGTTTCGTTTAAATTATTTTAATTGAAGAGGTTTGATCAAACCCCCTTGGATAGAACCCCGCTAGTTTTAAACCATACCTATAATCGAGTCTCCTTTGCACCTATCAAAATGCTGATAAAAAATCACTTTTGATTTACCTTTTGGGGGATTAAATGAATTCATTTAAGATTTATTTTTTGTATGTAGTCCTTATTATAATCTTCCCAAAATGTATAATTTTAAATATATTTAATTTGATAATTATATTTATTTTTTATTTCTTGCGAATGTAGGTTTTTCAATAAACATCAAGGTCTTGTTTCATACATATGAAAAAATAGAAAAACAAAGAAAAAAATTATAAAAAATACATGTCTGCTAGGTATTGATGTCCTTATTCCAACAAAAAAAATTGAATTATGATACATACAAAAAAATATTATGCTCTTAATATTTTTTTTTAAGCAAAAGGAATTTAGCCTGTATATATATTAATATATAATAATGAGCTCTTACAAAATTTGAAATCCATGGCTCTTGATAACTAGATGCATCCACATGTAGAATTTGTAATTCAAAAAAACTCCCATTCCCTGCTTATAAAACTATATAACTGTCTTTATACAATATTCCTTCACCACCCCATAACAACCCTATCCAACGAACTTCTTGATCATAAAATATATGTAAAGAGGCATAATCCCTAATAGAAGAAACATAAACCACCATGAACATCTTATACAAAATTTGAACAACATATACTAAATTTACTATATACACCCTTTGACAAAAAACCATTTGACTACAAATCGCTTATTCTTCCATTATATCATCATTCACCTCATTCTCTCCTTGCTACTCTTGAATTTTGCCCGCACCAGATTGCATAGGAGGAGAAGAATTGAGATTTGGATATTAAAATGGTGCAGATGGAGAGACAAACTAATGTTATCCTATACTTCACCCTCGGGAACAGTTTTAGCCACCGAAGCATTACCATGAGCATCCACCACAAGAGCAAGTTGAACCACCAGAAAATGAAGAACATGAACCTCTAGAATCGGAGCAACAAATGGAACTATTTCATCATGAACATGTGAAAGCGGGGCTAGCAGAGCATTTACTTTTCTTCTAATCCTATAAGCCAAATCTTCCCCTATCACTACCTCATGCCTTTGAAGATCCTGTTGCAAGTATCTATAACTTTGCATCCCCAGAGTATTTTTTATGGCATCAAAAACTAAGATGTAAACATTACCATTCAACAAGAAATGGCGCAAGAATAATCCTCCTCTTTGACCTTGTCCTTTTCATAAATCATAAGCCTAAACAAGCCTAAGAATCTTATTATCTTGTATATATACTTCTTTAACTACCTTACCCACAATTAGCTAGAGTAGAGGAAGCAACTACAACAAATCAAAAGCATTAGAGAGAAAAATCAAGACTAAATGTGAAGGTAAAATGACCCTTCTTGCCTATGGGTACAATATTTCATCTCCAATTATCCTTTTTACAAACTTCCTAAACTAGTAGCAGTGTGTTTTGAAGACCTATCTTAACTATGCATCTCCAATTGAATCTGAAAAATGACAACTCCCAGTCACACAATGGCACCCATACCCTATAATTTTGCAATAGATACTCCATTTGCACATGTTGAAAATCTCTTCAAACACTAAAGTAGCAATAGATTTTTCCTTCTTCTTCCACTGAAATTTCATGATGCATAGCTACCTTGAGAGCCCTTGCACAATTGTTGAAAGAATGCATTGAAATACAAATAGGCCTAGAAGATTATTAAATTCCCTTCACACATTTTCCAAGTATGACACAATGCGAAATATGTCATTCTTTCCTTTTCTTAGCATAAAGTTTTTACAAATATTTACATAGAAAATGTCCTTCACATGCTCCAATACTGATTCAGTCATCATGAGTAGGAAAGCTTCATAACACATTACACCTACAATCAAACAAATAAAAGTTAGCAATAAAAGGTTATATCTTTCACTTGCTCAATGAGATCCTTTCAATCTTGATGTGTGCCCTTCACATATGTCGTGGGAAAACCTAGTACAAAGCCACCTTGGGACTAATGAACTTCTTGGCATATACTCATGATGTTCACCACCCAATAAGATCTTTGCAGATTTTCCAAATTACTAGGATATTTTACCTAAACAAAACTTTCCCTTTTCATGATTATACATTAAACACATTTATGTATAGAAGCTAACAATTATTATGAAAACAAACTACTCTCATGAAACTATATACCGAAATCTTTCAATTTTAGACATGATTATAACTTTTCCTTTGCACACTTTCTTTTAGCATGATCTCAACTAAATCTAGAAATGCATCCAATTTGTCACCATCCTCTAAGATCAACACTTCCTTCTTTTGGCACCTCATATTTTCCAGTCGATCAGCTAACATGTTTCCTTCTTGATATGTATGATAAATTTGAAAAGAATAAAATCTATCTAGCAATATCCAAACCTTTTGCATTACATATTTTAGATGCTAATTATGGAAAATTCTCTCTTTGCATGCATTTATAATAATTAGTGAATCACCTTCTATATGAATTTTAGATATACCCAGTTGTTTAGAAAATTTTAAACCATGAAGAAAAGCCATTGATTCTACTATATTATTTGTTTCTAACAGAAGAACCATAGACTTAGCTACTCTCAATACTCCACAAGAATCCCAAATAAAAACCCCTGCCCCTAACACACCAAGATTACCTCTCAAAGCACCATCAAAGTTCAACTTTAGAAAACCTGATAATGGGGGCTTTCATTTAACAATACTCCTATCTATCATTTTCTTATGAGGTTTTTTGAGGCTACCTTTTAACAGAAGACTTATACCCTTCCAACTTTTTAGAATACTATCATCCCATGTTGTGAAGAGAGATCTCACATTCTTATAGTTTTGAACATAAGCATTAACTGATTTTGAAACCTATTTCTCAATTATACTTTGAACATTCTGAACTGAAGAGGAAACCTTTCTAAAATGCACTTATTTTTCTCCCACCATATCGACCAAAGAACTGTAGTTGGTACTAGGCACCAAATGCATGAAAAAAAAGAGGATTTATATAACACAGTCCAAGATTGAAATAGATCCAAAATTGTCTTTGGCAAAGGAGTAGAAAAGCCTATTTTATTAATCATAAATTTCCAACATTTCTGATACAATTCACACTGCAAAAATAAATTATCAACATTTTCAAATTCTTCTTCACATAAGACACATTTGAAGGGTTCTGCAATTCCTAATTTACTAAGCCTTTCACTTTTTATACACTTTTACACAATACTAGCCATGCAAAACTCCCTACTTTTAGCATAACCATGATGTTCCAACAAAAAGAAAAGGCTCTTTGTGATTGAATTTGAGCATCCCTATTAAGGATTGCTTTATACCCTTGCTTGATTGTATAATTACCATCTTTGGAGGGAACCCAAATGATTCTATCTAAATATCTTGATAAAAATGCTACTCTTTCAGCTAGGGCATGATGAATGAAGTCCTTTTGAGCCTTTGATATTTGCATTTCCAAAAATTGCTTCCAATTTACTCTCCCAGTTGTCAAGTCTACTAAGTCAACATAATCAACCAATCTAGTGCCCCACAGTTGAGATAATACTGGAATAGCTTACTGTAATTCTTTAAAATATTTGAAAGGGGGGGTAGCCATTCCAAGAATCATTCCAAAAGTGAACATCATCACCCTTATGCACTTCCCAAGACAAGTAATAAGTGAACACATTTTGACAAGAAATCATAAAATTCCACATAGTAGATCTGTCTGGAGGATTAGATATTGTAAAAAAAATTTATCTAACCTCAAGGAGGTTAGGGGAAAACTCCATTCCTATACCCTGGGTCAGTAGAGCAAGAACTGGTGCACAATATAACTGACCCTTGCCTGTGTCTACTATAAAGTGGAGTCAAACTTGTGACCTCAAGGAAAGAAAAACCCAAACCCCAACCAACTCTACTACAAGTGGTAGCTTAAATTTATCTAACCTCAAGGAGCTTAGGGGAAAAGTCCATTCCTATACCCTGGGTCAGTAGAGCAGGAATTGGCACACAATATAACTAACCCTTACCTTTGCCCACTATGAAGTGGTTATGCTCTTAATAGTACACCTATTTCTAAGTTGTAATTGGTTTGACTTCAAAACTTATTTAAAATAAAACATTATGAAACCAAATGCATCCTATAGATATTGTAGTTACAAATGTAAATTCAAAAAAATTAGAATTTTATCCTTCAAAGAAAAGAAGTTATGTGGTTTATAGTACACATCACTCTTTAAAAATGGTGTTTACTGTTAAAAACTAGTTATTGAAGGAGATAGAAAAATAAATGAAATTTGATTCCAAAAATTTTAAAATATATATATTTAGAACCTATAGAAAAAATTTCACAAATCACTAGTTTGCATCATCTTTAAATTCCTCGCAGTTTAGCAGTTATAGGTTTCAAAAAGAGAAGATTTAGTTTAAAATGTTCATTTCAATGTCAAGTTTTTCCAAAAAGCGTAACTCACTATTGTGAGATCACCCAAAGATGAGTATTGGATTAAGGCTATGGAAGAAGAACTGCTATAGATTGAGAAGAATTAGACTTGGGAACTTTTCCCAAGACCAGCAAACAAGAATGTAATTGGAACTAAGTGGGTATTCTAAAACAAACTGTATAGGAGTGAATTTGCACCCCTTGTGCAAATTCCCCTTTTTCCTTTCTCCACTTTAGAAAACCAAGTTTCAAGGCTAAATTACACATAAGCCCAATACCTTCATTCCACTTGGCACCTATTTTGAGCATCGGTGGGGGAATTTCTATTTGCGATGCCCACACAACACGCAGACATCTGTGTGGTGCACTTACATCCCTGGAAGATTCTTGTGGCTTGAGCCCGCAGAGGCATTACACTTCTCATTGGTAGTCAACTTGTAACACTCTCTTTGGCCAACTGACCCAAATATGGTCGTTTTCTTCATATTTCCTTCAAATTCCCTCCTTCTACAAGCATTCCAACTTCTACAAAACTTCTTCACAGCTTCTTTGCATCCTTTAAGCTTTCAATCCATCACTCTCCAAGCATTCCAACACTTTTAGCAGCACTTTTGCACTCCATAGCAGCAAAAACTTTACTTCATCACTTCAATAGAGCAAGTGTGGGACAACACCATTGCAACAGAGGCTCGATTACTCTCATTTTCTCCTCCATTAGCCTTGAGTGCTTTTGGTGGAGGTGGTAAGCTTCCCACTCCTCTCCTATATTACTTGGTTGAGTAAGCACATTTACTATTTTGTAGTGTTTTAGTGTTCTCTACTTTACTTTCCTTCTTTATCATACTTGCTTTCCTGGCTATCCATGGAGGTGGAAACACCTAAACAAGGTTCTAACTGAGCCAAACCCCTATACAACCACTCAACAATTTTCCTCTTCTTTGTGTGTAGGTAAATGTGCTACTGGGAGCTAGTTGGTGAACGAATTCCTTTGTGAGATCATTCTTTCCACCCTAACTCTTGTGTTTTTACTTTATCACATTAGTTCATATTATGTTTACTTCATAGCATTGTTTTGGCCCTTTAGAAGTAGTTAGCTGGGTTGTTAGTCTATTTTCTTAAGTTCGACCTTGTCTCTTTAGTCCTATATTCGTATGGATGCCAATGTGCCACATTGTCGTCCCAAACTGCGCTTTTGTCCTTGGGCAGAGAGCTTCCTGAGGCGTAGTGTTGAACCTAAAATTGGCTTGCCTAGCCCCGTTCTGTATTTTGGGTTTGTAGAGTGATTGAAGGACTTTATAGTCCTCATCATTCTCATCTCACATTTCCTAACACCCCCATTAAGCTGAGGTAAGTTAGGGCAGCCTTCCGCTCTTGGCCCTCCATGACCTGGGGCCTTGAATGTGGTTGGTCCCCCTCTTACATTTTTGGTGAATCTGATGTGAACCAACATTTTTTCATCCATTAGTGTTGAGACTTATTTCATGTACTTTGTGACCGTGGTATTCCTGAGTGTTGTGAAGTTTTATGAGCATCACAACCCAATCCACAACTTCCAGGTATTGTTAGGATAAGTGTATGACACCTCCCGATGGAAAGGATGAAGGTCACTACTGGTTTCTCTACAGGCCTTTTCTCTGGTCCCACCATTGGTGTGGCCATGTAGGAGCAGTTGTCAAGGGGCAAGGTAGGATTCTCTAATGATATTGATCACATCTCCACTCCTCCTACATCCCCTACACCATCATTGGTGGATGAGTATGAGGTTGTTCAAATCCCTTCGAAATATGTCTCTTCCCTTAGAAAAGGGTTGGGTGCCTTAGAAAATCACTTGCAAAGGAACCCAAAGATGGCTAGGTCCACTCGGGTCATTAGTGAATTAAAATACATGATTCAAAAAGATTGAATAGGCTTGGTGTTAAATAGGTGTAGGACAACTGATAGGGGGGGTGAATCAGTTGTCACAAAATTCCAACTTAAAACTTTAACACTTATCAATTCCACAACCACACTATTCTATTATTAAGTATGAGCATGAAACACAAATAACAAAAAGTAAATTAACATAATGAACACTAGATTTTTACGTGGAAAACCTAATGAGGGAAAAACCATGGTGAGGATTAACTCACAATATAAAGTAGTTTCAAACTGAAAATAAAAAAAGGCTCACTAACAAGGGCTCACTACCCTAAAAGGACTCATTGTTTAGATACAAAAGCTCACTGCTTACAAGGGAGGCTCACTACCTACAAAAGGATTCACAAAACAAAATTGGGCTTTATAGACAAATTGAACTGAGAATAATGCACCTAACAAGTGTTAATGCAGTTTCGGTGATGCTCAATAGACTGATTTAACACACTTCATCATTTTCGCTCACTTTTGCATTTACTACTACTTCATTGTTTGCATACACATACACTTCTATTTTTATCTCTACTAAAATTGTCCAACATATACATATATATACCTGATCTTCTCCACAAGCATCAATTAGGTTAGCCTAATTAGATGCACTTCTCATTCATCAAAAATATGAATTGTCAGCTCCAATCATTCACAAAATATTTCCAAAAAGCAATTCAAACATCCAACACGCTACATTATGTCAGCATAGGCCTAAGATAGGTCGCACATATATCTGCATAGAAAAAATAATTCACTGTATCACAATCAACCCAAGATGTCAACCAGGAATAGACTTCAATCCAAAAAGCAACCAACAGAATAATGCCACTCCATCATATGAGCACTAGAGAACATAATATTCTAAACATGCATGCCTTCAACAACCATAAACAATTTCCCAAAACTATAAACAATAACTATCAACTACGGAGGAATGCGAACAAGAATATCAAAGAGTGTAGCTCAAATACTAGTTCAGATACTAGACTAAAATATTGGATCAAGCACTAACTTAGACTTGTAGTCACAACATGGTGACATCAATGACAACACAAAACTGTAGAGATAATTATTTTTCTTCATTTTTCCAACAATCTCCCCCTTTGTCATTGATGGCAACATGTGTCAAAAAGAAATATTCAAAAAAAAACTTCTCCAATCTCTCCAAACTCTCCCCAATCACTTCAATCTCTCCCCCTTTGACATCAATGGCAAAGGGTGGCCAAAAAGGATGTAAACACGATGACATCAAAATTTACAAAAAGATTCCAATTCTTCAAAAAATTCCAGCCATCCAAAAAATTTCAAACAACAATTCAATTAACTTCATTATGTTCAAATTCCTTTTCCTCTTCCTTTTCTTCTTCGCCAAAACAAACAAAACAACAAAAATTGAACACTCAAGATTCAAGAAAAGATGACACTCTTCACCTGAAACACCTTCTTGTATCTTTCCTTAAGAACTGGACACAATTTCTTCTAGTTAAATTTAGCTAAATCCATTCTTGTGCAAATGCTTTCCAATAAGCCCAATAGAGTAAAATAAGATGACCAATATGAACAATGCCTTTCAACATCTTCTATGTCAGTAAGTATTCTAGAAAGATGGTCTAACCAGACCTCAGCAATCTCCTTAAGGAGCCAAAAGGTTTTCACCACATCATCTCTTTGTCTTTGTACAACAATCAGTTTAGCTTGCAATTCACCAACTCTCAGTCTTTGTTTCCCTTCTTTGTCCTCAAAGATGTCAAAGTTCTTTCCAATGTTGTTCACTTCAAATTCAATTGCTTCAATTCTACTTCTGAAATTATCTACCGTAGCAGGCCACCAGAGGAAATACTTGTAAATATCTAATATTTCTTTAATGCATTTCTTTGTTTCCACAATAAGTTCATATAATCTTCACTTAGCTTTAGTACATCTCTTTTCAATCAAGGCTTCAAACTTACGTCCTTTCGAACCTTCAAGCAACATTCTTTCTTCAACAATCTCAACCAAATTTACTGGTAGGGAGTCAGAAACAATTGATACATCAATACCTTTTCGAAGTAGATAATCTACCAGAGCATCATCAATTTTTAGTTTGTCAACAAGAGAGGCTTCATTCCATATCTCACCAATATTTTTCATTTTTCCTTTAACCAACATCGACTAAATGTCATCTAGAACAGAGGATTTGGATCTAGGTAGTGATTCTTTTTCCTTCTCTTCTGAAAAGACAATGATGTCTTCAGTTATAAATTTTCTTTTCTTTGATTGTATAGGGGAATCACCAATAACAACTTCCAATTCTCTTTTACCGTAGGATGAACCCACTTCAAACTAACTTGGTGTCATCATACCAGAGCATAGAGTTGATCTTAAGAATGAGAAATATAATTTTCACACACTTACATTATCTTCCAATGCTTCCAGGTATCTATAGACTTGTTTCCCAATAGGAATACCTGATTCCCACACAACATTGTCCTTTCTTGGTAGGGAAATAAAAAAGTAAGACACCAAGCACACAAGCAAAAATCCAAACTGAAAGGGGTAACGCTCAACCACTGACATTCGAACATTTTTAGAAAGAATCTCTAGCAATAGACCACACAAATAAAATTTCCTGTTCTCATTGACAATCATATGTGCAATAAAAATAGCAATATCTGATTTCAAACCTTCATGATTTCCAAAATAGATTTTGTAAGAAACATTATATGCAACATACCTTAAGCCAAATCTGCAAGAGCATTTATCAATAGGACTCGAGGTTCTTTACTAATGTCATTCAGTTCCTCCACATCTTGTACTTCATAGTTTTGTTTCCAAGAAGATCCCCAATAATGCATAAGCCAATAATCACTTTGATCACTTCCTTCGTGATTAAGTAGGGTTTTTCCAATACAATATTTCCATTCTTGAAATGATTCAACAAAAACAAAATAAACTCTTTATCAACAAACCATGGAAATTCTCCCCACAAATCCATACCTAGGGTTTTTATGCTTTGTAATTCATTTTCCTTCAGCCCCAGTTCCATTTATTTCATCTTTCTATGATCAAATTCTTCCAATTCAACTCCTTTCAGCTTCAGTCGAATGACACCACTCAATTCTCTATCCATTTTTGTGCTTTCTTGAATTCATTAATCAAAACTTCTTCATTTTTCTTCATCCCCTTTTTGCAAACTGAGAAAGGATTCTAGATTACCCATGACAATTTCTTTGAATTCCCTTCATAATTGCTTCAAGCTCACTTCAAGATCGCTCCAAGGCACCTTTCAATTTTTTCAAATGTTCAATTATCAAGAATACTCAAAAATTTCAACTTATACACGATCGAATTTACCCTAAAAAGCATTAAATGTGGTAGACATCAAAAAGTTGATATAAACATTCTTCTCAACACAAAAAACCCTAATTTGGTTTGCAAATCATCATGACAACATTTTTTATTCTAGTTCTTTTTCCAAAGCCTTTGATTCTTCATTCTTCACATTCCATCCATGTGCCAACCTCTAACACGCCATTTATCTAGGGGTTTTTATGATTTTATGATAATGCTCTCCCTAAGACCTTGCTAGGTCTAATTCCCAGAGGAATCATCTATACTGGATGAGGGCACAAACACATCAATAGCTTCAGGTTTTTCTTCTTCTTTCTTCTTTCATATCTTATTCATCTCTTGCTTCATTTATTCTTTGTCGACCTTCTTTACTGGATCATCCTTTTCTACCAGAGCAGACTTCTTTCCTTCCTTCTACAAACCTTTGAAATATGTCTTGGCTTATTGCAATTATAATAGATGACAATTTTTTTATTACCCTTACCTCCATTACCTCTCAACCTACATTGATTTGCTTTGTGTCCAAATTTGTTACAATATAGTAGTAGCCATTAAAGTATTGGTTCATTATGCCTTCATTAAACTTGTTCCTCATTACCTGACTTATCATTCTCACCTGAGATCTACAATCAGTAGCTTTATGTCCAACCTTCTTACATTCAAAACATTGACCGTTGAAGGGACCAAAAAACTAGTTCTTCCTGCTCCTGTATTTTTTTTCCTTGTGACCATATTTATTATAGAAAAAACAAATACCATTGAAAGAGGGATACTTTTGTGCATTAGGTTGTCTCACAAGTAGTCTCCTTGTGAAATTTCTTGAATTTCTTTTCTGCTTCCCTTTGTCTTGAGTCATTTGATTGTCCTTAGAACTTTCACCTCCATCATTTCCCAAGCCAACTTTTTCTTTACTTGGTTTCTATCTTGTAATCAATTCATCAAGCCTGTCTGAGCTAGATTTGAAATTTTTCTCATAGATTTTTTCCTTTTCTAGTTCAATCCTTAAGTTTACTACCTCTTGTTCAAGTTTAGAGCATTCATCAGTTTTGTTTTGCACCATTGTATTCAGACATTCTTCAATTTTCTTCTCTCTTCTATTGTCACTTTCAGTCCAATTATCTCTTGTTTCAACTACTCACTCACTTGTGTGTGTCTTTCCTTGATTTTCCTTAATTGTTCTTTCAGTTTCCAGACACATTCATTTGCATCATCAAGATTCTCTTTCAGATCTTTGTTTTCTCTTTCTACTTTGTCAAGATCCTCAAGGGAAGTCTAAAGCTCTCCTTTATCATCCATCTAATCAACCTTTGGGATACTCCTCAAGCGATTAAGCTCTTCACCAAGGAACCAAGGCTATGATACCAATTGTTAAATAGGAAAAGGACAATTGAGAGGGAGGTGAATTAGTTGTCACAAAATTCCAACTTAAAACTTTAACACATCAATTCCACAACCACACTATTATATAATTAAGTATGAGCATGAAACACAAATAACAGAAAGTGAATCAACATAATGAACACTAGATTTTTACATGGAAAACCCAATGAGGGAAAAACCACTGTGAGGATTAACTCACAATATAAAGTAGTTTCAAACTAAAAAATAAAAGAAGGCTCACTTCCAAGGGCTCACTACCTAGAAAGGACTCACTATCCAGATACAAAAGCTCACTACTTACAAGGGAGGCTCACTACCTACAAAAAGATTCACAAAACAAAATTGGGCTTTATAGCCAAAATGAACTGAGAATAATGCACCTAACAAGTGTTGATGCAGTTTTGGTGACGCTCAATAGATTGATTTAACACACTTCATCATTTTCGCTTACTTCCGCATTTACTACTACTTCATTAGTTGCATATACACACACACTTCTATTTTTCTCTCTACTAAAACTATCCAACATATACATATATATACCTGATCTTCTCCACAAGCATCAATTAGGTTAGCCTAATTAGATGCACTTCTCATTCACCAAAAATATGAACTGTCAGCTCCAATCATTCACAAAATATTTTCAAAAATCAATTCAAACATCCAACATGCTACATTATGTCAGCATAGGCCTAAGATAGGTTGCGGATATAGATAGGTTGCACATATATCTGCATAGCAAAATTAATTCATTGTATCACAATTAACCCAAGAAGTTAGCCAGGAATAGACTTCAATGAAAAAAGCAACCAATAGAATAATGCCACTACGTTGTACGAGCACTAGAGAAAATAATATTTTGAACATGAATTCCTTCAACAACCATAAACAATTTCCCGAAACTACAAATAGTAATTGTCAACTATGGAGGAATGTGGACAAGAATACGAGAGAGTGCAGCTTGAATACCAGTTCAGATACCAGACCAAAATACCGAATCAAGCACTGACTTAGACTTGAAATCACAACATGGTGACATCAATGACAATGCAAAACTGTAGAGATAATCATTCTTCTTCATTTTTCCAACACTTGGAACTCCTAGCCAGTCTTACTAGTTTGATAGAATCATGTGCTCCTTTGAACACTCCTAGCGTTATGCGAGGAGCCACTTTTGAAGATTATGAAGGACAGTTAGGAGTATTGATGCCTCCCACATCTATCTACATGGTCGATGTTGTCCCTTTTATCAGCATCCCTTTTGTCTCCAAAAAACACAAAACTATCAAAGTAAACAAGGTCCCCTTGGGCTTTAGCTTTACCCCTCCTGTCACCTCTAGTGGTGGAGGCTTTGGTAGTGGTAGTGGATTTGGCAACAAAGGTGGTGTTGGTGGAAGTGGTTCTAGTGGAGGTCATGGTGGTGGCTCTTAAAGCGGAGGTGGTTCCGGCAGAGGCCCTACTAGTGGCAGTGGCTCTGGTAGTGGTTCTAGCGGAGGCCACACTAGTGGCAGTTCTGGAGGTGGCTTTGGCGGTGGTTCTAGAGGAGGTTCCCCTAGCCCTCTATCTTCTAATGACCCTATTCTAAACACCCTTCTCCATAATATGGGCAAGATGTAGATCTAGTTAGTGAGTCTCTCCCAAGCCTCTGCCAGCCTATCGTTGAGCCCTTCTTCTGGCATAGCCCATTGTCAGTTGCAATTTTGAACACTTCCCTCCCTCAAGGAATGGAGATCCATAAATTTGAAAAATATGGCGATAAAGGGATCCGTAGACACATATGTTCGCTTTTAATTCCTTGTGCACATATTTCTTCCACCACGATGCCTTAATGGCCAAACTATTCCCCTCATCACTCAAGGATACAACACTGGAATGGTACTATTCCTTTCCTAACAATTCCATTTTCTCATTTGACCAACTTGTAAATCAATTCCTTAGAAAATTTCAAGCTAATATCGGACTGAAGATGACCTGTTTGAATCTCGTCCGATGTAAACAATGAGACAATGAAAAAGTCATTGATTTCATAGTGTGCTACCAAGTGCTCCTTTCACAAATCTCATATCAGCTGCCTGATTCTGACGTGCAGAAGGTATTCATGGGGAACTTACAATGGCCTTGGAAAGAGAAGTTCACCCCTATGAAGTATCCTTCTTTTGCGCATTTGTGTGCAGCCCTATGAGAGTACCAACAAATGGTTGTTTAGTTTGGGGGATCCTCCTCGCACTCTCATTCTGAGGGAAAGTACATCGTATCGATCTCTGAGAAAGGTAAGGCTGTTACGAATGTAGTAGCCACTACTAATGACAACGGCCTCAGGCATAACCTAAATTTTACAAAGTTATCAAAATCTTATTCTTCTATCTTGCATAAGTTATTGAAGGATAAGATTGTAACCTTGCCAAGTCCTAAGCCTCTTAAGGATCCTTACCCTAATTGGTATGATGGGAGCAATTATTTTCAATACCATCAACTTAATGAACATGATACCAAATGTTGTATGTGGTTGTTTCATGAGATATAGGACCACATCAAGGATGGTACCATTCATCTCGATGGGCGTAAACAAAATGCTAAAAAATTAGTGGTGAAAGCTAATAGTGAATTGCAGATATACATGGACCTATTTCCATCACATTCTGCTAACATGATTATCAATCCCACTAATTTTGTTACTCAACTTGAGGCCTATGTTAACATGATCACGGTGACTCGTACTACTCTACCTGCACCCGGTTTGTTGGACATAACATTCATGTTGCAATACTTTCCCTTAAACAGCAAGCCCTCTCCACTCTACATTCTTTCTCACCTCAATGGTTACATTGTGAAGGGGGTTTTGGTAGACCCCGCAAGCTGTGTGAATGTCATTATAGAAGAAACATTAGTATTGAATTCATTACAGAGGGAGGAATATGAAGAAACAAAATCTATCATATGTACGCATGATGGTGTGTGTTTCAAACCATACAGCTCGATAACTTTGTCTATCCTAGTTGGACCTAGGGTTGTTTCCACGGTTTATGATGTTATTCTAGAGTCAAATTTATTCAAGTTGAATATAGGCATACCCTGGCTAGCTTCCATGAATGGAATCACCTCTAATGTTCACAAATGTTTAAAATTTTCTCACGAAGGTGCCATGCATGTAGTGATTGAACACTGGATACCAGCACTTGGTGTCTCATGGTGGATATCCATTAGATCACTTTTTTCCCACCCCAATTGGTCTGCTTCCAAGTAACAGTTGAAACTGACCCTTCCTATGATACAGTATTCGATCACCTCCTCTTCCTAAGAGGAGAAGGAGAAGCCCACACTGACTGCTCCCCCTTCCCAGAAGGGAGAGGAGATGTACATGCCGGCTCCCTCTCCTTCCTATAAAGGAAAAGAGAAGGTTTCCTTTTCCCAAACTGCCTCATCCTCTCCCCTTTCTCGGGAGGAGTATTGGATGAGTCGGCCCAGCAGCTATCCACTGAGTCTAATGATGCCTCCTTGGTGTAGGCCCAAGCTCAAGATCTTAGACCTCCCTAATGAATACCCCAAACCGTGGTATTACTTATACAACATAAAGAAAGGTTCCCAAATGGAATTAAATCGGTGGCCTCCTATTGCTCCTTCTCCCAAAGCAATGAATGGGAAGAGGCCCGTTGTTGAGTCACTTGAGCTGACTCCCCCCACTGCTTCTCAACCTGCTCCTCCTGCTCCCATACAAGAATCCATTCCTCCACCAGAGATGACTATAGTGGATGTTCCCATGGTTGAGCAGGAGCCTTTTCTTCCTTCTCAGCCTCTAGGCACTAGCTTAAAGAGTCATACAAACCGCCTTGTGCATGAGTGCAAGCACTGGTGAAAGGCCCTTCTAGCTAAGTAGGCCACCTCAAAAATGAAGGAGGAAGAGATGATTGCCCTTGCTTCAGGCCCTCCTATAGTGTCTTCCTCTCCCCTTCCCTCTACTTCCCTTTAGTCTAATTCTGCATTGCCTCCAGCTTCTGCTATGAGTACGAATGCGCTTGACCCCAAGGGGGTACAGGTGTTCATCGCTCCTTTGGTGGAGCTGCCTTTTTTGATGTCTATTCTAGATATCCCACCTTTCCTAAAGCCCATGGATATGACTAACACCTCAGTCGTATCTACCGTGGTTCTTTCCTCATCTTCCTTTGTACCTCTAGCCTCGTCTGTGGGTAGCTTGTCTCCTCCGATGAAGCAAAAGGTGGAATGTGGTCCTTCTAGCAATGGAGGATGTAAGAAGAGCCCACCTTCTTCACAAGGTGGTCCCATGCTAACTTGTTCTATCCTAGTGACAGAACCTATCCTGGCTTCCCCTGAGTTTGTCATTTCTCCTGAGTCATTTAGCAAGCCTAGCGGTGAATCTCAGGCGCAACCTACCCTGTCCACTAAAGTTAAACATGGTGCCCCTGTAGGGTACATTTTTAACTCTATGGATGAAGTTCCGGCCTTGTCAGCGATCTTCATGAAATATCTAACCCTATCTCCACAATAGCTCGACGAAGATGACCTCGTGGGGCCCTCTTCCTTAGCCCTTGTTGCAAGAGGGTCAAATGCTCCTCCTCTTAACATCCCACCACTGCAGGCTCCTCCTCCTTCCCCCTATGATGATCTAGAGTGGGAAGTGGATGACCTCTTAGTTGATCAATGTTAGGAGGAGGCATCTTCTTGATCTTTTGTGTGTGTGTGTTTTGTGATGTGTTCCCCCGTGATCGTGCTATGTGTGCATGGATGACCCTCATCACCCCTGTTGGTGCTTGGATACAGGCATGGTTTTTCTCTTGTAAACCTTCTTCTATTTGTATCATCATTCTTCCATGTTCGTGATTTATTTTTGACAAATTGGGGATGATGCAAAGCATTGGAGGAATTTAGGCTTCCCTTCCATGTTGACCCAATTTTTTTTATTTTTACTTTATATTCTCATGCATTCTTCACATGATTTGATATACTAGGGGGTTGATAATAGTTCATTTATATACTATATATATATATATATATATTTATGAGTAGTTCTAACCCCAAAATATTAGGCTACCCCTGTACCCTTTGTTTGTGCTTTTCTCTTTTTCTTTCTCTTTATCTTTCTCTCTTTTTTGCTTAAGTTGTCCCTCTCATGTGTGACAACGCTACTTTTTCAACATTTTGATTTTCAAAAAATGCATTCGTTGCCAATGAATCTTTTCTCAAAAATCTTCGCAAAACTTTCTTCAAAATCACATTCTCAACTTGGAACCCTAACAAAACGTGTTTCCTTCATCTTGGGTTCGTAAAGAAAGAACTTGAAAACCCTCCTCTAAAGTGGAAATAGCTTTGACCTTCCCCTCACATGGGGGCATATTCTTCCTTTCCAATTCCTTGATGAAGTGAACATCTTTCAAAAGGATCTCTTGATGATGGATCGATTTGAGAAAGAAAACATCTGATTTTGAATTATGCATCCCTTGAGTGGACCCCTTCTTCATGATGGTTCCCTGAGGGACCCCTTTGAAAGTCTTCCAAATTATCAACAGTCTGTGCAATTGTCGACTTACTTGCCTACGTGACTACTTCTTGACTCTACAGAGTCCACTTTCCTAGGTTTCCTCCATGTGAGAGATCTTGTGGGATACCTCCATGTAGGTCTAAGAGCCTGTAGGTTGATTCTTTTGAGCTTCCTCCATGCGAAATATCTTGGGGGTGGCTCCCCTACAGGTCTACGAGTCTATAGGGTGCTTTCTTGGGTTCCCTCTGTTAGAACTATAAAAATTTTAAATTTTTACATTGTATTACATCCAAAGGTTCCAGTATTTAGTTCTCATTATAAGCTTCAAAGTCCTTCTTTGTATTGGCTTGCTTGTTTTTTGTCATAAAATCCATTGAATCCATTAAGTTTTTCTTTTTTCATTAAAAGACCCGAATCGGTAAGACATTGTAAAAGTCTCCCCGACCTAATTTTTCACTAATATATATTTGTTGCAGACTATCGGCATTTGCTTGCTTTGGTGAGCAAAAGGAATCATTTCGGCAAAGGGGAGTCATTTTCGGAGTAAAGTTACAGTGAATACAGTGTGTTTCGCCGACCAGTGCATGTGGAAGTTTATCGCTCAAGATAAAGGTGTTCGGGAAAATGTTTCGGTGAACTAACTTTTTCTTACCGACAGGCAGCCTAAAAAAAGTGTATCGGCATATGTTGGGGCATCGATCTAATGTCAGGGCGAGGAAAATATGTCATACCAACTAATGCATAAAGGGGTTGTTTCGGCCAGACTAATTGGTATCGGTATGAACTCATAATGAAACTATTTTGTTTTACCGATTGACTTGCAAACAGTGATCTTGGTAAGACTTATGTGCATCGGGGAAGGTCTAGGCGAAGGGGCCATTGTTGGTCGAACTAAGTGCAAAGGTATTTCAAACCTATCGGTGAGAAGCTATGGAGTCTTGCCGATTCAAATCTTATGCCGATGGTGATATGCATCACTGAGAGAAGAATTTGTTAGCATAAGTTCGACCGAAGTATGAATATTATACCGACAGATGGTTCGAGGTGAGTTTTTCCGAATAGGAGTAATTTGGAGGAGTGATTTCAGTAGGACATTTGGTGTTGGTGTAAGTTTTCCTGACGGTTCATTGTCTTGCCGAAGGTATTATTTCAATGGTTGGGTATATTTCTTTGCTGAGAAAACTTGGTGGACATACTGAAATGAGAATTCATTTGTGAAAGGGTGATTTTGTTTTAGTGAATGAAAATACATTGAAAATTACATATCAGTAAGATGTAAAGATATCTGCATAACATCTTCCCGACTTTGAAAGTCACAGTGAAGTGGGTGAAACAAAGATTGTATCGACAAGAATACAAGTTTGTCTTGGTGACCCAATGTAGATAAAGACTTTCACTGAAATAGGATGAAGTCTGCGAGAGGTTTCCCTGACATCTGCGGGTTATAGTGAAAAACATAAAGGTAGAGGATTTCAGTTGGTGTGAATGACATTAATGTCTCAGCGATTAGAAAATGCTTTGAGGAAAACATATTGGTATTATTCCATGATATCTATGAGACATTTCCCCAACTTTGAATTGTTACAGCGACATGAAAAGCAGAAGCATTTGTCATCAAGTTGATTTCAGGTGTTGATAAGACTGCAGAGTGTCTTGGCGAATGATGAAATAAACGTTGAAAAGGGATTTCGCCCCAGATTTGAATTTTTCTCATCGAAAGGACATTTGATGCGACAGTGCCAGTTTCAGAGGTGGCTTCATTCATGCTTCATTAATGGTGCGATGGGATAAAATAGTAATGATAGTAGTGTTTTAATCAATTCCTCATTTCTGAATTGATTGCTGGTGAATTGGCGAGTTGAACAAGAGAATCAAGACAATTTTTTAGTCTAAGGAGCTCAAGTAGAATACTGTAAGTAATTGCTTCTCTGTTTCTCATATTTTGATTCTGTAAGCTTAAAAATGGAGTCTTCTAGTTTTGGAAAGGGTAAGGGTAGGAAACTTGGTGAGAGTAGTCAGCTGAAAGGAAAGAAACAAAAAATTGATACAGAGCATGAAGGCACTGAAAGGAAGCTAAACCAAGACCTTATTGATCAATTACCTAGTTTGGGGCCTAAAGCTAGGAGGTCCACACAGCTTAAGGCAGAAGTTGACAAGTTAGATGACAAATGCAAGTTCATAGGTGATGTCTGGATTGCTGTAAGAGGGTACGAGCTTTTCAATTTCCACTATCATAGGAGGAATCATTTTGAGCCAATCTGTAATCCATGGAAGTTGAATGTAAGGAAATTGGTGTGCCCTAATGTATTTTTTAATGTTGAATTGGTAAAATTGCTTGCTGATCATTATGATCCAAAGCGTAAAGCAATATGTGATCCTTCTGGAAAACCATAGATACATGTGTCAAAAGAAGGGATTGTTGAGGTTTTCAAATTGGAAGGATTTTGTGATGAATGAAATCATGAATGTAGCTTCTACGGATGATACAGCATTGGAAGAAGTGAGTAAGCAAAATGAGGAAATGGTCAAAATGGAGGTTACGGTCTGGAATGTTGTTGAAGATGCGGACACGTATGAGCGCTAGGATTATTTGGACCATCTCAACAAGAATCACTTATGGCTAAATAGAGCCTAGTCATTCTCTATCTTATGTTTTATAATTTGTATTTTCTATTTCCGAAAGGATGCATCCTTTCACATTCTCAAAGTATAAATATTCATTTTGAAAAAAAATATGCATATAGATAGAATAGGATAGAGAGTAGAGAATATGGTGGAACACCATGTTTCATAGGGTTGAGACTATGTTGTATGTTTTGAAGCTATGGAAATATCAATGAGAATCATCTGATTTGTTGGCGAATTCTGGTGTTAATTGTTGTGTTATGCCTATTCAAAGAATTATTTGAGTTGTCTCTAAAATTGAGGTTTCTTGGTTATTTAAATCATCATAACAAGTTTATGTCTAGTTTATCAGTATGTTTTTGCCGTATCTATGTGATTGGTTGATAGGTTCTTTTAAGGAAGGATTAAACCCTTTTGATTAATCACAGTAATCAGGGAATTTCATTTAGATTAGTAAGAAGAACTCAATAATCACAACCTTTCATTTTTATACTAGTTATAAATAAATATGCCAAACAATTTGAATGAATCTAGAAAGAAGTCAGTTGTTTATGATTTCATTTGACTCTACATATTATATAAGGCACTGGTCTCACTATTTCCATCATTTAGTTTTATTCATACTTTTACATCTGTTAACTGAGCATATTAGGGTTTAGTTTTGAATGCTGATATATAGTATATACAATTTTGTTTTATTTTGTCCATTTCAATTTTCCATCTTGGACAAATCATGGTACAAAGATAAGATCAATAGTCAAGTTTGCTTCATTTATTATAGGTACACCCGCCTAGGTCTAGCAGTGCCTGAAGAGTAGAAGGTTTAATTCTTTCAAACCTTGTTATGTTACCCTAAAACGTTGTGAAAGCTTGGTAACCTTTCATGGTTCAAACTTGCGTTTTTGAGAGATAACACCCTCAATGTGAGAGATCTTAGGGGTTACCTTCCCTACAGGTTTGTGGGTCTGTAGGGCACTTTCTTGGGCTTCCTTCATGTGAGAGATCTTGAAGGACACCTTCCCTATAAGTCTACAGGTCTATAGGGAACTTTCCTAGCTTCCCCCATGTGAGAGATCTTAGGAGATGCTTCCTGGGTATCCTCCATGTGAGAGTTCTTGGGGGACACATTCCTTGCACGTCTGTGGGCCTGTAAGGTGTTTAATTCATGGGGCTTCCTTTATGTGAGATATCTTGGGGGTTGCCTCCTTACAGGTCTGCGGGCCTATAAGACACTTTATTTCTTCAGCTTTATAGTTTTGAGAAGCTATAAAGTCCTTTGCTTTACCTACACCTTCAGGTTCATCAGATCGTGATCTACTTCCTCAACAATTTAGGTATACATTTCTAACCCTATTCACTTATTTGATCTAATTTACCAAAGCACTCATTAGCACTCATGCTTGCTAAAGTGGGGGAAAAAATTAATAGGAGTGATTTTGCACCCCTTATGCAAATTCCCCTTTTTCCCTTCTCCACTTTAGAAAACCAAGTTTCAAGGCTAAATTACACATAAGCCCGCTACCTTCATTCCACTTGGCACCTATTTTGAGCATCGGTGGGGGAATTTCTATTAGCAGTGCCCACATGACACGCAGACGTCTGTGTAGCACACTTACATCCCTGACATATTCCTATGGTTGGAGCCTATAGAGGCATTACACTTCTCATTGGTAGTCGACTTGTAACACCCTCTTTGGCCGACCGACCCGAATATGGTCATTTTCTTCATATTTCCTTCAAATTCCCTCCTATAGGAATTCCAACTTCTACAGAACTTCTTCATAGCTTCTTTTGCATCCTCTAAGCATTCAATCCATCACTCTCCAAGCATTCTAGCACTTTAGTAGCACTTTTGCACTCCATAGCAGCAACAACTTCACTCCATCACTTTAGTAGAGCAAGTGTGGGACAAACTGTTGAAACAGAGGCTTGAGTACTCTCATTTTCTCCTCCATTAGCCTTGAGTGCTTTTAGTGGAGGTGGTAAGCTTCCCACTCCTCTCCTCTCTAACTTGGTTGAGTGAGCACATTTACTATTTTGTAGTGTTTTAGTGTTCTCTCCCTTACTTTCATACTCGCTTTCCTGGTTTTCCATGGAGGTGGAAACACCTAAATGGGGGTCTAACTGAGGAAGGCCCCTATACAGCCACCCAACAATTTTCCTCTTCTTTGTGTGTAGGTGAACATGCTACTAGGAGCTAGCTGGTGAATGAATTCCTTTATGAGATCATTCTTGCCACCCTAACTCTTGTGTTTTTACTTTATCACATTAGTTCATATTTTGTTTACTTCATAGAGTTTTTTTGGCCCTTTAGAAGCAGTTAGCTAGACTGTTAGTCTATTTTCTTAAGTTTGACCATGTCTCTTTATTCCTTAAGTCATATGGATGCCAGCACACTTGAGAGATGTCAGCACATCGTGTTGTCATCCTGGAATTGTGCTTTTATCCTTAGGAAGAGAGCTTCCTAAGGAATAGTGTTGAACCCAAAAATTGACTTGCTTAGCCTTGTTTTGTATTCCATGTTTGTAGAGTGATTGAAGTACTTTATAGTTCTCATCATTCCTATCCTACATCTCCTAACACCCCCATTAAGCTAAGGTAAGTTAGGGCAGCCTTTTGCTCTTGGCCCTCTGTGACTTGGGGCCTTGAACATGGTCGGTCCCCCTCTCTTACATAAACTAAATGAGAATGGAGAAGTAGTAAGAAACAAGGAAAGGATTGTGTGTAAGGGATACTCACAAGTACAAGAAATAGATTTTGAGGAAACATTTTCCCTAGTGGCAAGAATGGAAGCTATCAAGATTTTTTTGTATTTTGCAGCACATAAGGATTTCAAAGTTTATCAAATGGATGTGAAGCCTACTTTCTTGAATGGTGAGTTGGAAGCATAGGTATACATTGAACAATTGGAAGGATTTCAGTTATCAAACAAACCAGATATGGTCTACAGATTGAAGAAGGAACTTTATGGATTGAAGTAGGATCCTAGAGGTTGGTATGCAAGGTTGGATAGATACTTGATACAACAAGGATTTAATAAAGGTGTCGCAAATAGTAATCTTTATTTCAAAGTTGAAAAATATCAAATCTTGATTGTGGTTGTGTATGTTGATGATATAATCTTTGGAGGAAATAAAGCTATGTGTAAGAAAGAGTTTGAAATGTCTATGTTTGGGGAGATCGATTTCTTCCTTGGACTACAAATCAATTAGATAGAAAAAAGGTATATTTATTTCACAATCAAAATATGTCAAGGAAATGTTGAAGAAGTTTGGAATGGAGGATTCCAAACTAGTATGTACTCATATGGTTATTGGTTGCAAGATGAGTAAGAATGATGAATCTCCTAAGGTTGGTCAGAGCAAGTATAGATCATGATTGGAGGACTGTTATACCTAACTGCTACTAGATCAAATATCATACATATATTTTTTCTTGTGGCTAGATTTCAAGAAGATACTAGAGAGTTACATGTTGCAATAGTGAAAATAATATTTAGATACTTGAAAGGCACTCTGAAACATGGTTTATGGTATCCAAAAGATATTGATTTTTCTCTGAGTGCTTATACAGATGTAGATTGGGCAGGATTTGCTAATGATAGGAAAAGTACAAGTAGTGGTGCATTCTTTCATGCATGTAAATTGGTTTCTTGGCTAAGCAAGAAGCAAGATTCAGTATCATTATCTACTGTAGAGGTAGAATACATTGTAGCAACATCTTGCCGCACATAGGTGACATGGATGAGGAAAACCTTGAAGGATATCAGAGTTGTATATGATGAACCAATTTCTATCTTTTGTGACAATACAAGTGCTGTTAACATTTCAAGGAATCTGATGATGCACTGAAGGACAAAACATATCTCAATTTGGTATCAATTTTGAGAGAGAAAGTTGCAAAGAATGAAGTGAAGCTTGAGTATATGCCTACAAAGGATCAGATTGTTGATATATTCACTAAGGTTCTTCCTAAGGATAGTTTTGAATATCTTTGAGAGAAGTTAGGGGTTATTACCCCTCCTTTGAACAATATGCATAAGGATATGCATTAGTTCAATGGATCCCAAGATCCATTCCTTGTTCTGGATTGATGTTGGAGGCTACGTGTCAAGGGGAGTAGTTAGTGGTATTGTTGGTTGTTACAATCAAGGGGAGTAAGTACTAGTGCAGGTTAGTGTTTTCCTTTGTCAGCAATGTCAAAGGATATGTGTAGTGGTTGTTGGTTGGTACAATTTGTTGTGTGCTCCTAAGGAGGAGAATATAGAGCAATAAAAAGGAAAAGATGTTGCAAAGTAGTAGTGAGTAGGTACAAGTATGATTGATATCAAAGGGGGAAAGAGATGCAATTGTGTTTCCCTTTTCCATTAATTTCAGAGGGGTAAAGAAAATAATATGGAAATAATTAGCTGTCAAAGCGGGAGAGAAAGTAGAAGTGGAAAAAGAAAGAATTGGTAATGGAGCAGTATGTTGGTGATCAAAGTTGCTATGTTTATTTTTTATGGTTTTTCACATCATGTGTTACCATCAATGACAAAGGGGGAGATTGTTGCAAGTATGATTATTTGGTGTTTTCATTGATGTTAACAAGCTTATGTTTGTGTTTTCATTGATGTCAACAAGCTTACGTTTGTGTTGTCATTTATTTCTACTAATGGTTTAAAAGTTGTGATGATGCTTTGATTAGTTGCATTATGTTTTCATTAGTAAGTGTTACTAGTGTCAACCTCTAGTGTTGCTTTGATAAGATTTTTTTTGTGGGTGTTGATTGGTTAATTTTTTGTGTTGTAGTTGGTTTGGTGATGATGAGGAAGTGGTGAAGATGATGATAATGTACTTTTGGTACTTGGTTTCCAAGTGATTTTGAGAAAATTTGGATAAAAGATGAAACAGTGTGTTGTAGAGGTGTTTTGGCATACAGAGTGGTGTTCTAGTTTTTCTCTAAATTTCTTCTATATTAAAATTTTTCTTGACTAGTTCAGATATGTTGATCAAAGGTGTTCATAGATGTTATATTCAGAATTTATTGGTTTGGAATGTTGTACAGAGAAAGTTGTGTGAACTATGTTGCAGTGTTGTTTGGGAGAAATTATTTTGATCCACATTTCTTCGTAGTTTGTATTTTGGTCTTATGGTTATGGAAGTGTGTTGATAAGGTTCATATCTACCTTCAATTGAATTTTTTTTTGGTTTGATGCTCGGCAAGTTAATTTATTGAGTTACAGTGTGTGGAAGATTATCTAGGTGAATAGGATGAGTTTGTTCTTTAGGTGAAAGTTGCGAAGGAATTCATTGGATTTCAGGGTGTTTGTGGAATATTCCAAATTGTGTTCAAGTGATATTTGTGGTCCACAAGTCATCTTTGGATTTGAGGAAGTGTGTACTTAAATTTTTGATGGTGTTTACACAAGTTTAGCTGATCTTGGGTGTTTACACTAATTGCATATTGTCTTTGATGATTATGGAAGTGTGGTGTGATGCATATGAGCATTTTTAGGATGAGTTAAGGTGTGATACAGTCCACCTTCATTCCTTTCCACTGCAAGAATCTTTTAGTGTCAACCTAATTTAAATTTGCATGTTTGAGATGCATAGCCAACCTTGGAGAATGTTTTCAAGGTTGAAGAAGGTATAAATAAGTGTTGCGTTGATGGAGGATTGGTGAAGAGAGTGTGATGTGAATTCCAGAGGTGTGAAGTGTGAATTTTTGAAGTGAAATGCAAGCTTGAATGAGTTAGACTACTGGAAGTAGTGAGCAGATGGTGTCTACAATCTTCAAAAAGACTGCAAATATGTTGGTGATGTCGTGGTGGACTCTTCTGTTGCATTGAGATGGTTTTCTCACTATAACATCCTTCTTTCTTCTTTTATGTAATTTGGTAGCGAGACATTAGTAGTGAGCCCTTCTTTCTTTTGGGTAGTGATCCCTCCAACAGTGAGCCTATTGTATTTGGTGTTGCAATTACTTTATATTGTGAGCTAATCCTCTCTCTGGTTTTTTCCTTCTTGGGTTTTCCATGTAAATATAGTTTTCTATTTTGCATGGTGTTGATTTATTTTAGTTTTTGTAAATCTAGTGTTATATTGGGTTATATTCCACCAAACCAATTTCAGCTCTTAAATATCTAAAGAATGAAGTGGTGATGAAGTTAACTGGTGCAAAATTTGATAAGAGAGATGTTGTAAGTATGAGTATTTGTTGTTGTCATTGATGTCAACAAGTTTATGTTTGTGTTTTCATTGATTGATGTCTACCAATGGTTGAAAATGTGTGATGATGCTTTGATTAGTTGCATTATGTTGTCATTAGTAAGTGTTACTAGTGTCAACCTCTAGTGTTGTTTTGGTAAGCTTATGTTTGTGGGTGTTGTTTGGTTAAGTTGTTGTGTTGCAATTGGTTTCATGATGATGAGGATGTGGTGAAGATGATGAGAATGTGCTTTTGGTGCTTGGTTTCCAAGTGCTTTTGAGAAAATTTGAATAGAAGAGGAAACAGTGTGTTGTAGAGGTGTTTTGGCATACAAAGTGGTGTTCTAGTTTTGCTTCACATTTCTTCTGTATTGAATATTTTCTTGAGAAGTTTGGATATTTTGATTATAGGTGTTCATAGATGTTATATCCATATTTTTTTGGTCTAGTTCGTTGTGCAAAGGAAGTTGTGTTCACTAATGTATGAACTTGGTTGTAGTGTTGTCTGGGAGAAATGGTTTTACTTTGCATTTCTTTGCAATTTATGTTTTGGTCTTGTGGTTCTAGAAGTGTGTTGATAAGGTTTATATCTACCTTCAGTTGAAGTTGTTCATGGTTTGATGCTCTGAAATTTGATTTATTGAGCTACAGTGTGTGGAAGATTATCTAGGTGAACAAGATGAGTTTGTTGTTTAGGTGAAAGTTGTTGTGAAGCAATTTGTTTGATTTCAAGGTGTTTGTGAAATATTCTAGATGTGTTCAAGTGATATTTGTGGTTTGAAAGTTGTCTTTGTATTTGAGGAAGCATGTACTTAAATTTTTTGTTGTGTTTACACAGTTTTGATCGACCTTGGGTGTTTACACTAATTGTAGATTTTCTTCAGTGATTGTGGAAGCATGGTGTGGTTTGTATGAGTGTTTTTAGGACCAAGTTAAGTGTGTTGTGGTCTGCCTTCATTCGTTTCTACCACAGGAATCTTTTAGTGCTGACCTAATTTTAATTTGCATGGTTGAGGTACATATCCGACCTTGGAGAATGTTTTCAAGGTTGAAGAAGGTATAAATAAGTGTTGTGTTGATGTATGATTGGTGAAGAGAGTGTGTGATGCAAATTGCAGAGGTGTGAAGTGAAAAATTATGAAGTGTAGTGCAAGCTTTAATGAGTTATACTACTGGAAGCAGTGAGCAGATGGTGTCTACAATCTTCAAAAAGACTGTGAATGTGTTGGTGATGTTGTAGTGGACTCTTTTGTTGCATTGATATGGTTTTCTCACTATAACATCCTTCTTTCTTCTTTTTTGTAATATGGTAGTGAACCATTGGTAGTGAGCCTATTGTATTTGGTGTTGCAATTAATTTATATTATGATCTAATCCTCACTGTGGTTTTTTCCTTCTTGGGTTTTCCATGTAAATTTGGTGTTCTATTGTGCATGGTGTTGATGTGTTTTATTTTTTGTTATTTTCCTTCATTATAAATCATTCTAACAAATTAAATTTTATTAAAGTTGATGTGGATCTAAATGTTAATGAGGGTTTTGATGTTTTAATGAACTGATTCAGCCCCCCTCTCAATTGTCTTGTGCATTCAACAAGATCCCTAATGATAAATGACATTGAAGACCTAGTTGTGAAGTATGTGTCTATGATGATTGGATATAAGATTTTCTTCACAAATAGAGAAAACTATGTTTTTGCTATAGAAATCAATATTGCATATGAGATGGTTAAGAAAGGCATGGGTGTAGACTTGTGTGAATTGTTAAGGTAACAGTTGTTGAAGAATCTACATAAGACCAAAGAGTTTTAGTACCCCTTCTGGTATGGTACCCTAATTATATTCTTATTGTTTTAATTTATTAATGAAGTAGGCGGTACAAAGAACATTGTGTGGGTGAGCGATATTCCAATTGCTATACAAATTAGAGGCCACTTGAGAAGGTTGGGAAATGAAGATACCCTAAAATCTGCTTTGTGGGGTTTCTTTAATACCTTTCAAGAAAACATGTAATAAAGAGAAAGGATTCCCAAAAGTGATGTTGAGAAGTACAAAAATGATATTATCTTCATGGTCATCAAAGATTGTTGCATTATTGAAGTTGTTGAACCAAGGACAACGTGAATTCCTGAAATGGGATATGAGGTTGCAGAGGATGTGATTGCCAGTCTAGAAAAACATATGTTGAGTATGCCTAGAGATCCTAAAGAAGGACAATATGGCACATATGGAGCAAAAGAAAAAAGAGATCCCAAAGAATGTGGAAAAGATGAAGGTGCAAGTGGTTGAGATGATGGGTCTACCAAAGGGCCTTGTGGAGAAATCCAAAAGCATATTCAGTCCTCTGAAAGGTGTCCCCAGTACTAGAAGGTCAAGTAGGACCTCTACCCCCTCTCTAGTTGCTCCTAAGTCCTTCGGGACTAAATCTATTGTCGAAGCTAAGAGGAAAGAGTCAACCAATGCCCCTTTGAAAGAAAAAATCCTCTACAAAGGAGAAGAAAATAAAAATACACAAGAAAAAGGTACGTTGGGTATGAGGATGAAGAAGAAGAAGAAGAAGAAGAGGAAAGACCTAAATTGGTCTGGAAGAAAATAATGCCTCAAGACTCCATAGAAGAGGCAAATGCAAAGAAAGCAAAGGTTGATATTGTGGATACTGAAAATGAAGAAATAGAAAAGCAAAAGAAAACATTTATTATTCAAAAAAGAGAAAAGAAGATCAGTGAAGGAGAAAATCTCCCGAAAGGAAAAGGAAAGAAGAAGGATAAATCTCCTCCGGTCTGGAAACAAAGCCCAATGAAACTTGAAGCATTGGTTAGCAGTATTGTAGAGTATGGAAATCTAGATGAAACAACTTCATTATATCCCACTATAGATGATACTGACAAGACAACCATAGAAGAGGACATTGATAGGTACATTGTAGCATTTGATGTTGCAATAAAAGATATATAGGATCAATTTCCTAAAGATATAAAAGATGTGTTGTATGAAAGAAGGAAAGAAGAATTTGATGAGGATACAAAAATGAGAAATTTTTCCTTGGATAAGATTGGTTCTTCTCTCGCTAATGAGGAAAGAGCTAAATTAGCTCAAATATATAACAAACAATTTTGGACAAAGAAGAGTTAGCACCCTAATGAGAAGGGATAAAGAAGATATTGAGAGGTTGAGAAATGAGATAGTGCAAAGGATTGAAGATCTAGTTAAAGAATTAAGAATGTCTTCAAACAGTGCAGATCAATCACAGCATGACACATTTGTCCCAAAAATGAATGAACCTAAAAATGCACAACATGAGCATGCTTTAGAACATGAGCATGCTCTAGAACATAAGCATGCTATGGAACATGAGCATGTACCTTAAGGAGAAAATGTGCAAACAAATGTGGCTATATATAATGTCTCTCTGGTAGCAGAGAATGTGGGAGAAGGAAAGGATGATGAAATGCAAGAGAAAATGAAAACAAAACAAAATTCACCCCCTCCAGACATAGAGAAATGTGCAGAGAAAAAGGAAGAAGTTACATACGACAACCCAAAGAATTCAAAGGCACAAAATACTAAAGGCATGCCTCCTCTGAAAGATAAGGTGAAATCAGTTGAAGAAGAGAAGAAGATTAAGGAAGTGTTTGATGGTGCAAATAGGGAGCAGAGTGAGAAAAGCTAAAAAGAGCATTGGTGACAAGGAAAAGGCTGATGAGAAGAAGGAAGGGGAAAGTGTAAAAATGGTTGGTGAATCCTTCGAAGCTTTTGGAGATTTCTTAAAATATTTATTACACATGCAACTACAGTTCCAACTGGTGGTATCTACACAACTGTTATAGCTACCTATGCAACAAGGACAAGTGGACATAAGTAAGATTTCTCCTCTATAGAAATTGCAACTTGGTGATGCCTTTCACACCTCTGCAAGGAAGGAGATATTACAAACTGACCAAAATAGTGCAGATTTAATTAAAGAATCAATTAAGGTGTTACAAGAATGTATTCACGATGCAACAATTGATGAATCCCTATCTAGTGTGCAAAAAATGAAGTTACTACTAGACTCTTTCAAAGACTATTCTACCAGTTTGGAGGAGAAGCTAGAAAAAGAGATGACAAAGAAGGTCAATGATAGAAGATTGATTGAAATATCTAACAAGTGCAGTGTTGCACATCAAAAACTGCAAGAAAACCTAAAAAATGTGTAGAAGTGTTTGAATGAAGGAATTTGTTCCAATTCTGTTTGAAATGGCCCAATTCTACAAAAATCAGAAAGGATGAAATGGACTCAATTGAGTCGCAAATTGATCAGGCCTCTGGAGCATATGATTTAGTAAGTGATGTAGATGGTAATACAAGGATGGAAATAGAAAATCTGCATGAACAGTTTTTTTCCAAATACAAGAGCAAAAGGAGAAGATAATAGTGTAGTATGGTCAGCTTAGAGATCTGGTAAGTGCAAGCTTACCCCCTTGACTAGTGTATTAGCAAGCATGAAGAAGTTGGCACAAAATAATCTAGTACCTAGTTTGTTGGATGAAGGAGAAGACCTCCTTATGCAATTTGAGAACCAATGTTGCATGCTTTCCTTCGCACAAAAGGATTTGGATGTTGGTAAGAAGGATTGGGAGGCACACCTTGCAAAATTGAAGGTGTCTTACAAAAGTATTTTTCCTTCTTCTAGTTGATTTGTAAATTTTTGTTTTATTTATGCAGTTTCATATTTCTTTGTGTATATGCAGGTGTGTTAGAGAATGTTTCAGTACATTTTTTATCACTTTTATGGATAACATTGTAAGGGGAAGCTATTCTCAAGTATATTTGCAAAAAGGCAGAATAGTTGAGATAGGTTAAAAAGTTTGATATTGTGAGCCCTTTGCCCTTGATGTCAAAGGGGGGGTAGTTGGAGAGTTTTTGAAGGATGTGTTGCCATCAATGACAAAGGGGAAGATTGTTGGAAGTTTTGTTTGTCATTGAGAAGATTAGTGGATTTATGGGAGATGATGTTGCTATGGTGTTTTCATTGATGTCAACATTGTAGTGATGTCAAGATTGATGTATAGCTGATGTCTAGTGAGCATGACTGAATGTAGTGATGGAAACCCATTATATAGATGTAGTTTTGTTGGTCCAAAATAGACCAAATGTTTATAGAATTTTCTAAGTCCCAAAGTACAGTTTCTATTGTACAGTGAATAGGTTTTGAGGTTCGCTTTGCTCCGCTATGAAGAATCTAGTTATGCAGCTCTGAGGTAATTTTGGTACATGTTGGAGGAATATGAATCCAAGTTTTCACATCTTGAAGCCCTCCATAGTTGAATTTGGAGTTGGTAGAGTATCACTCTAGATATGGAAAAGTTACAGTGATATAGTACTTGATTGGAATGCTTCGTATTCCACCATGGATGATTATTATGGTATGTTATTTTGAGGGAGTGTTTACATATTTTAGAAGTGTCTATTTTCCATGTGGAAAGTTCTTTGGAGGTGTGCATGTTTAAATGTGGATGAATAGTTGGTTCATTCCATTATTACTTCACCAATGGTATTGACCTAAAGGGTTTGAGGTCATCTGGAATTAAAGGATATATGGATTGGACTTATGAGAATAATTATAGGTCATTCCAACCTATTTTGATGTGTCACACATTTTGATTTATTCTGTGAGGTGTGTATAGTTGGATCTTGAGCTAATTGAGTATTAGGATCCATTGTACATCTAATTAGGTTGACCTAATTGATATTGTAAGTGTTTGTGAATGTAATGCATATAAATATAAGTTTATTTCAGTGTTGAATGTGTGTTGTGATGATAAGTGTGTGAGTGTGATTCAAATGTGACAAGGTGTGATGTGAATATAATGTGATAAAGTAGAGTATGATAGCTATGAAGCATGAAGTATGTTAGATCAATTTATAGAGCTTAATTGGAACTGTCTTCAACATACTGTAGATGTATTGTATCAATTCAAATCTTTGGAAGTGATCCACCTTCTTTTATATCCTAATAGTGGGACATTTCTTCTATTCTCTTGATAGTGAATCCTTTAGATAGTGAGTCCACCTAGTAGTGATTCATTCTGTAATATATTATAATCAATTATAATATATTGTGAGCTAATCCTCACCATGGTTTTTCCCTTTTTGGTTTTTCCATATAAAATCTGGTTTTCTTATGTTCTTTGATGTAATGCATGCTTTCTATGTCCCTTTCTATTACTGCAAGTTTAATCTGATGCATTGAATGGACGTTTAAAGTTGATAAAGTTAATGAATTTCAGTGAATACTGATTCACCCCCCCTCTCAGTATTTTGGGTGTTCAAAATTGGATGGTGGGTTGTGGATGTGGGGAGATCATTCCCTCTCTCTAAAACTATGGTTCCCTTCTTTCAAAATTATAATTAAATCTCTCAATATTATGCCAATTCAAATGAGGTTGCCTAATCTCCCTCTCCAATTTTGGGAAGATTCCTACTGTTGGTTGTTTTTAATGAGCAACCAGGTTGGTCTCCTATTCTACCTATGGAGTAGCCATCTCTAGTCAAGGGCAGCTCGGAGGACCTGGACCAACTGACAAGATTTAGTCAAAGACTGAAATTTTTTACATTTTAGGCTCTACAGAACCAGGGTGGGTATACCCACACAATGCCTCAAATACGACTAGACATTGCTTTTTATAGCAAATGACTCCTGATGCCAAGTATTGAGAACCTCAAATATGGATAGATTCCCAGTAACATAATACTTGCAGCAACCAGGAGGTAGGGCAAGACATCAAACAAGATTGATTAAATAAAATGATTGATATTGAGCAAGAAGACTAGAACCCTAAAGACAAATAGCATATATCATATTAGTGCCATATCCATTGGGCTAGGAGTCACAATAATTTGCAAATAGAAGGAACCATTACTCTGGACATTAAAGTCTTTGCAAGATTAACCTTATTAGTCTCACAACTAGTGATCAAATCTATAAGACTACTTATCAAATCCTTCTATCATACATATGAATCTCTGATATGATTAAAGCATTTAACTTATTCCTTGAATAAGAGCAACAACCAGAACAGACAGTAAAACATTACATTAAAATGATTAAATAAGTGATCCTTGATCAACTTTCATTAACAATCCATATGCACAATACAAAGGAGAGATTTAAAGATCTCAATCTATACATTCAGATTCATACATGTGTCCAAGACCTCACAATTTATAGACTGTAACCCTAAACCTCAAAATCTGGTAAAAACCTGACTCTATGACTTAGTGCTCTTCTCTTCAGATTTTTGTTCTAACTTCTGGCCCCAGACCCCTACAAATGATTCAAAAGTTCCTTTTAAACAACTCCAGAAACGCCATCCAGCTCAGAGCCACATCAGCGCCATGTCAAACCCTAATTTCCATGTTCTTCAACTACTTCTCTGGCCTCATAAATGTCATTGGTCGGGTTGCTATAGGAAAGACACTCCCGCACGAAAGAAGCAAGGCAATCGATGTCAAATCCGCCACCAAATCTGCACATCCATACTCGAGCCATGTCGTCCTTGTACCAGATCTATGTCGCCATGAATGCTCATTCAGTGGAGCCAGTGACCAACTCTCTGTCACCATGAATGCACCAGGCTTCTAGCGCGAACATAGCAGAAACCCTGACCGTGGCTTAGCTTGAAACTCGACCATTGATCATCCATGATCAGACAGCTGCCTTTAAAATATCCATTAGCTATTGTCGTTGAGATGTCATATAGGTTCAAAATGCTTCATCGAAATGTATTTCCTTTATGTGCTTTCCATTCGCCGAGACAGGGGGACACCTCACACCGAAGCAATCCTTTTGTTTTGTTCACAGTCGCTATAGCTTATCACTCTCAGGGAGACCTCTTGTAGATGTCATTTCCTTTCCCCAAAAGTCCCCTCACGTTTGTCATGCCACTGCAGCTTAAGGTTTTTCTCACCGAAAAGCACTTTTTATTTGACACTATCACTGAAGGATCGGACCATCACAGAGACATCATAGAGATTCTATCGGGTTACATCGAAAGCCACATACTGAACCCCGTCAGCAAGACACACTGAGTTCGCTAAGACACTATAGCGAAGCAACATTAGCCATATCGAAGAACCCTAAAATTTTGGTTGGCATAACAAGCCGACATCGCCAAGACCTTTCAACGAAAGGTATAACCCACATCGAAAGCAAAACACAAAATACCGTCGGCAAGACACAAAAGATTCGCTATGACATACATCGATGCCTCAAGCCCTTTGCCAATAGAACCCACACTCGATCACCAAAACAAAACCAGGGTCACACCGACAACCACCTGCAAATAAATTCCAGTCGCTGTGATATATGATAAGTCTTGCCGATAGGAAACTCAGACTTATGCAAGCAAAGAACGCACAACAGGTTGAGGAAATAATAGGAAACCTATGTCGAAGGGAAGTCACACCAAAGAGTAAAAAAGGGGGGGCGGTAAAAAGGACTTCAGGGAGACCAAGGGGAGTCGGGAAGACCTCACCTTGAACGGCAACCATCACACCGAAAGGAAAGCCCGTCGATGAGACACGAAGGGGTCGGGGAGACATCTCCCCGACACAGTGAACATAGGCCGAGAAGATAAGGCCTCGGGAGACAAGCAAGGGTCGCCAAGAGGTTACCCCGAGAGCCAAAAGTCGTGTCGTAGGCAACGTGGGGGCGGTGAAAGTGGTAGCAAGGGGCCAGTGATGAATGAGAGACAAGGCTCGGGGAGGAACTTAAGTGAGACGCGCACCGGCCAGATCAGTCACCAAAGGAAAAGAATAAGCAGCCAGAAAGGAAAAAGAACCCAAAATGATCCCACCCCTGCCTCCGCAAAAGACAGCGGATACAGAGCCAGAACCAAAACAAGACTAAAAAGCCCCGGAGGTGGAGACAACAGGAAAATAGGAACCTCACAAAAAGTTCCAAGACAAACCCCTGACCCAGTTCTGCCCCCACCAAAAGCAAAAGGAAAACAAAGCGAGCAGAGCTGGGAAAATGACCAATGACTGACGCAGGGCAGAAAGGGAAAGAAACTCCAAGCACGCAGAATCGGAACTGAGATGGATGCGTGAATAGGAATTAGAACTTTAGAATTTGGAAAAGTTCTAGTTACGTTCAAGCATCCATTCCGCCTCTAAAAAGACAAAAGAGAAGCTAGGGCAAGCAAAAGAGAAAGGGGAACCAAATAAAAAGGCCCAAAAACGGGGAAGAGAAAAACCAGGAAAAACCCTAACATAGGCCACCCCAACAGGGAGATGAAAACTAGCACGCTGGGTTCAACCCTTGTGGGAGCCCATTTAACCCACGTGCCAAAATGAAACACACCCCAGAGCTAAAGTTATATCATGAAAAACAAGGGCACACAACCAGAACCTGAAAGACAACCAAAAAAGGCTCTAACATAGGCTCTAGTTGGGGATGTATGCCCCCCGTGGGCATAACAAGAATTCAGATCACTAGGAGAGCATACCAAAACAAAAGGAAACCCAAAACAATGAGGAGCTAACTGGACAAGGTTAGCAGACATAGCAAAACAAAACCGACCAGAAAAGAAAAAACCTAACCTAATGTTCATGGAAAAAGAAATGCTTCAGATGAAGCACCACTTCGAGAATTGTCCATGAACAGGCAATTCAAGAGTTACATTGTTGATTCTTTATTTCATTTGATGACACTAGGTCACCAAATGAAAAATGAGAGCCAGCCTTTACCTCTATCAAATACAATTCTGCAAAATGAGCTGGTCTCTCCCAACTCATGCTTGCCTCTGCCAAACTACAACAATATGAATGAATGCACCTCTACAAACATAAGTATATGATTGCCTTTGTGCAAGTGAAAACTTGCTCTCTGTTTAGTTTTATCTTCCACTGGCAACCAGGTCTAATAAACTTTATCATTGCCACACTCTTGATTCTTTGATTCTGTATCATGTGGCAATACTTGTGAATACTGATCAAGACCATATGAAAACATAGTCTGATCACAAATAGATGTTTGATAAAACATGTTAGCACCTCTCAACAAGCTATCATATTCACCATTATAAACATGTACATGATCCTTATGCATTTGAAAGTCAAGCATACTTTCAAAATGTTTACTGTTATGTGACAACAAGCTGTCATATTCACTATTTACATTACCCTAAAGCTGAAAACAACTAGCTCCGGTGCTCTACATATTGTCACATTCTATGAAAACTTCATCAAGTGTATACAAAGGGATACACTCACCATTCAACACATCTTGCAACTGCTCTATATAATTTTTAGTAGGAGGCACATCATTAGTGCAATGATGGTTTAAACTACTACTCCCACTTCCTCTTTTCACTTGGCTCTATTTTTCATCATGCTGGCAATGAGAGTCACCAAAGGATTCTAACTCATCTTCATGGGTTGTCCAACTATCATCATCATCCCAATCTTTCTCATCATTGAGCAACTCTAGTTCAGAAGCACAATCTGATTTCAGACTGAAATCAGTGTCATCATGATCTGCAAGATCACCATTAGAAGGGGCATCGGAATCACTTGCATCATACCTTGCATCCTGCAAGTCCTCATCTTCAAGACCGATATGAGTTGCCCACAACAACCTAGATTTGTTGTGTGCACATCTTTGATATTATGTGGTTAGAAAATCTGATATTTGTTTACAACTTAGTAGGTCAGTGCTCTATCCTACCCTCTCAACCACTTCTTCCTGACCTCTACCAGGACTAGATACATCACCAAAGGTATCAAGGAACAAAGTTCTGAGCTGATAACATGAAACAATGGAGTGCACTGGTAAGCAAGTGAACCAATCATCAGCCACACCTTCTAAAGATCTGACAAATAGCTTCATGACCACATCCTCTTTTTCAACCTAACAGTGTCCAATGAAATCAATAAAAAGTTGAATATGTCTTGATGCTGATTCCTCAACACCACCTTTAAACTTGGGTAAATATTTATTCATTCCCCTAGGGGCAGCATGTGGGTAACCCTGGATTTTATCAAAATCCAAAGGGTTGTATCTTTCCTTATCATACTCTCTCTTATGAGGACAAGACTGTGCCTTAAGCATGGTATCAAAGCTTGTAGAGGGAGAAACAGGACAACAATGCATTTTGTAAATGAAACCTATCCCTCTACAACTATCCACTTGCAATATTCAAACTTCCCTTGATGCTAGTGCTTGATCTCACCAAATAAAGGGGAATAAAGTTTTTTGTTCAAAAAGCATGAAGAATACCTGGAAACGTTGCAGTCATGGAACTATTCTTTGAATCTTCAATGGGTTTACCTTGACAGAGTCGCCACCTCTTTGCAGAGGATAGAACTTCAAATGATATGAAGCTCACTTACATGTAAATCTTTCTCTGAGTTCCATCCGACAGAGCACCATAGATCTTGTAGCTTTCAGGTTCACTGCAACAAAGCTTTTCTCCAAGCCTGAGATTCTTCAAACTTTGAACCTAACCAACATGGCAATTGATATGACTCTTTGATAAGGTAAGATTCTAGTCAATCCCCAATAGAGTCACCATCTTGTTGGTTGTTTTTAATGAGCAACCAGGTTGGTCTCCTATTCTACCTATGGAGTAGCCATCTCTAGTCAAGGGCAGCTCAGAGGACCTGGACCAACTGACAAGATTCAGTCAAAGACTAAGATCTTCTGCACTTTAGGCTCTGCAGAACTAGTGTGAGGTATACCCACACAATGCCTCAAATAAGACTAGACATTGCTTTTTATAGCAGATGACTCCTGATGCCAAGTATTGAGAACCTCAAATATGGCTAGATTCCCAGTAACATAATACTTGCAGCAACCAGGAGGTAGGGCAAGACATCAAACAAGATTGATTAAATAAAATGATTGATCTTGAGCAAGAAGACTAGAACCCTAAAGACAAATAGCATATATCAGATCAGTGCCATATCCATTGGGCTAGGAGTCACAATAATCTACAAATAGAAGGAACCATTACTCTGGACATTAAAATCTTTGCAAGATTAACCTTATTAGTCTCACAACTAGTGATCAGATCTATAAGACTACTTATCAAATCCTCCTATCATACATATGAATCTCTGATATGATTAAAGCATTTAACTTATTCCTTGAATAAGAGCAACAACCAAAACAGACAGTAAAACGTTACATTAAAATGATTAAATAAGTGATCCTTGATCAACTTTCATTAACAATCCATACGCACAATACAAAGGAGAGACTTAAAGATCTCAATCTATACATTCAGATTCATACATGTGTCCAAGACCTCACAATTTACAGACTGTAACCCTAAACCTCAAAATCTGGTAAAAACCTGACTCTGTGACTTAGTGCTCTTCTCTTCAAATTTTTGTTCTAACTTCTGGCCCCAGACCCCTACAAATGATTCAGAAGTTCCTTTTAAACAGCTCTGGAAATGCCATCCAGCTCAGAGCCACATCAGGGCCATGTCAAACCCTAATCTCCATGTTCTTCAACTACTTCTCTGGCCTCATAAATGTCATTGGTTGGGTTGCTACAGGAAAGACACTCCCGCATGAAAGAAGCAAACCAATTGATGTCAAATCCACCACCAAATCCACGCTTCCATACTCGAGCCATGCCATCCTTGTACCAGAGTTGCATCACCATGAATGCTGGTTCAATGGAGCCAGCGACCAACTCTCTATCACCATGAATGCACTAGGCTTTTGGCACGAACATAGCAGAACCCTGACTATGGCTTAGCTTGAAACTCGACCATTGATCGTCCATGATCAGACGGCTGCCTTTAAAATATCCATTAACCGTTGTCATTGAGATGTCATATAGGTTCAAAATGCTTCATCCAAATGTATTTCCTTTATTTTCTTTCCATTCACCAAGATAGGGGGACACCTCACACCGAAGCAATCTTTTTGTTTTGTTCATAGTCGCTATAGCTTATCACTCTCGAGGAGACCTCCTATAGATGTCATTTCCTTTCCCCAAAATTCCCCTCACGTTTGTCATGTCGCTGTAGCTTAAGGTTTTTCTCGCCGAAAAGCGCTTTTTATTTGACACTGTCGCCGTAGGATCAGACCATTGGGGAGACATCATAGAGATTCTATCGGGTTACACCGAAAGCCAAGTACTGAACCCCGTCGGCAAGACACACTAAGTTTGTTGAGACACTATAGCGAAGCAACATTAGCCATATCGAAGAACCCTGAAATGTCGGTCGGCATAACAAGCTGACATCGCCAAAACCTTTCAACGAAAGGTATAACCCACGCCGAAAGCAAAACACAAAATACTGTCTACAAGACACAACAGATTCGCTATGACATACATCAATACCTCAAGCCCTTTGCCGATAGAACCCACACTCGATCGCCAAAAAAAAACCAAGGTCATGCCGACAACCACCTGCAAATAAATTCCAATCGATGTGATATATGATAAGTCTTTATGATAGGCAACTCAGACTTATGCAAGCAAAGAATGCACAATAGGTCGGGGAAACAATAGGAAACCTATGTCGAAGGGAAGTCACACCGAAGAGTAAAAAAGGGGGGGCGGTAAAAAGGACTTCGGGGAGACCAAGGGGAGTCGGGAAGACCTCACCCCGAACGGCAACCATCACACCGAAAGGAAAGCCCGTCGATGAGACACGAAGGGGTCGGGGAGACATCTCCCCAACACAGTGAACACAGGCCGAGAAGATAAGGCCTTAGGGAGACAAGTAGGGGTTGCCAAGAGGTTACCCCGAGAGCCAAAAGTCATGTCAGAGGCAACGTGGGGCCAGTGAAAGCGGTAGCAAGCGGCCGGTGATGAACAAGAGACAAGGCTCAAGGAGGAACTTAAGTGAGACGTGCACTGGCCAGATCAGTCACCAAAGGGAAAGAACAAGCGGCCAGAAAGGAAAAAGAACCCAAAACAATCCTGCCGCCGCCTCCACAAAAGACAGCAGATACGGAGCTGGAACCAAAACAAGACCAAAAATCCCCAGAGGCGGAGACAAAAGGAAAATAGGAACCTCGCAAAAAGTTCCAAGACAAACCCCCGACCCGGTTCTGCCCCCGCCAAAAGCAAAAGGAAAACAAAGCGAGCGGAGCCAGGAAAATGACTAACAACTAACGCAGGGCAGAAAGGGAAAGAAACTCCAAGCACGCAGAATTGGAACCGGGACGGATGCGTGAACAGGAATTAGAACTTCAGAATTTGGAAAAGTTCTAGTTCCGTTCAAGCATCCATTCTGCCTCTGAAAAGACAAAAGAGAAAGGGGAACCAAATAAAAAGGCCCAAAAACGGGGAAGAGAAAACTAGGAAAAACCCTAACACAGGCCGCCCCAACGGGGAGATGAAAACTAGCACGTTGGGCTCAACCCTTGTGGGAGCCCATTTAACCCACATGCCAAAATGAAACACACCCCAGAGCTAAAGTTATATCATGAAAAACAAGGGCACACAACCAGAACCTGAAAGACAACCAAAAAAGGCTCTAACACCTACTTTGAAGATCAATAACATTATTGGTCATTTTTTGAAGCTGGATTCAACCACATCCAACATTGGCCACTCTACTATTTCCCATATTCAAGTGGATGTAAATATTTTTAGGACTTTTCATGTGGGTATTAGATTGATGGTTGAGGATAGGTGATAGTTTCAAGTGTTTGATTATGAGATCCTACCATTCTATTACAAGTGATTATTTTCTACTAAATGTCTTGCTTCTGAATTCCCATGTTCCCATCACAATATTGTAAGCTCAACTACATGGTGGTGGAATTCCCTTCTTAACATTTAAATGTGGATGTTTATGTTGATTTTGACTATCTAGTGATTGAGTATCCTTGTCTTTCCTCCCATCAATGGACCTATATATTTTCTTGGAGGCTCCTCCTAAGATGGCTTCCCTTAGGGCTAGTCTAGTCCAAGTGATTTCATCAATCCTTGTTTGGATTTTTCCTTATAATCTAGTATAGGAATCTTCTATGTTAGATCTCATTGCCCAATTAGTGGAATGTGGGGGAATTCTTTGTTGAATGAACAAGACAAATGAGATAGGATGAATCAGTTGTAGAAAATTAAAACACAAAACCTCAACATTAATCAGATCCACAAGCATTCATTAAACCCTTATTTTGTTAGTGTGATTAATCATAAAATAGAGATTAACAAAAACTAAAATAACAACACCATACACAAGACAACACCAAATTTACATAGAAAATCAAATGAGGGAAAATCCATGGTACAAGGGCTCATTTCCAGAATAGGACACACTATCCAAAAAGGCTCCTAGCCAAGGATCACTACCATAGAAATAAATACAAGAAGATAGAAAAGAAATGTTACACAGAGAACAACTTCTGAATGCAACAGGAATCCACCACAAATTCTCCAACACTTTCATAGCCTAGCATGAAATATTTTGGACACCTTCAGCTCACTACCTTCAAGAATCCAACACTTTGAATTTTGCACTACTCTTCTTAAGTTCGCTTCACACAAATCACTCACATCGATCTCATACCTATCTTGCTTCTCTCTTGTGCATCTCACAACATAACCACTTTTATTTATATCAACCTCAACCTTGAAAACCTTCTCCAATGTCAACAACTATCTGTTACACTTAAAAATTTAAATTAGGTTGGCACCTAAACATTTCTGTAGTGGAGAGGAATGAAAAGTGACCCAATATAAATCCTTAATTAGGACCCAAATAGATCCCAACACACCTCAACATGCTTCCATAAACTTTGCATGTAGTTCTAACACAAGGTCAATCAATACCCATGCTAAACACCATAAAACATTAAGTACACGCTTCCTCAAATCAATCTAAAAGTTTCAAACAACAAACTTCACTTGAACATGATCTAGAATAATCCATGAATGACTTGAGATTCATCAAACACTTTATCCAAACTTGCATCATACAAATACTTCAACTCTGAATGACTGATAAACCTTATTCGCACACTGACGCATGAAACATACACTGTACTATACCAAATCAAGTAAAACCTTGAATTAAGAAAGATAAAAACATTATAATAAATTTCCAAAATTTTCACAACTTGAAGCCAAACAGTAAAGAAACATGGATCAAATACATTTCTCCTAGGCCACAAAAAACACCATTGAAAAATTGGTTCACATATTGGTGAAAATATCTCTTTGTACAACGATCCAAAAACCCAAATTCTGAATATATCAACCTTTAACAACCTCAAACAACATGTCAAATCCACATAGGCATAGCCTCAACACAAAAGAAATGTGAAGCACAATATCAGAGCACATTCTAAACAATTGCACACCACTATTTTCATTGTTTATCAAATTTTCTCAAAAGCACTTGGAAACCAAGTACCAAAGACATCATTTCAGCTCATTACACTATTCCAACTCATCTCCAAACACTACAACAAAAAGATATCTCCATGTACTCACAACACTTCCTCAACATCTCAACTATACATGCACAACTTGCAACAACCTATTTCCCTCTTTTTTACAATTTTCTCAATATCCTCGACATCTTCATCATGCAACAAACTTCCTCAACACATAGTTGAAATCAATGACAACACTAGTCAGTAAACTTCATGTTGACATCAATGACAACACCTTCATACTTGCAACAATCTCCCCCTTTGTCATTGATGACAATACAAGATGTGAAGAAACCATCAATGACAACATACACACTCTCCTCTATTTTTTTCAGATTAGATAGCCTATATAACATTATTGCACTTCCCCTTACAAGATTCTCTCTCCCTTTGATATCAATGATTAGACAATATACACAACTTTATCCCCCTAATACCTTGCACTTTTTCACATGATTCTCTCCCCCTTTGACATCAATGTCAAAGGATAAAGCATTTTGCATTGTTCTCACCCTTTGACACTCAACAAGATACTTGTTCTGAATACTCCCCCTAAGGAGTACACCCAATCAAATCAGCAACTCTACAACAATGACAACACATGAAACTACCTACTCCCCTTGAGAGGTAGCCACCAACATTAGTCCAGAAAGAGATATATTTATAGATCCACTACACCGATGCATCTTCATATGCATCCAATTAAAAGTTGGGGCAATAACCCCCAACTTCTCTCAAAGATACTCAAAAGTATCCTTAGGAAGAGCCTTAGTAAATATGTCAGCAATCTGATCTATTGTAGGTACATACTCAAGCTTCACCTCATTCTCCATAACCTTTTATCACAAAAAGTGATACCTAATTGATATATGCTTTGTCCTTGAATTCATCACTGGATTCTTTGAAATGTTAATTGCACTTATATTATCACAAAAGATAGTAATAGGCTCATCATACACTACTCTGATAGCCTTCAATGTCTATCTCATCCACAAAACTTGTGTACAATAAGATTTTGCTGCAATATACTCAACCTCTACATTGGATAAGGAAATTGAATCTTTCTTCTTACTTAACCAAGACACCAATCTACATCCCAGAAAGAATGCTCCACCACTTGTACTTTTCTTTTCATCTACACAACCACCCCAATCTGCATCTGTATAAGCACTTAATGTGAAATTAGTATCCTTAGGATACCACAAGCCATAATCTAGAGTACCTTTTCAATATTTAAATATCCTCTTCATAGTTGCAACATGTGTTTCTTTAGGTTCTTCTTGAAATCTAGCCACAAGAGAAATTTCATGCATGATATCCAGTCTAGTAGAAGTTAGATATAGTAGTCCACCAATCATAGATCTATATTTGCTCTGATAAGCCTTAGGTGAATCATCATCTTTGCTCAATTTACAACTAGTCACCATAGGAGTGCATACCAGTTTGAAGTCTTCCATTCCAAACTTCTTCAACATCTCTTTGACATACTTTGACTGTGAAATGAAAATCCCTTTATCTGTTTGATTAATTTGTAGCCCAAGGAAGAAATTCATCTCCCCAAACATTGACATCTCAAATTCTTTATGCATCTATTCTACAAATTTCTTACAAATAGCTTCATTTCCTCCAAAGATAATATCATCCACATACACAAGCACTATCAATATTTTTCCTTCCTCAATTTTGAAGTAAAGATTACTATCTGCGGTGCCTTTGATGAATCCTTGTTGTATCAAATATTTGGCCAATCTTGAATACCAAGTTCTGGGAGCATGCTTCAATCCATATAATGTTTTCTTCAATATGAAAACCATATCCAGTTGATTTGACAACTAAAATCCTTCTAATTGTTCCACGTAAACTTTTTCTTCCATTTCTCCATCTAGAAAAGTAAACTTCGCATCCATCTAATAAACCTTAAAGTCTTTATGTGCTACAAATGCAAAAAACATTTTGATAGCTTCCATCCTAGCCATAGGAAAAAATTTCTCCTTAAATTCTATTCATTCCACTTGTGAGTAACCCTTACACACAAGTCTTGCCTTATTTCTTACCACTTCTCCATTTCCATTCAGCTTATTTTTGAATACCCACTTAGTAACAATTATGTTCTTGTTTGTCATTCTAGGAACCAATTCCCAAGTCTATTTTTTCTCAATTTTCATTATCTCTTCTTCCATTTCCTTCATCCAATTTTCATCTTTGCATGCCTCACTCACTATTTTAGGTTTAGATTTACAGAGTAAACACAAATTTACCTCAGCTTCAACAGCTCTGCTTCTTGTCAACACTCCTCTTCTCTTGTCTCCAATGATCTGTTCTTCGGAATGATTCTTTTGCACATACTTAGGGGCCTTCTCTGGAGCTTCTTCCTCTTCATTCTCCACTTTTTTTTCATCAACTTTTTCTTCTTCTTCTCTACAATCAATTTCATCTGACACATATCCATCTATTTCAATTGAATTATGTACTTTTTCATCAACTTTAACATTTGTACTTTCAACTATCTTTCTTAGCCTTTTGTTGTAACATCTATAAGCTTTGCTTTTAGTAGAATATTTAAAGAAGATACCTTCATCAAACCTTGCATCAAACTTTCCTAAGTTCTCTTCATCTCCCTTGATGTAACATTTGCTTTCAAATACTCTAAATTACTTCACAATAGGAATCCTTCCATACCATAACTCATAGGGAGTCTTTGTGAAATTAGTTTTTTCTTGAACTTTGTTAAGTATGTAAACAATAGTATGAATTGCTTCTCTCTAGTATACTTTCGATAGATTTTCCTATTTCATCATAGTCCTAGCAGCTTCTTGAACAGTTTTATTTTTCCTTTCAACAACTCCATTTTGTTGAGGAGTTCTAGGGGCAGACAAATGCCTCTTTATGCCATGAACTTCACAAAACATGTTAAACTCATTGGAGGTGAATTCTCCACCTCTATCAAATCTCAAACATTTGATTTTCAAATCGATTTCATTTTAAATTGTAGCTTTAAATTCCTTGAATGTATCTAATGCATCATATTTTTCTCTAAGAAAAGTAACCCATGGCATTCTATAATAATCATCAATCAAAAGCATAAAATACCTATCACATTGTAGACTTCTCACCCTTGTAGAGCCACAAAGATTTGTATGTATTATTTCCAATAGTTTGATATTAGATTGTTCCTTTCCTTTGAAACTACTCCTTATTTGTTTTCCATATTAACAGTCCTTGCAAACAACATTGATAGGCTTTGTGATTCTTGGTACATCTCTCATTGCATGAACTGAACTGATTCTCACCAAATTATCAAAATTCATGTGGCACATCCTTCAGTTTCATAACCAGCTATCATTTATCTAAGACATAAAGTAATTTCCATCAACACCCTTGAGTTGATAAATGTTTCCATATGTTCTCTTACCAGCAACAATCATAGTTCTAGACCCTTTTCTGATCTCACATGTTTCATCCTTAAACACAAGATTATATCCTTTGCTACACATTTTTCCAACTGTCAAAAGATTATGCATCAATCCCTTAACATAATAGGCATTATCAATATTATGCATGTCATCACTAATTGAACCTATTCTATAAATCTTAGCTTCTGAATCATCTCCAAATTTAACTAATCCTCCATCATATTTTTCAAGTTTAACAAACTTACTTTTGTCTTTGGTCATGTGATTAGAGTAGCCACAGTCAACAACCCAGTAATTCTTATCCTCTTTAACATGAAAAGCAGATACCAAAGTACCTTCAACCTTCTCCTTCTTCTCCAAAATACTTTCCTTCACACAACTTTCAGAGTTAGCAAAACAAGATTCTTCTTTTATAGCCAAGAACAAGCATTCATTATCATCAAAATCTCCATATCAGATTCATCATCAAAAATACCAGTGTCTTCTCTAATATACTAAGATCTTTTAATCATCTTTCCTTTATTCTCCTTATTCTTATTGTTTATATCTCTTTTTGGACATCTTGAAGCATAATGACCTATTTCACCACAACTAAAACATTTGAAAGGTAGTTCACCTTTGTACTTATCGATGCCCTTTTTCATCCTTCTTACAAAGTTAGCTTCCACATCATCAAGATCTTCTTCATTTGAATATTCAATCTTTTCTTATTTTCTAGCCTTAAAAGTAGTTTCCACTTTTGTACCATTTTTCAAACCAAGCTTTCTCATCTCAAATGAAGTTAGTGTACCAATCAACTAATCTCTAGAATCATTATTAAAATTTTCAACTTCCTCAATAGAAGATACATTTTCACTGTATGAATTAGGAAGAGTTCTAAGAACTTTCTTTACCACCCTAGGTTCTTTAAATTGTGCACCAAGACCTATCATAGCACTTACCATTCCATCAACCCTCAGCATGTAGGTTGTAATTATTTCATCTTTAGACATTCCCATGGTCTCAAATTATTCCTTTAGATTCTACAACTTTGCTTGTTTAACCTTTTCATCTCCTTCATAAATACTTTCAATCTTATCCCAAACTTCTTTAGCACTCTTAAGATTCATAACTTTAACCAATTCATAATTTGAAAGATGATTTATAATAATATGTTTAGCTTTAGCATTTACCCCATGTTCCTTGATCTCATCACTTTTGCTTGGACCATTTGTAGGTGGATTGTATGTGTTCTTAGAAGCCTTCTCAATCTCATATCCCTGACATGTTGGATATCCTTCCATATTTGTCTTCCAGAATGCATAATTTGTTCCATCAAATCTAAGGTAATCAATTTTCTTTGCCATCTCGGATCTACCTTAAGTAGTTAGGCTCTTATTCAAGGAACCTTTCTCTAATACCAATTGTTGAATGAACAAGACAACTAAGAGGGGGGGTGAATCTTGTAGCAAATTAAAACATAAAACCCTCAATAATAATCAAATCCACATGCATTCATTAAACCCTTATTTTGTTAGTGTGATTAATCATGAAATGCAGATTAACAGAAATTGAAATAACAACACCATACACAAGACAACACTAGATTTACATGGAAAACCCAATGAGGGAAAAACCATGATGAGGATTAGATTACAATATAAGTAATTGTGAAACCGGTACAAGGGCTCACTGCTAGAATAGGACACACTATCCAAAAAGACTCACAGCCAAGGCTCACTGTCACATAAAGAAATACAAGAAGATAGAAGAGAAATGTTACACACAGAACAAATTCTCAATGCAATAATAATCCACCACAAATTCTCCAACACTTTCGCAACCTAGCATGAAATATTTTGGACACCTTCAGCTCACTACCTTCAAAAATCCAACACTTTGAATTTTGCACTGCTCTACTCTAATTCACTTCACACACATCACTCACATCAATCTCACATATATCTTGCTTGTCTCTTGCATCTCACAATATTGCCACTCTTATTTATATCAACCTCAACCTTGAAAACCTTCTCCAATGTCAGAAACTATCCATTACACCTACAAATTCAAATTAGCTCAGCACCTAAACATTCCCACAATGGATAGGAATGAAGGTGGCCCACTATAAATCCTTAATTAGCCAAATAGATCCCAAAACAAATTTGCATGCTTCCATAAACTTTGCATGTAGTGCTAACACAAGGTCAGCTAATACATGTGCTAAAAACCATAAAAAAATTAAGTGCATGCTTCCTCAAATCAATCCAAAAGTTTCGGACAACAAAATTCACTTGAACACAATCTAGAATAATCCACAAATCACCTAAGATTCATCAAAAACTTTATCCAAACTTGCATCATACAAATACTTCAACTTGGAAACTCTAGTAAACCTTATTTTCACACTGACACATGAAACATACATTGTATTGTACTAAATCAAGTAAAACCTTGAATTAAGAGAGATAAAAATATTATAAGAAATTTCCCAAATCCACACAACCTAAAGCCAAAGAGTGGAGAAACGTGGAGCAAATACATTTCTCCTAGGCCACAAAAAATACCACTAAAAAATTGGTTCACACTGGTGAAAATATCTCACTTTGTACAATAGTCCGAAAACCCAAATTATGAATATATCAACCTTTAGCAACCTTAAACAACATTTCAGATCGACATAGGCATATCATCAACACAGAAGAAAAATAGAGCATAATATCAAAGTACATTCTAAACACTTGCACACCATTTTTTTCACTATTTATCAAATTTTCTTAAAATCACTTGGAAACAAGTACCAGAGACATCATTTCAGCTCATTACACTATTCTAGCTCATCTTCATACACTGCAACAGAAAGATAGCTTCATGTACTCACAACACTTCCTCAACATCTCAACTATACATGCACAACCTGCAACAACCTATTTCCCTCTTTTTCATAATTTTCTCAATATCATCAGCATCTTCATCATGCAAAAAATTTCCTCAACACATAGTTGACATCAATGACAACACCAGTTAGTAGACTTCCTATTGACATCAATGACAACACCTTCATACTTGCAACATTCTTGATCATATGCTTGATTTGTAAATTTTTTGTAGCTTACAACATCTTCAATTAGACATTCTTCCTCATCACACAGTGACTATGGTTGAGGCATCGGTTGAGGACTTCCTTCTCTCCATGATCATAGGAGTTAGATTATGGTGTGTCTCAGATGATTGTTCAAAGAAGAGGTCTTTCTAAATCTTTTTTGAAATACCATCACTAAGTTAAGGGTGTGTGGATTGCAATGAAGGGTTCAAGCATTGTGTAAGTTGGGTTGATTATTTTCCCATGACAACTTGGCTATGACTATGTTGTAGAATGGATTTGTTGGTTGTTCCTATTTTTCCCTTATTTAAGGTTACAAGCCCTTTCAAATCTGATTTTTTAACTTTCGTTGCTAGTTGTTTTGTTGTTGGTCAACTAATTTTCTTCTAATGTTTATTACAATTGGGTTTTAGGAGCCTCTTAAAATGTATTTACCCTTTAATCAAAAAGAAAATTGTTAAAATTAGTTGATCAATATTTTCAACAATGAGGAACTCATTTGGAGAATCAAGTCTCGAATGACTTTGTTAGCTAAAGGAGATAGAAATACCAAAATCTTCTATAGGAAACACCAATAATGAAAGATTTAAAATTATCACCTATCCCCTAAACAATGATGGAATATTATTGATTTTATCCAAGGCATTAAAGTTCATGTGTTCTACTACTTTGAGCAATTTTTTTCTAAGAAGAAGGGTAATAGATATCAAATTTTCCAAGATATCTTTGTAATATTCCTTCCTTGGTCACCCAAAAAAAAATAGAGACTATAATAAAGATACTATCTTTGAATAGATACAAGTTATCTTTACCATGAAAAGAGAAAAATCCCCTCGTCTCAATGGCTTAAATGTTATTTTTCAATATTTTTGGGAAAACATCAAAGGTGGCCTTCCAGTAATGGTGGATTGTTAGGATTAGTGTGATATTCACTTGCAATCCTATGCCTAATGTTGTTTTCTCCAAATACCTTCTAAGGGGTGTAACTAGTTAAAGATCAATTTTGGAGATCATTGAATCCCTCAAAATCCCATTAGAAAGTTAAAAAATGAGTTCAAAGTTTCACAGTATGATACATGAGAAAAATAAAAAGGGTAGGAGATGGCTTTGAGATATTATTGTAATGGAATTGAATGAGGTCATAGTAAAAGATTAACAATAAGATTTGCATTTGAAAGAATAGAGAAAATTATTAGTACTTAGTTTTTATCTTGCGTGCATATTTCAATACATAGTGGCATTGTTTTTTCTTATGGACCATAGTTTTGGTGGCCACTAGTTTATTGTTTTCTTTTCCTTATATATTGAGTGTGTAGAAGAGGGGGAATGGCTGATCTGGGACTCCGGGTCATAGGAGAGTCCTAAGCAATAGGCTACCCTGATCTACCTCAAGTTTGCTAAGAAAATTAGAAGGGTTAAGGTGTTAAGGATGAAAAGGAAGAGAAATTTGGGTGCTACTGTCCTACTAAACCGAATGTTTCACAGGGTCAAGAGAGATAATTTTGATGGTTTGATCCGCTACCTAGGCAGCTCATTATCTGAGGACAACAAGGTGGATTATGGACTCCAGTGCAGCACACTAGCATCTCAGATGTGTGTTGGCATTCGTATGGATATAGGGTCTTAGGAACAAATTAAAACACTATAAAATCAACTAACTTCCTAACTGTTAAGATTTTATACTATGACAGAATATTGGAAAAGTGTAAAACTGAAGTACAACAAGAAGAATACTACCTCTAAGCCAAGCTAGAATTGACAAAGAGAATGTGAGAAAAGAAGACCTTTCTACCCAAGAGTTGAATCTTCAAAGAACTCCATGTGAGAACACCTACACACACAAGACCAAGGAAAATATTGGGGTTGTTTTTAGAGGACTTTCTCATTCATTCCCCCGCTTTGGTGTTTCCACCTCCAGGGATAGCCAGATAGAAATAGCGTATGCAAAACGATGTAGAAAGAGAAAGGAAATAGTGCTAAGAGAAATCACCAACAACAAGTATGCCACGTAAATATGCAAAGTGATGCAAAGAGAAATATTGAAGAACAATACCACCTCCATAGCTATGAGCACTCAAGGAAAGTAGTGGGAGGAGAGAGCTTGCAAGTCCTTTAATAGTAGCATTATCACAACAAACAGAGTGTAGGAGCCAAGAACCAACTGCTTGCAACCACAAGAGAGCGATGTAGAAGCTTGAGAATGTGAGAATGAATCCAAGTGTGTGTAGAGAATGAAGTGGAATCAAGGAATGAAGCAATGAGAAGATAGACCATTTGAATGATCAAAAGGAGGAAAAAGACCTATTTCTCAGTGATCAAGGGAGGAAAAGATGTTATAGTTCATCGTCAATGGATAAATGTAATGCCTCTACAAATTCTAGAGGTAGGAATCCTATCAGGATGGTGGTGTGGTACGAGGACATCCACATAATGTGTGCACATCCTCAATAGGGATTCCTCCACTGACATGGAAATGAGCTACCAAGTGGATGGAGAAAGCTAGTGGATGTGAAATTGCATCATTAGATTTTTGTTTTCTAAGGTATGGGTGATGTAAATGGGGAATTTTCCTACAAATGAAAATTCCTTCCATTACATTTTACCCCCACTTTAGAGAGCATGTGTGTTGGTGTGAGGTAAAGTAGAAAGAGGTTGAAAATAATATACCTGAACCATAAAAGAAGTAGATCTTTGATCTATCACACCTGGACATGCAGGAGTTAGCTCTATAGGTTCTTGGTCCTACATGGAAACTTTGATTCAAAAGAGAGAGAGAGAGAGATGGCTCCATAGGTACTCGGTCCTACAAAAGGTGAACAAAAGCTCTGTAGGTGATCGGTCCTACAAAATTGGCTCCATGGGTGCTCAGTCCCACAGAAGATGAACAAAGGATCTATAAATGCTTGGTCCTACAAAGAGAAGTGCTTCACAATTTCTTAGTCCTAAGGGGGCACCACAACTTCTCAATCCTATGGGGCCTAATGTGAAAGGACTCCCCAGATGCTCAGTCCTAGAGATTTGATACGAAAGGCCCTTACAGGTGCTTGGTCCTACAAGGAAATCTTGTCGAGGTGCTTGGTCCTCCAAGCTTGGTTGTAAAAGTGGCTTTATAGGTGTTTAATCCTACAAAGCAACATGTTAAGCTATAGAAAAAACATGTTAGATAGAAAAAGCTCAAATAGACAAACATATCATAGAACAATAAATTGAAGGAGAAGTTTTCAAAGGGGTCCCTCAAGAACCCTTCAAGATAGAAGAGGGCCCACACAAAGGGACTTAATTTGAAAAGAACTACATTTTTTGCAAATGATTTTGTCATCAAGGAAACCTTTTGAAAGATCTCTTTTTTCAAGGAATCAAATAAAAAGAATTTTCTTTTGAAATAAAAATATCACTAAGGGGATCCTTGTTAAAGGATGCGGTTTTTGAAAAATGCAAAAAAAATTAGTAAGGGATTTGTTGGCCACTGAATTCACCTTATAGAAAATCAAAGTAGCAACCCCCCCTAAGGATGGTGTGTGTGAACAAAGGAGCACATGGCCTCTTAAGGGAAGGAAGAAAAGATAGTGATTTTGTGGCCCATGAGACATAGTGAGATGTGAACGTGGAAATGTTGTCACGCACATGAGGGACAACATATAAGCACCACAACATCACAAAGCAGAAAAAAGAGAGGCAAGAAAAGGAAAAGAAAATAAGAGACAAGCAGAGACAAAGAAATCAAGAGACAGGGGGTCTAGGAGTTCAAGGTCAGATCAGTTCTTATAGGTAACCCATAATGTATGTGAACAAAATATCATCAATCCCCGAAGTTCCCAGATCTAAAGAAGAGCACATGAAGATAAAATAAAATATAAAAAATTGGGTCAACATGGAAGAGGGCCTAAATTCCCCCTATGCTTTGCATCATCACCAATTGTCAAAAATCAAGTTTACAACATATAGAAGAATGATAAAACATATAGAGGAAGTTCACAACACAATTTCACTCTTGTATTCAAGTGCTTAAAAGGGTAGAAAGGGTCCTCTAGGAACACATAAAAATAAGCACGGGGGAAACACAACACACATGCAAATCTAATCTATAGATAAAGAAGAGGTACTCACTACTCCCCTTCAACCAGGAGGTCACCATTCTCCTAATCTAGATCACTATATAGGGAGAGTAGATGAGCATGCAAGGGTGGGATAGTGAGGGGAGCACCCTCTGACTCTCCTACAACAAGGGCCAAGGAAGAAGACCCCTCAAGGTCTTCTTCATTGAGCTCTTGTGAGGTGAAAGTCATCGATCTCATAAATATCGATGACAGAGCCAGAACATCATCTACCGAGCTAAACATGCACTTAACAAGAGTTCCATGTATTAACTGGGTGGGAGAGGAAGGAGGAACCTAAGATCCACCATCAACCTCGTCAAGAGGGACGGTGAAAAATGTAGGTGACATCAAGGTTGCCTCCATCACAAGGACAATGAAATCAAAAGTAGAAATCCCTTCCAAAGAAGGTGATCCCTTCTTCTGACCTCCATTGGAAGTGAGGTCATCCTCCCACTTACACTTTATTAGAGGATGTAGAATCCCCACAGAAGAATCAAAAGACAAGGAGGAAGAAGACAGGATCACAGCAAACACCACCATGGTCTTCATTGTGTCTATGGGCCAAGAAAATGGAGGGATGTCCAAAAGGGACATCAGAAGAGGGGGCTCCACCAAGGGAGAAATGAACACCTGCACCCTTTTGGGGTGAGGGTCATTTGCATTTTCTGGGGGAGCCAACAGAAAAACAAATGCATGTGGAACTGAAGCAAAAAGAGCATAAGAGGGAGGCACAGTAGGAGATGTCAAAACAATATTTTTCAGCTCCCCTTCTACCTTTTGCAAGGAAGCTTGTTCAGTAGCTAGATCCTTTCTCTGTTGCTTATGCTCATGTGCAAGTCAGCTTCATTAGCTCTGAGAACTAGAATGCATAGCTTGAGATGGAACAGGAGGCTCCTATTTTTCCATAGGAGTTTCCACCACAACTGTTGCCAATGGAAGGGAAGCTCCCTGGATAGGGGTGGGAGCAAGAAGTGCAGGAGTGAAAACAACAATAGGCAGATAAGTAGACACAAGTGCCTCAATAACATGCCTCTTCCCATTCATTACCTAAGGGGTAGTAGTGGTAGGAGGCCTCAAAGGTTGAGACACAAGGAAAACTCCATGAGGTCCCTTCCCCTTACCATAAACAACATGCCTAGGCATCGTGGGTAAGATGAGAAGTTTGAAAACTTGATGCTTAGCTTTTCGCCAAGCAAGCACCATCAGGCTTCCCTTGTGAGGCATGGGAGCAAGAGTCGAAGGTGCCATAATAGGGAAAGAAGCAGAAATGGGTGGAGCAACAAAAGAAGAGGAAGGCTCTTAAGTGTGAGCAAGCTTTCCCTTCCCCTTTTGTTGAGAGGATCAGGCATCTTTGTTGAAATACACAAGACAACTAAGAGAGGGATGAAATAGTTGTCACCAATAACATTCACAAATCTCAAACAATTATTAACTCCACATCCACTTTAATATGTTATTAAGTATGAGCATGAAGTGAAAATAACAAAAAGACAATATCAACACAAGAAAGACCATATATTTACATGGAAAACCCAATAAGGGAAAAAACACGGTGAGGATTAACTCACAATATAGAGTAATTTCAAAACCATTTACAAAGAGGATCACTACTCAAGATAGGACTCACTGTCCACAAGGGAGGCTCACTACCTATAGATACAAAAATATAGAAATAAGAATGTTACACAGAGAATACTATCTCAATGCAGCAAAAGATCCACCACAACAACTTGCACACATCCACAACTTTGATCATAAAATTGCAGACACCATCAACTCACTGCTTTCAAGATTCTAACACATTAATTTTTTTGCTACCTCAATTCACTTTTTCTCTATCTTCGCATCTATCTTTCTTCTCACACTTGTGGCGTACAATCCATAACATATTTCCTTGTATTTATACCATCTTCAACCTTAGAAACTTTCTCCAAGGTTGGCTACACACTCTTCATTTTACAAATTCAAATTAGGTCAGCAACTCAACATTCCCATGATGGATAAGAATGAGATCAGACCAAACCAACACTTAACAAAGACCCAAAACAACATCTTGGATCAATCACACACTTCCTTAATTGATACTTATCCTTCACATGATGTGTAAACCCCAGGTCGGCCAAACCTAATGAAAACACCAATGAAATTTGAAGTACACCCTTCCACAACAAGAAGATAACATGTGGACCACATATCGCACTTCACCATACACTGGAACATATCTTAGATTCCTTCATATTCATCCACAGCTACTTCAACAACCTTCATACACATAACACTTTCCATCAGTCCATCTGGACTGTATAGACACACATAGTAACTCTAAAACTAGTCTTCCAGAGCACCAAACCATGAACAAATTTGATAGAACATAGGTGACACCATTGCAAGCCTTCTTCTAGATCTGCAAGACCTGAAATGAAACAACGGAGGATTACAAAGCAAATACATTTCTCCCAATCCATAGAAAAATAGCTCTGCCAAAACAATTCACAAATCAATGAACTCAACTTTCACTCTTCATCAATCCAAAGGCTATAATCTAGGATATATCACCCAAGAATTCCCATAAACAACACTTCAGATGCACACAAGCATAGGATCAACATATAAAAAATGTGGAGCACATACCGAAGCACATTCTAGACACACACACAATTTTGACTTCACTATTTATTAATTTTCTCAAAAGCACTTGGTAACTCATCATATCAACACACCTGAAACACCATAAGGATAGCTCCATGTACTCACAACATCTCTATAGTATCTCAACTATACATGCACCACCTACAATAACTTTTTTCCTTTCTCTGCAACAACCTATAATGTGTTGACATCAATGACAACATTAATGACAACACCACCAAACTCATTCATAATTGCAACAATCTCCCCCTTTTTCATTGATGACAACACATGACTATCTCCCCCCCTTTTACATCAATGGAAAAAAAAAGAAAATTCACATAATTTTGATCATTCCCCCTTAGGAGTGCACCCACATGTATCTCATACTACGACAATGATACTTCTTACTCCCCCTAAGGAGTAGACCCCAGTCATCAGTCCAGAAAAATAATGAATTTGTAGATCCACTGGACTAATGCACCTCTATGTGCACCTAGTTCAAAGGAGGGCCAGTAACCCCCAACTTCTCCCTGAGATACTCAAAAGTATCCTTCAGAAGAGCCTTAGTAAATATATCAACAATCTTATCCTTTATAGGCACATATTCCAACCTGAATTCATTCTCCAATACCTTCTCTCCTAAGAAATGATATCTGATAGATGTTAGAAACCAAAATTAGGCATGAAAACCAAAAAACCTTCCATAAGAACAGAAAAATAGAAAAAGCAAAGCTATTGAAAAAATATGTGCAAATAATATTATTCAAGAATTCATAATTATATGAGATGATTTGCTTTATAAAAGAAAAGTATGCATAACCCTGATCTTATCTTGAGCAACAAGTTATCTCAACAAGATAAGGATGACAATAATTAACCTAGGAATTAAAATAATTCCTAAGTAAATTTATGCAAATGTAATTAAATAATAATTACACTAACACCCCCCATAAGTGCAACTTAGGGAGACTATCAAAGCATGCACCTAAAACTAAGATGAATGCAAGAAAGCATGAATGGGTCTCAGAAACAAGGCCTGATTAGGTACCCATGTACAAATGCAAAAATGAGGTAGAGAAGGAAAATCTAGTGGGAGAAAAACCCCCTACAATGAGATGACTGATGCAAAGAAGCACTGGAAGAACATTGTGGAGTAACACTAGAACTACAATTTGGAAAGCAAGGAAAGATACTTTTGTTTACAAGAAACCAAATGAGAGTCACTAAAGGACTCAGGTGGAATCATAATAATGCAATATCAGACCCGATGCCATGGAACACTAGAAAACTCACAAACTGGAATAACCCTAGAATCTGTGAAGCAACAGTAGATGATATGATGATATAATCTAGGAATTGTGTATCTCGATGTTGATGCCAAATTGTGATTAAAAATATTCCATGGAAACAAGTACCATAAAGACTCTGGAACATTAACCATAAAAACATGGCCCTCAAACCGAGATGGATCTGAACCAATGCGGATCAATAACCATAAACTCCCAATCTGAAGTGTGAACCGATGTGAATCTTGATGTGTCAAGCTAGAGAAAGATGTGGCCAAAGGAAACTAAGAAACCAAATATAACCCATGTGAGTTGTCAACAAATCAAGATGGAGATCAAAGTGCATGCACACTCTAATCAGATTATTATGCAAGAAACCCCCTAATGGAACTTTATCTTAGTTCATTTATTACAATACCCCAATGATTGTAAAAGGAGAGAATGCTAAACATGCATAAATAGAAAATTAAAAAAAGACCTCAGACCTGTGTAGAGGACTAAACCAGCTTTCCAACGTTGCAAGAATGGCTAAAAAAGGATCACCAAATCAAAAGATATGTCTCCCAGAGTGTACGACAACAACATGTGACTTCCAAGGCTGAAAAAGGCATCAAAAAATAAAAACCAAAAAACCAAACCTCCACCATTGCGAAGTTCGTCAAACCAGCTTTCTAATGATATCTCGTTTGCAAAAAATGTCGTATGCAAAAGTTATGCCAAAAAGAAAAAAAGTCTTGTAAAAGGGCACTTCCAACACTAAACAGGGGCAAAAAATAAGTGCCTTCACCTTTAGCTCATGGTCGCTCATAAGACCGCCGCATCCAAATATATTATTTAGGAATTCATAATTATATGAGATGATTTTCTTTATAAAAGTAAAGTATGCATAACCCTAATCTTATCTTGAGCAACAAGTTAGCTCAACAAGATAAGGATGACAATAATTAACCTAGGAATTAAAATAATGCCTAAGTAAACTTATGCAAGTGTAATTAAATAATAATTACACTAACAATAGATATATGTTTTGTCCTTGAATGCATTACTGGATTCTTTGAAATATTTAGTGCACTTGTATTATCATAGAAGATAGGGATAGGCTCATCACACATCACTCCTATGTCCAATGTTTGCTTCATCCACAATACCTGTGTGTAGCAAGATGTTGTTGCAATGTACTCAACTTCTATAGTGGATAAAGAAACTAAATCATGTTTCTTGCTTAGCCATGAAACCAACCCTCATCCAAAAAAGAATGCACCACCACTTGTACTCTTCGGATCATCTACACAACCAGCCCAATCTGCATCAGTATAAGCACTTAAAGTAAAATCAGTATCCTTAGGATACCACAAGCCATAATTCGGAGTGCCTTTTAGATATCTGAATATTCTCTTCACAACTGTAACATGTGTTATGTTGGGTTCTGCTTGAAATTTGGAAACCAAACATACTACATGCATGATATCTGATCTAGTCGCAATAAGATATAACAGTCCACCAATCATAAATTTGTACATGCTTTGATCAACTTTTACATTTGCACTTTCAACAATCTTTCTCAATATTTTATTGAAGCATCTATAAGCATTGCTATTAGTTGAGTATCCAAGGAAAATACCTTCATCACATCTTGCATCAAACTTTCCTAGATTCTCATCATCTCTTTTAATATAACATTTGCTTCCAAACACCTTAAAGTACTTAACAGTATTAATTTTTCCATGCCATAGCTCATAAGGAGTCTTTGTGTTGTTACCTTTGATCCTAACTCTGTTAAGAATATAAACAGTAGTGTGAATTTCTTCTCTCTAGTATACTTCAAGTACATTTTCCTCTTTCATCATAGTCCTTGTAGATTCTTGAATTGTCTGGTTCTTCCTCTCAACAACTCCATTCTGCTGAGGAGTTCTAGGAGTAGAAAAATGCCTATTTGTACCATGCTCTTCACAAAACACATTAAACTCACTAGAGGTGAATTCTCTCCACCTCTGTCAGACCTCAAACATTTGATTTTTAGGTTCACTTCATTCTCTACCATAACCTTGAACACCTTGAATCTATATAGAGCTTGAGCTTTCTCCCTAAGAAAAGTAACCCATGTCATTCTAGAATAATCATCAATTAGAAGCATAAAATACTTGTCACCATTGAGAATTCTTGTTCTTGTGGGACCACAAAGGTTTGCATGAATCAATTACAGCATTCAGGTAGTTGATTGTTCTTTTCCTTTAAAACTACATCTTGTTTGTTTTCCCAACTGACAACTTCTGCAAACAGTATTGGTAGGCTTTGTGATTTTTGGAAAATCCATCACAACTTCTCTTAAACTAATCCTAATCAAATTGTCAAATTTTACATATCCCGTCCTCTGGTGCCATAACCAACTTTCATTAGTTCTTGAGACACAAAAAACTAACCATCAACACCCTTAAGCTAATAAATGTTTCCATATGTTCTTCTAACTGTAGCTACCACAGTTCTGAACCCTTTTCTGATCTCACAAGTATTATCCTAAAACACAAGCTTAAATCCTTTCCTACACATTTTTCCAACACTCAATAGATTATGCCTTAAGTCCTTAAGATAATAGACATCACCAGTACTATGCTTTCCATCAAAACTAATTGTTCATTTTCCAACAATCTTTGCACCAGAATCATCTCCAAACATGACTAATCCTCCATCATACTTTTCAAGTTTAGTGAACTTACTTTTGTCTCTAATCATATGATTTGAGCAGCCACTATCAATTACCCAATAATCTTCATCTTGTCTAGCATGAAAGGAAATAACTAGAGTACCTTCCATCTCTTCCTTCTTGTATTCCATACCACAATCCCTTGCACATCTTCCATGGTTAGTAGACATTGATTTATTCTCTAAGGCTAGAAACAAGCATTCATCATTATCATCCTCAAAATCAAATTCATCGTCAAAAATTCCAGCATCTTCTCTAACATAATACAATTTCTTGGAACTTTTTGTCCTATTTTTCTTTATTGTCTCTGCCCTTCTTGTGTATGGCTCTATTTTGACATCTTGAAGCATAGTGACCAATATTCCCACAACTGAAACATTTAAAAGGTAACATACATTTGTACTTACCGGTACCTTTCTTCAACTTCCTTGTAAAATTTACTTCCAACTCCTCTGAACTATCACCATCCAGATCATCTTTTTTCTTTGTAGCTTTGAAGGTTGTTTCTTTTTTCTCCTTTTCTTTTCCAAATTACCTCATTTCAAATGCATTCTTTAGTGAATTTTTTTGGATCATAAACTTCCTCAATGGCTGAGACCTTATCACTGTAACTCTCTGGTAGGGTCATTAGAATCTTCTCCATTACATCTTCATCTGTCAAAATACCACCTTGATTTTTGACTTCATTTACTGCAATGTCAACCCTCTGAAAATAGCTTGCAATGTCTTCACCTTCTTCCATTTTCAAGTTCTCATATCTACACTTAGCTGTTAACTTCTTTGATAATTTGACTCTATCATTTCCTTCATAGATATCTTTCAACTTTTCCCAAACTTCATAAGCAGTTCCCAATGAAATAACTTTTGTCAGCTCAATCTTAAATAATGCACTATAGATTGCATACCTTGCTTTCCCATTTTCTTCATAGGAAAAAATCTCATCTACAAAAGAAGGACCACTTGTTGGTTGAACCGATTTTTTCTCAACTGCTTTCCAAGTCTTGTAACCAAGAGAGATCAAGTAACCTCTCATCTACACTTTCCAGAAACTATAGTTAGATCCATCAAACATAGGGATTGTCAATTTGTGTGCCATCAAATTTACCTCAAGTGGTTAATCTCTTCTCTGAGGAACCAAAGCTCTGATACCAATTGTTGAAATGCACAAGAAAAATGAGAAGCAGGGTGAATCAATTGTCACCAATCACATTCACAAATCTCAAACAATTATTAACTCCACATCCACTTTAATCTATTATTAAGTATGAGCATGAAGTGCAAATAACAGAAAGACAATATCAACACAAGAAACACTAGATTTACATGGAAAACCCGATAAGGGAAAAACCACAATGAGGATTAACTCACAATATAGAGTAACTGCAAAATCGTTTACAAAGAGAATCACTGCCAAAGGGCTCACTACCCAAGATAGACTCACTATCCAGAGAGAACTCATTGTCCAATAGGGAGGCTCACTACCTACAAATACAAAAAGATAGAAATAAGAATGTTACACAAAGAATACTATCTCAATGCAATAAAAGATCCACCACAACTTGTACACATCCACAGCCTTGATCAAAAAATTGTAGACACCATCAACTCAATGCTTTTAGGAGTCTAACACATTAAATTTCTCGCTTGCCGGGTAAAAACACAAAGTTGTGTCACACTTTAAGCCAACTTATCAGCACAACTAAATTTAAGTATTTCTAACTAAAAATCAATTTTGGTCAAACATATGATCTAGTAAGATTTATTCTAGCTAAGTTAGATACTTCCACAACTTTTTCAACTAAAATTGTTGGCTAAAAATATATGGAGCACCACTTTGAGTCCAATTTACCAAAAAAATAAAATTATTTGAAAACCTTGAAGTTTCAATAACTCTTGCTAATGTAAATAATTTTTTTTTTTTAAATATAAAAATACCCTTTTGTAGATCCATAAATGTAGTTTTCAAAAGTATATTTATTTTAATAGTTTAATTAAATTTTATATTTTATATTTTATTTTTACTAAAAGTAGGTTATCAACAGAAAATATTAGGTTGATTACTATGCCAAGGAAAAATACTAAAACTTATTAAAAAAAATTGAAAAAAATATAATTCACTAGATAAAAGAATATATTTTAAGATGGTATAATTTTTTTTCCATTTTAGATAAATATTTAATTTGAAAGTTGACGTCCAATGAAAACAACTCTTTTTTTATTCACACATATTTTAATATTTATTTAAAATTATATATTTATCAAAATTGGAAAAAAAATATATCCATGCACTAAAATTTCAAGTCATAAATACACAAAAAAATTTGAAAGAAAAAAAATAAAATTTACTATAAAATGTTTGACGTCCTGTGCAACTTCATTTTTCAGCATTTTATCAGCAACTAAATTATAGTTTAAATTTATTAAAAACTAGTTTAAAATAATTTTTTAATTTTCTTTTTAAATACAAACATAAAATATACTAAAAAATACATATTTTACTAGTTTACATCATTTCAAAATTCAAAACATATATGCAACTTTTTAGGGATTCAAGTTTAAAAATTGGATCAGCATTGGTTGTTTCCTTTATAAAGTGTGACATAGCTTTGTTCTTTTACCCTGGCTCAATTCACTTTCACACTATCTTCACATCTATCTTGCTTCTCACACTTGTGGCGTACAATCCATAACATCTTGCCTTGTATTTATACCATCATCAACCTTAGAAACTTTCTCTAAGGTCAGCGACACACTCTTCATTTTACAAATTCAAATTAGGTCAGCAACTCAACATTCCCGCGATGGATAAGAATGAGAGTGGACCAAACCAACACTTGACCAAGACCCAAAACAACATCTTGGATAAATCACACACTTCCTTAATTGATACTTATCCTTCACATGAGTGTAAACACCAGGTCGGTCAAACTTAATGAAAACACCAATGAACTTTGAAGTACACTCTTCTGCAACAAGAAGATAACATGCAAACCACATAACACACTTCACCATACACTAGAACATATCTTAGATGCCTTCATATTCATCCACAGCTATTGCAACAACCTTTATACACATAACACTTTTCATCAATCCATCCAAACTATACAAAAACACACAGTAACTCTAAAACTAGTCTTTTGGGGCACCAAACCACGAACATCTTTGAAAGAACATAGATAACACCATTACAAGCCTTCTTCTAGATCTAAAAGACCTGAAATAAACTAATGGAGGACTGTGGAGCAAATACATTTCTCCTAGTCCATAGACAAACAACTCTACCAGACCAGTTCACAAACCGATGAACTCAACTTTCACTCTTCATCAAACCAGAGGCTATAATCCAAGATATATCACCCAAGAATTAACATAAATAACACTTTAGACTTGCACAAGCATAGGATCAACACAGAATAAATGTAGAGCACATACCGAAGCACATTCTAGACATACATAATTTTGACTTCACTATTTATTAATTTTATCAAAAGAACTTGGTAACTCATCATATCAACACACCTGAAACACCATAAAGATAGCTCCATGTACTCACAACATCTCTATAGTATCTCAACTATACATGCACCACCTGCAATCACTTGTTTCCTTTCTCTGCAACAACCTATATTGTGTTGACATCAATGACAACATTAATAACAACACCACCAAACTCATTCATACTTGTAACAATCTTGTTGTTGTGCAATCATACAACCTTTGACAAAGATGGCACAGGGTGATGTAGGGCAGGTCACCTTCAATATAATGCCCCCAGTCTTATATTTGATATAGGCACAATACAACAAGTCCATCCTCAGGGGAAGTAGACCAATCGAAGCAGGCCAAAATGATCTAGCGAGTAGCCCCCACACGATACCAGTGGTTTCTAGTTGGTTTCATGCACAACATGCACAAAGCCCTCATGAGAAAACTTAAGAAACTTGTGAATAACCAAAGTGATTACATTCATGGAAACTAGCCATGGAATGCCTATTTTCACCCTGAATAAATCCAAGTTTGGAATGACATCAAAAGGGGTATTTATGGCCTTGGGCCTTACCAATACTAAGAGGGTGATAGAATCGAGAGGAGGGACTGAGTGCTCGCCATGCGTACATATGGTGGTCTTCAACTTCTCGTATTCCTCCCTATGTAGAAATTTTATCAGTAGAGTCTCCTCCATTATAACATTCACACGACTCGTAGGGTCAAACAGGACACTAATTACAATGTTCCTGTTGATGTGAGCGGTAATGTACAAGGGGCAAGGCTCTTTGTTCATAGCTAGATCCAACGATGTGAAAGCTATATCTAGTGATCCATTCATAGGTTGAGCAGGAGGAACGCGTGTAAATGAAACCATATTTATGTACACAAGTGGAATAGACTGAACGGACTTCAACAATTCAGACATCCAATAGTGACCTATCTAAAATTTTCTCCTAAATATCTAGGGGTCCTTCTAACTACGCAACTAGGGGTCGTAGATCAAGTTGCAAGGTTGCACACCCTAAAATACATGAACCTACAAGACAACTAGGGAATGAAAAAAGGTCCTTCAATACTAAGGGATGAAATCAAAATAGTTCATGTCAGGTTCACCAAAATGTAGAGGAGGGGGACCGACTACTCTGGGACTCTAGGTCATGGGAAAGTCCCAAGTAACAGGCTACCCTAATCAACCTCAAGTTTGCTAAGTGAATTGGAAAGGTTAAGGTGTTAAGGCTGAAAAGGAAGAGAAATTTGGTTGCTACTATCCTTCTGCTAAATCGAATGTTTCACTGGTCAGGAGAGTTGATTTCAAGGGTTTAATCTATTGCCCAAATAACTCATTGTCTGAGGACGACAATGCAAATTACGGACTCTAATGCGGCACGCTAGCTTTCGTACAAATAGAGGGTCTTAGGAATAGATTAAAACACCAAAAAATAAACTAACTTCCTAATTGCTAAGGTTTTATACTATGAAAAAATATTGGAAAAGTACAGAACTGAAGTACAACAAGAAGAATACTACCTCTAAGCTAAGCTAGAATTGACAAAGAGAAGGTGAGAAAAGTGAACCTTTCTACTCGAGAGTCGAATATTCAAAGAACACTATGCGAGAACACCTACACACACAAGACCAAGGAAAATGTTGGGTTGTTTTTAGAGGACTACCTCAATCAATCCCCCGCTTTGGTGTTTCCACCTCCACGGACAACTAGATAGAAACAGTGTATGGAAAATGGTGTAGAAACAAAAAGGAAATAGTGCTAAGAGAAATCACCAAGTATGCTACGTAAATACAAAAATTGATGCAAAGAGAAATAGTGAAGAACAATACCACCTTCATAGCTACAAGCACTCAAGGCAAGTAGTGGGAGGAGAGAGCCTGCAATTCCTCCAATAGTAGTGTTGTCACAATAAATGGAGTGTAGGAGCCAAGAACCAGCATTGCAGCCACAAGAGAGTGATGTAGAAGCTTGAGAATGTGAGAATGAAGCTAAGAGTGTGTAGAGAATAAAGTACTATGATTTTTGTTATCATATCTCTAGAGCCCCTCGATTATGTATCAAACTAGAGGAGATAGGAAAGAATGTGATTTTTCTTTGTCTAATGTTTGTGATTTGATCATTATTATTGTGCAAATTGTCATGGGACGTGCTCTACAAATTATCACTAATGACATTCTGAATTTGCATAGGAAAATGGTTAGCTTTTGTCTATTTACGCAAGCAATACTCAGGTCATCTCCATTTAATTGTAGTTAGATGCTTGTGTTAACTTGCACTATCAAACATCATGGAAGTAGTACTCGGGTCATCATGGTCTGAATATACCATTGATGCTTGTACTCACTTTCAACATTTAAAGGCCCAATGATGATAAAAATCACAACAAATCACTTGTTATTAATGACAACTTTTGCATACAAGATCTGCATGGTTAGAGTAGATTACATCCATGTTAGTTTGCATCTATATTTATGAGATTTCCAAAGCTGCAATAATGATGTTATCTTTGGCATTAAGGGATTGAATCGCAAGTGTTCAATGGTTGTTTTGGGTTTTTCTCCAGGATTTTCTCCTATGTTTGTGTGGTTTAGATATGATGATCATGGTTGTTGGAAGTTGCTATATCCAAATTTTTGGATGTTGATACATTGTATAGTGTGATTTATGTTCACCAATTGTGAACTATGGTTTTCTGTGTTTCTAGTTGAGGTCCGGGAGAAATATTGTTGGTTTGGATTTCTCTTTGTTAAATTTTTATGACTTGCGGTTCTAGAATTGAGCGGTTTTAATTGTGTTAAAGATAATTTTGGTATCTAGAAGGTTTTTGCTTAATTGTTCTATGTGTTTTATGCTGGTTTGTTCGACCTTTTGTTGAACACTATCTTCGAGGTTGATGAACCGTATTGGATCTATTTAGGTCCTTATGAAGCATGTGTTTGGGTTGCCCTCATTCTAATTCCACCCTAGGATGTTTTGGTACTGACCTAATTTGAATTTGAATTTGGATGGCCAACTTTGGATATGTTTCAAAGTTGAAGATGGTATAAATATAGGATGAGTTAGTGGTAAAATAAAGCAATAGAAAGAGGAAAGAGAGATAAGTGAAAAGAAATAGAGTAGATAGATGTGAGATTGATGTGAATTAGTGAGTGCAAGTGATGCGAGTGTGGAAAATTAGTGCGAATCCTAAATGCTAAGTTTTTAGATATAGTGAGTAGAAGGTGTACTCTATCATTCATGCATGTTTGCAAGTGATTAAGAAAATTGTGATGGATTTCTCCATTGCATTGAGATTGTATTCTTTCTGTAACATATCTCTTCTATCTTCTTTGTATCATTGTGGCAGTGAGCCTTTTGGATTGTTAGCCCTATTGGAAAATGAGTCCTAATCCAGACAGTGAGCCTTGTTTCTCAAGTAGTGAGTCTCTTGTAATCAGTTTTGATATTCTCTATAGTGTGAGTTGATCCTCACCATGGTTTTTCCCTTATTGGGTTTTCCACGTAAATTTGGTGTTATTGTGTTTGTGTGATGGTTTTTAGTTTCTTCACTAGTATTTAATGTTTAATCATTTAAGCAGTGTTAAGGATTAGTTCATGTGAATGAATTAAGGTTTAAATCTATGACAACTGATTCACCCCCCCTCTCAGTTGTCTTGTTCAAAAATTGGTATCAGAGCTTGGTTCCTTGGTGAAGAGCTTAACCGCTTGAGGAAGGTCTGGATGGCTAGCAAAATGATTTATGATTATCTGAGGTTCGATGGAACTAATTATGCTATCTAAAAAATATTGATGGAAGAATTTCTAGAATATTGTGAATATGATGTGGAGAAAGCTTACAAGAATCCTTACACTCCTCCTGCTAATGGTTTGAGTACAGATGATGAGATCAAAGCACATAAAGCGAACAATAAGGTGAAGTACATTTTGAAGAACAGTTTGGTACATTTTGAGTTGATTAGGGTTTAGAATCTAAAGAATGCTAAGGAAGTACGGGATGCTTTAGAAAGGGCACATGAATGTGATGAAAGATTCAAAGAGGAAAAATTGTAGAATTTGGAGACACATTTGAGCTTCTACACATATCTGAAGATGAGAATGTTAAAGCTTATGTACAAAGATTGGATGAGATAGTAGCTAGAATGTGAGGACTTGGTGCTACTGTAGATGAAACCAGGATTGTAAAGAAGATTCTAAGAACTTCCCTTGATGCTTACAGTGAGAAGGTGTGTGTTATTGAACAAAGTATAGACTATAAGATGTGCACTAAAGATCTATTGTTGGGATTTCTAACATCTTATGAGATGAGGAAGCCAAATCTGAGGGATGGATGCAAATCAGAAATTGCTTTTAAGGCTATAAAAGTTGAAGATCCGGATGAAGAAAATGTTGATGAGATAGCAGCTAACTTTGTGAGAAGAATGAGGAAAGGCTCCAGTAAGTATGAAGGTAAGTTACCCTTTAAATGCTTTAGTTGTGGAGAAATTTGTCATTATGTTGCAAAGTGTCCAGAAAGAGCTAAGAGGAATAAACAAAGATATGAGAAGGAAAAAAAAGGAAAGAAGATCAACAGAGCATATTATATGAATGAGAATGCTAGTATATCTGATGAGGATTTTGATTATGAAGATCCTAATGACAATGAATGCTTGTTCTTGGTGATAAAGGATGAAGCTCCTTCTACTAATTCTAAAAAATGGGTAAAGGAAAGCCCTCCGGAGAAGGAGAAAAATGAAGGTATTGTTATCTCTGCCCTACATGCTCAACAAGAAAAGAACAATTGGGTTGTTGATAGTGGTTTTTCACATCACATGACTGGTGATAAAAGTAAGTTTGTTAAACTTGAAAAATATGATGGAGGCTTGGTTATGTTTGGAGATGATACTAGTGCTAAAATCTGTGGGATAGGTTCAATAAGTTTTGATGGCAAGCATAATACTGATGATGTCTACTATGTTAAGGGTTTAAGGCATAATCTTTTGAGTGTTGGAAAAATGTGCAATAAGGGATATGATCTTGTGTTTAAGGATGAAAGATGTGAAATCTGAAAAGGATACAGAACATTGATTGTTGCAAGAAAAAAATATGAAGGAAATATCTATCAAATTAAGGGTGTTGATGGACGATGCATTATGATTCAGATTAATGGCAGTTGGTTATGGCATAGGAGAATGTGTGACATGATTTTTGATAACTTGGTGAGGATCAGTGCAATTCACACCGTGAGAGATTTACCAAGGATTACAAAGCTTGTTAATGCTATTTATAGGAATCTGATAATTAATTAATCATCAATTAATTATTAGAGTATTTTTACTTTTAGTTCACTTAAGCTAAACTTAGGAGTTGCTTCTTAATATTTTGTTTGATTCTTATTATTAGATTGGACTAAATTTAGGACAAGTTGTCTCATTGCATAAGATTATCACACTTGTCTCTATCTTGTTAATCCACATGTAGGGTTTGCTTATAATTTGCTTATATAAGCATGCACATTCATTTGTAATAATCATCCAAGTTATTTGCAGTTGTAATGGAAAAAAAATTAGAGGCACGTAGATCTGTATAGATTTGAGCGACTCAATTTTTGTGCCAATGTACATAGGGTTTTTTGGTTTTAAAAAAAAAAATACCCCATTGATCAGAAAATAATAATAATAGTTCAAGGTTTTTTAAAAAAATTATCTGAAAATCAAAAAAAAAATTGTCAAAGCTTTTTAAAAAAAAAAGCAGAAATCAAAAGTAAATTTCAAATAGAAAAAGAGCAAAAAATACAAAGCTTTGTGCAAGGGGTCGTACCCCTACTAGCCATGCAAGGTACAATGACCTGCACAATCCCTATCAAGGGCCCCACTAGGTTCAACAACAGCATTGAAGCCGTTGGCTTCACATCATTGGTGCACAACAAAAATATCAGGTAGCCGACAAAAACCTTGGCCGACAAAAGATTGCCTGGAAATTTTCAACAAATTCGATAGGAAAAAGAGATTACTGGCAATGCTCAAAAACTGGCAAATCTTCAAAAATTATGGAAAGATTCCTCCTTTTCAGGTGACTGAAAAAAAATTCCAACAGGGCATTTTTTCTTTCAACATCCGACAGGCCATCAATTTTTCTCATATTTTGCTGATGTTAGCATGACATCATGCTGACGTCAATCATATAGTCAACCACTCAGCCCCCTCCTAGCCCCCATTTGGCCTAAAAGAGCAATTTTTTTCTTTTTGGAATAACTTGGGCATATGGTGTCGAAATTGGGCAAACGAGATATCATCGAAAAGCTAGCTCTGTGAAATTTCTAGTGGTGCAGGTATCATTATGATATTTTTCAAGTGGATCCTATTATTCTCAGTCAAAGTTAGAGCTTCATTTTGTGCTTCCAAGCTGATAAATGTTTTCCTATATCTCTAATTTTCACAATCCAAGTGGCATTGGAAAGGTATTTCAAAGCTCTTCAGATCTATTCATGCATTTTTCTAGAATCTTCCCTAGGTACATTTTATTCAGTATTTTTTTTCACACTTTTCTTAATTACTTTGATGTATTGGCACCTGGAAAGGATCTTTTTGCGTGAGATGGCATCATTTGATCTATTTTATCAGTATTGAGGGTTTTAGTCTCTTATTTTTTCATTTGAGTGAGTATCGTGGGTTTTTCTATTCATGCTTATGTGATCAACTTGGAAAGGGATAACTATGAGTCTTGACGAGATGGCATCCTGACACATCTTAGGTGGCTTGATATTTTGCCTTATTTTTGTGCTCATACCTACACCAGACACACCAAGGGTTTTATCAGCATGGGGTATCATCAGAGATCATATAGTATGGGTTATTTGTTCTATTGTTGATCTTGACACTATGTATGTGTTATCAGACATTGAATGTCCCCACATACTTTGGACATGACTTTGGTTGATCCACGGAGACCCTCATATCTCTCCATACCCAGAGGATCCTACTACAGATTGTCTCATCCCTCTTGCAGATGCAAATTCCATACCCTTTGATGATGATACTTTAGAGGAGCTTGAGTATATCATAGGTATTGCATGTTTTGATGGTTCAGAGACTTGCATTCATGTTCCCACTCTTTAGATCGAGGCTACATCATCATTTGTTGTTCCTAATCAATTTGAATCACCAAATATTTGGCCCCTATTGATTCAATGCAGCAAGAAATCATACATCTTCCAGACATAGCTACTTGGGATTTGTATCTTGCAGACATATCATCCTTGTTTGTGGAGTCCTATATTGCATATCTAGAGGATCACTTTGAGGACATTCATCTCCTTTTTGTTGACAGCCACATCAATGATGTTGGCCCACCATCTTCATCACCTTTGCAGCTTGTTCTCTATCAGTCTTCATAGGATTCTGGATCGACATCATCACTTTCTGACATATGGATACATGAGCAGTTTTCAGAGGCACACATCATTTGGATTTGGATTCCATAATCACCCATTCTTTTGGATTGGCTTCTCCAATCACTAGTGGATCCTTTTCTTCCCAAGGGGAGAAATGTTGTTTACAGGAAATGGATCATATTATTTCTTCAGGCATTCATCATTGGCACGAGAGCTCTTTCATTATGGGGGGGATTCATATCTTCATTTACTCTCTCCTATCGAGGGGACATCTATTGTACTTGCTTGAAAGAAGCAGTCCTTGGGGGGTCACAATGAGTCTTCCTTCTATCCATCTTTCACTAGTGCAGTCATTTCTTTTTCTCTCTTTTGGAGAGGATTTTTTCCCATGTGGTTTTCTCCTTTTCTTTAGTTATGAGAGATTTTAGTTGTAGAATAATTAAACAGAGAAAGGAATTTTTATTTCATAGTCTAAGTATGTGAAAGAGATGTTGAAGAAGATTGGGATGGATGGTTTCAAACTAGTATGTACTCCTATGGTGACTGGTTGCAAATTGGGTGAAGATGATGACTCACCTAAGGCTGATCAAAGCAAGTATAGATCTATGATGGGTGGACTATTGTATTTGACTACTACTAGACCGGATATTATGCACTATGTATGTCTAGTGGCTAGATTTCAAGAGGATCCTAAGGAAATGCATGTTATTGTTAAAAGAACATTTAGATATTTGAACGACACTCTGAATTATGGATTATGGTATCCTAGAGATACTGAGTTTGCACTAGGTTCCTATACATATGCAAATTTGGTTGGATGTGTAGATGACAGAAAGAGTACAAGTGGTGGTGCATTCTTTCTAGGTTGTAGATTGGTGGCATCGTTGAGTAAAAAGAAAGATTCAAATTCTATGTCTACTATTGAAGCTGAATCTATTGTTGTTGCATCCTTATGTACACAACTTCTATGGATGAAATAGACATTGAAAGATATCACAGTGGTGTACGATGATCATATTTCTATCTTCTATGATATACAAGTGCAATTAACATTTCAAAGAATCTTGTGATGCACTTGAGGACGAAGCATATATCTATTAGGTATCATTTCTTGAGAGAGAAGTTCATGGAGAATGAAGTAAATCTTGAATATGTTAAAAAAAAGGATCAGATTGCTGATATATTTATGAAGGCTCTTCCTAAAGATACTTTTGAGTATCTCTGGGAGAAGTTATGGGCATTTCCCCTCCTTTCTTGAACTAGATGCATATGGAGATGCATCAATCCAGTGGATCTATGGATCTATATTTCTTCTCCACTGATGTTTTGATGGCTACCTCTCAGGGGGAGCAGGTAGTGTCAGGTGTTGTCATTAAGAATATTATGTTTTTAATGACAAAGGGTAAATCAATGTAAAATATATTTTTCCTTTGTCATTGATGTCAAAGGGGGAGAGGAAGCATGTGAAAAAGGGAGGAAGCATGTGAAAAAGAGAGGAAGCATGTGAAAAAGAGAAAAAGAAGATAAACAAAAAGAGGAAGAATATAAAAGATTATCTACTAAGGGGACAAATAAAAAGAAAAATCTCTAGAAGTGTATTTAGAGATTGTATGGTGTCTTTGATGGTTTTTCACATCATGTGTTTCCATCAATGACAACGGGGGAGATTTTTGCAAGAATGGAAAGAATGAAGGCGTTGTCATTGATGTAAACTGGTCAATTGGTTATCAACTGGTTGTTGTCATTAGTTTCATGGTTGCAGCTTATTGGTTGTATATGTCGAGGATATTGAGAAAATTGTATTGAAAAAAGATTGTAGGTGTTCAATGGTTGCTACGGGTTTTTCTTCAAGATTTTCTCCTATGTTTGTGTGGTTCAAATATGTTGATCATGGTTGTTGTAAGTTGTTATATCTATATTTTTGGCTGTTGATTCATTGTACAGTGCGAGTTATGTTCACTAGTTGTGAATTGTGGTTTTTTTTGTTTCTAGTTGAGGTCCGAGAGAAATATTGTTGGTCCAAATTTCTCTTTGTTAAAGTTTTATGACTTACAGTTCTGGAGTTGAGTTGTTTTGATTGCATTGAAGATAATTTTGGTATATGGAAGGTTCGTGCTTAATTATTCTATTTGTTTTACACTGGTTTGGCCGACCTTGTGTTGGACACTATTTTTAGAGTTGATGAAGTGTGTTGGATCTATTTGGGTCCTTATGAAGCATGTGTTTGTGTCGCCCTAATTCTAGTTCCACCCTAGGATGTTTTGGCATTGACCTAATTTGAATTTGAATTTGGATGGCCAACTTTGGATATGTTTCAAAGTTGAAGATGGTATAAATACAAGATGAGTTTGTGGTGAAATAAAGCAAATAGAAAGAGGAAAGAGAGATAAGTGCAAAGAAATAGAGTAGATAGATGTGAGATTGATATGAATCAGTGAGTGTGTGTGATGCGAGTGTGGAAAATTAGTAAGAAGCCTATGTTGAGTTTCCAAATGCAATGAGCAGAAGATGTACTATATCATTCATGTATGTCTACAAGTGGTTGAGCAAATTATGGTGGATTTCTCCATTCCATTGAGATTGTCTTCTCTCTATAACATATCTCTTCTATCTTCTTTGTATCTCTGTGGTAGTGAGCCCTTTGGGCTGTTAGCCCTATTGGACAGTGAGTCCTGATCTAGACAGTGAGTCATTGTTTTGGCAATGAGCCTTGTTTCTCAAGCAGTGAGCCTCTTGTAATCAGTTTTGATATTCTCTATAGTGTGAGTTAATCCTCACCATGGTTTTTCCCTTATTGGGTTTTCCACATAAATCTGGTGTTATTGTGTTTGTGTGATGGTTTTAGTTTTTGCACTAGTAATTAATGTTTAATCATTTAAGCAATGTTAAGGACTAGTTTCGGTGAATGAATTAAGGTTTAAATCTGTGACAACTGATTCACACCCCCCCACCTCTCAGTTCTCTTGTTCACAGTTTTTTTTTTCCATGTTCTATTTGATGGTTTGATCACGTATACTAATCAAATTTGAGAATTATGTGTTTATACTTCACTATATCAATTTGACCCATTCTCAGCATTGACTCAAGAAAATAGCATCATCTTCATAGGGACATGAACTCTTATTTCCTAGCTTTGGTCCCTAAAGAGACTCAAGTGGTGAGAATTGATAAGCATATACCTATCACCATTTGTAATACTTAAAAAATTAGTACCACATTCATTTATAAAAGGCTTGAGAATATTTTTCCTAATCTTGTTTTTCAAGAACAAATTGGTTTTTGTTCCTCAAAAACATTGTTGAAGGAATTATCCTCACCCAAGAAACTATTCCCTCTTGTAAGTTGGCCAAAAAGAAATTGATGCCTATAAAATTGGATAAGCTAATATTAGTTTTTGACAAACTGAATTATAAGTTCATGTATCTTACTTTCTTAAAACTTGAAGTTAGTTCTAACATCCCTTGGATTTCCTCGCTGACTTTTGTACCTTTCTTGTGGTCTTAGACAAGGGTTTCCTCTTTCTCACTTTTTATACATTATCATTGTTAATCTATTAGGCAAAAGGCTAGAGAAAAAAGATGGCAAAAGAGACTCTTAGGAATCCCTACCTCCCAAGGTGGGAAGGAATTGAACCGTGCCTATTTTGTTGATGATGTAATTATTTTTGGTGGAGTCACTCCTTAGATTGCTAGAAGGTTTTCTTTTGTCCTATAAGAATTATGTGAAGCCAATTGTAGCAAGGTTAATAATCAAAACTTGAGCATATACTTCTCTCATCAAAATCATCAATGATGCTACTAAGATATCTCAAATTCTTGGTTACAAAGTTAGTCATGAGCAAACCTTTCTTATCTAGGAGTCCATATTTCCTTCACTAAACCCAAGTCTTTTCATAGAGAAAAATTCATGTACAAAATGAAGGCTAAGATAAATAATTGGTCTAACATATGGATTATCCACTCACTCCTTACAAGGTTCTCATTAAAATTGTTTTGACTACCCTCTCTATCTATTAGATGAGCATCATTACTTCCCCTAAAGGAATTGTGCTAAAGATGGAGTAACTCTTCTGGAGATTTATGTGAGAAGGGTAGAAGAATGATAAGAGAAAATTTCATCTCAAAAAATGGGAACAACTTGTTGTACAAATGGTTGTCGTTGCACCAAAACATCGACCTGTTAATTCCTGATACAACTGCCAAAGTTAATGAATCCGTGGGAGGCAGTTAAACCATGTCATGAACCCGAGTGTTGTGTTGCGCTGCATAAGGAGACCAAGGGTGCACACCTTGTAGCAATCCCCCCCAATGCAAGCAAGGGGTTCAAACCCATGACCTAGGATCTGATACCAATTGTTACATAGATGATTGTCATTGCACCAAAAGTTTGACCTGTTAATGCCCAATACAACCACCAAAGTTAATGAATCCATAGGAGGCGGTTAATCCATGTCATGAATCTAAGCACTGCACTGCATAGCACAAGGAGACCAAGGGCACACACCTTGTAACACAACTAACCAAGAGCAAGAAGGAAGGGGGCCTTGGCCTTCACAACCTCAAGGAACATCAAAATCATTATTTTCTAAGCTTCTTTGACACTTGATCTCCTCCAAAAACATATGATGGACTATTTTCCTAGCCTAAAAACACAATTTTTGTTTATTAAATAAGTAGCAAACTAGGGTGTTGAACCCTTTAAAACAAAAATCCCCAAAATTAGAGAAAAGTAGGCATTCAACAAGCCACTTACAACACACAAGTAGTACTACAAACAAACCACATCAAGAGTGAGTTAGAATTTCACCCATAACTCGAGTATGAGTTTGGGAAGAGGAAGAAGAACGAACTTTCCTCTGTCTACAAACAACAAACCAAACAATATTGTCATCCAAATTTTCATTACAAGGGGAAGCAAGAGGAGAAACCACCATGGAGGGCCTGTTAGCACCCAAAGAGAGGGTAGTAGGACAACAAGGTGAAAGGTGATCATCCACCTCATGAGACTGGAGCTAAGAAGAAACAACAAGAAAATTAGGTTGCAAGCACGGATAAACCCCTTTAGAGAGTTTTTCAATGCATGTATTAGAACATTGAGGCAAAAGGTGGCCTTCCACCATGTGAGGAGTCTAGAGCTGATTTGATGCTAAAGCTAAATAAGGGTGTGAGCAAGATGGTTCACCAATAGGATTTGCAGGGCACAATAAGGCTGCACTAGAATTTAATGACTCATCATCATCCTTTGAGGATTCATCTAATGCAGAAACAAGAACCTAGACATTCAAGTGATCACCATTAGCATTCCTCTGCCAAGTAGTAGTTCTTTTGTGATGTGAGAGTGGACAATTTGTACCCAAATGACCAATTGAGAAGCAACGACATCTGAAAGGGAGGCCCTCATAATCAAGTGGTTGATTCCAAGGCCTATCCCCAACCATTAGAACCACATCCCTATGAAGAGGCTTGGAGATGTTAATATCCACTAGTATGCAAGCAAAGGTAAAATGCCCCATGTAGGAAGTGCAATCGTCAACCTTCAAGAAGCGACCAATAGATTTTCTAATGGCCTCATAACAAGAAACCTCCCAAAACTAAAGGGGAGATTTGAGATCCTAACTCATATTGGACGCACACTGAGTGGTCCGATAAGGGGGTTAAAGGAGGTTGACTAGGGTTTACTCAAGAGAGAGTGATCTCCTCAAACCCACAACCAACCCAACACCAAGTTTTTATCCTTAGAAGAAGCAAATGAAGCAATGAAAAAACCCTTAGCACAAGGGAAGAGCTCAATCTTACTAGCCACAAATGGCCCCCAAGAAACCAACACCCAGATGTGCAAGTCAAGAAGAGAGGACCAAAATTTGGAGAATTTTCACACAAAACCTCTACATTGATAGAAATCCACAGTTTCCACCACATCCTCACCACAAAACACCACTAGGGATGATTTGCCACAAGGAAGAAGACAAGATTTCTAAGAATTCTCTCATAACAGGCAAGCGAGAATAGCCATAGCCACTTGAACAAAGTTGTGTTCACCGATAGCAAGTACCAAAGGAACAACAACGAGGGTAACCCCAAGTGTAGGCAGAGGAAAAACCCCAAGGACACCAAGGTTGACCAAATCACTAGGTGTATGTTGAACCAAGCCCCCAGGGACGACAAGGACTAGAACTCCTTCCAACAAGGCTCCAGGAGTCATTGAAGCCAAGGGCGCAACAATAAGTGTGATTGAATCTGCCACATCTAGGAGAAGTGAGCAATGGCTAGGAGAGGCAGAAGACATCATGTTCAAAGATGAGGCCAACTAAAAACACAATTGTTAAGTTAAAAGATGTTTGTTTTTGTTGCCCCTAGTAAAAAAATTAAAACCAATAGAAAATAAAAATATTTTGATTTGATTTCATTGGAATGAATAAAAGGTAAGACTATAATTAACAAATCAAAATACTTACAATATTATCAGTAAAATATTGTGGTATTGATGCTTGAAAGCAAACAATGTGTTAAAAGCAATGTTATATGCATAATATGTAGTTGATAACTATCAAGTGCATAAAAGAATATAATTTTTTTTCACTAATAAAATTTCATCAGCATTAACATTGCATTGCCCTATATCAAACCACAATGGTATATAGTTAAATAAATGAATATATGGTAATAAAATATATTTTTCCAATTTGTAATGAAAACCTCACAATAAAAAAACTATTCCAAAGGAGTTTGATTTTAACTGTAAAAATACCATCTACTATGCAATGCCTAATGTGTGCCTTGTTAAGAGGATCAATAACATGTATCAATTAAGAAATTGCATTTGACAATCATTATCACTCATAAATAAGAACAATTTCAATGGCTTTGCTCAACATGCCTGTTGTGCCCTCAGCACACACACCCCATTCAGAACAGGGACCCTCTTTTCTTTTAACATTGTCGAGTCATTTTTGTCTCTGCCTCATTTTGCGTGCCCTATTTTGGTGTCCCAAATGGTCAGCGTACCCCTGAAGCCCATCTTAAAGTGATCATGTTTTTCCCATTCATCTTTGGTTAAGCCTTGTGGCTTTTCGAGCTTCCCTTGGCAGTTTCCTTCTGCCAGCGGCTCTGGGCCCTTCCGGACCTGGCCCACCGGGTTTCCACCTTCGGGCTTCCTCTTGGGGTTTTTTGTTCCCAAAATAGCGGAAGGCGTCCGCCTTCTTGAACCTCGAGCCCTGGTTCGTTAGTTGTCACCAGGTTTCTATTTGCGCAAGGTTCTGGACTGCTTCCGTTTCCTCCAGGTCTGGACGGCCGGGCCACCATTCCCAGAATTTTCTTTGACCTTCGCCATCTCAAACAGTGAAACCTCACCGGTGCTCCGCCCTCCGGAGTCCGAGTCCCTCCTCACTGCCAATATTGAAAAGAAATTTTTGAATGGTCGTTTGAGCATGTCCTTCCAAACATCGAACCCCAGACCTCCCACCACCGTCCACAATTTTCAAATCCACCAACCAACAAGTCGATCGTACATGCATTTAATGAAGCCATTAATGGTAGGAGGGGGTATAAATATCAGACCCCAACCTATCATTTTCATTTTTCAGGATTGCAAAAGAGGTCAGAGCACTTGCCTAAGGAATCCACTGCTTTCATCAATCGTCGCCCTCATGCCCATCACCTTCATTCGCCGATCCTTAGTGGATTTCACAATCTCCTTCTTCAGGCTTCCTAGGTTGGTTTTTCGTCTGCCCTCCCCAGTATTTGTTTCATAATTTTTGCACCTCAAATGATGGATAACATGGGTTAGAAGGGATTTAATTTGCTATAACATGATAAAACACACAAAACCCATATATTAGAATCTTCGAAAAATCTCCAAAACACCCTCAAATCTGTGTTTGGAACTTAACCTCATCGTAGTTGTTCTTCCCCAAGGGGTGTTCACGTCTTCTAGGACCAATTCCTCCTTCTGCCATCAGTGAAACCTTAGAAAAAAAATTTGCAAAATGGCTGCACCCTCTCCCACGCCCAGCTCCTCGAACTTCCTTCATCCAATTGTCGTTAGAATTGCAAACTACAAACTTCAGAAGTCGGCCTCCATTTTGCCTTCCCGGGCCTGAGGCCCCGAACTTCTGCCTTCGGAATTCTGTGAAGCTTTCACCATTCAAAAATGGTGGAATGATTCCGTCCACCCGACCCCCAAGGCCCACCTTGCATCTCGTCTTTCGGTGTTAACCACTCGGAAATCTTCCTTCCATCATGACCCCAGGTCCCGGTCTGTGGACTTCTATCCTTGGACTTCCGCCGAGGCTTTTCCCTTTCATAAACTACCATCTAACGAAGACCTTCAACCACTCGGACCCTGATCCCTCATTCACAATGAAACACAACATTGAAACATAAATGTCCTCGCCCTCACTGGGTTCTAGCCTCCAAAATTTCGTCCGATGCCGATTTCCCTAAACGGGGAAAAGCACGACCGCCTTTCTGACCTCCTAGCTCTGCCCTCATGTTTGCTGAGAGAAACTTCAAACAAAAAATCAAAGTCCAAGCTTCATGTTGGGTCCAGTCCGCTGGGCCGCTCCATCAGGGTTTTCGTTCTAGGATTTTTCGTCCCATAGTGGCATAACATCAACGGCTTTCTGCCTCTCTATACCCAAACCACCATCCATCCTTTAGCCTTCTAGGTCTCAATCCCTGGAGTTCCATCGAAACTTTTTTTCTGGCCGGCTATTTCAAATAACCAACCTCTGATAGCTTTCCGAGCCTGAACTTCTGGAAGACCCAAAAGTAACCTAAACGACCTCAAATTGGAAAACTAACCTCGACCCACATGCTCAAATTTGGCCCTCTTCAACATGAGCCCCTCAAACCACCAGGATTTGAAGTTGGGAAATCACTCGAATAACACTACCCTATTTGCCCCTTTCAAAACAGCATTTCTGCCAGGGAAGTCCAGCCCTCCAGGCCTGGATTGTCCGAAGTTCCTCTAGTAAATGGCTAATGGTATCTTGAAGAAAACATTTGATTTCATAAATCATACATTGTCTAAATTGAATTTTGACTAACACTCATGCCTTTATAATCGGTTGTAATCATTGTGTCCATGCTTGCAGGATATATGGAATCGAGTGTAGGACCCTCGGGAGGAACTGCAAAGAAGGACAAAGGAAAGAAATCAGGCAAGACTCCTCGTGGGAAAGAAGATAAAGACCAGATGAAGTTCCAATTCCAGGGTGAACCTCTACAATCAAAAATCACCACAGACTGGAAAAAAATCTCAAACACCAATATCGGCCAAGTCAATATTGATGAATTTAAGAAAAGGGTCAAAATTCACCCAAGGACTCATAATGCCAAATTAATCAAGCAGAGCGGAATTGCAAAAGTTGTAGGTTTCCCCCCATCCCTTATTGCCCCTGAGCTCGTCATGGCCTATCGGCAGGCCTACCAACCTAAAACAAGGACCATCATTGATAGAGATGGGAATATTCTCGCTGACATGTCAATCGAGGGAATCACAAAGACCTTCCACATTCCTACCTTTGAGGAAATGGAAGTGCCCAAAATGGAAGAGGAAAAGGCAACTTGGAATGAGGAACCGATGGGTTGCAGAAGGTTGATAAACTAGTTCTAGCTCAAGGAGAAAAGAGGCAGTGTTGCAAGGGTCCCTCATGAACTCTTTCGTAGTGATTTCCATGAGGACTATCATGACTTAGTGACCATGTTGAGCTGGGTGATGGGCCTTCCTTCTACCGTATTTTTTCAAGAATGGATGGTGTACTTCATTGAGAAAATTATATGTGGGAATGAATATGTCACCACGAAGGCCTCATTCTACTGGGGAGGTATTATTAGCAACTACTTCCATGAGCAGTTTATGAATATAAAAAAGAGCTCCAAATTCTACATGACCTCCTACCTGGTCTATTCACTGGCATAGCAAAGGCAGTATAGCAGACTCTTTGTGGAACACAAGGAGGAGCCAGGCTGAAAGCTGAAAGCCTATGACCGATATCCCCAGCTCCAATTCAGGAACTTCGAGAAGGAATACTACATGGTGAACGACGCCTTTGTGGGTCACATCATCTGATTACTTGGAGGCAATTTTGAGAGGAGAGTCTCTCATAGTGTGCAGGTGTTCCTAAAGCAGTACGCTTTCTTGTACCTGCAATTTGTCAAGTTTACCTACATTCGTGTTCAAGGTTTCACTAAGAGGCCAAACAAGCTACCTCGGTACCCCAATGACTAGATAATACTATTGTAACTCTCTTGACAGCTGTAGCATGTGCACACCATCCTTAGCAACAAGCATTTGTCAGGGATCTCTTATCCCTTCACCTTCGGGCAAGGCATGTATAAAGTGCAAACTTTCCAGTGTGTTGAGAAATCAAAAAAGAAACTAGCAGAATACCACTTCCAACTACACACAGCTCGCCCGCAGATGGACCCGTATAGGCACGTGAGAAAAGCATTGGGACCAGAGTACACCCATTTACATAATGTCAAGGATTTCTAGGCAAATTGTCATGATGACAAAGAAGTTCATGCCAGGCACTACATGAGGATGACTGCATACTTCGTAAGAAGGGTGCAACTATTCCCCATACTGGATCAAGTAGAAGATGATGAAAGAACTGTCATGGATAGCCAGTATAATGCAGTCACCAATTTACCACTACCCACAATTGATTGGGATGAATAGGAGGTCAATGACCTTAAAATTGTGACCAAGCCCATCGTGGCCCGAACTGAAGAATGGGTTAAAAGGAAGGTGGCTAAGCTAAAGCAACAAGGGGTGGTCCTAACGTATGAAGGGCTAACCCAGTGCCACCAAGGATGTCATCGCCACAACTTCAATGGGTGGGACATCCAAGTCTCCTTCTATCACCAAATCAAAGAAGAGGAAAGCAACGAAAACAGAGCAATCTTCGAACCCCAAGGTATACACAAGGAAGGACTCAGGAGGCTCACCTTCCAAGAAGCCCAAGCGAACAGGGGGCACCATGGAACCACCTGTAATCCAAGAAGGTGAGGAAGGAAGGACAGATCCACTAGAACCTCTTCCATCTCTCCTGATCTTGACTGCCCAATCATCTATCTGCCTGACCATGGTCACCACATCCTTGCCGGCAGTAGACATCTCAATCCATCTTGCCCCTTCACCTCCAGTCGGGCCCATAATAGTGATTGGCTCCTCCTCCACCGTAACTACCCCTCCTTCCTCTGTTGTCATGTCACCTACATCGCTCCCACTAGCCACAATAGTAGCACCAATGCCCGTTCCCGCATTGCCTAAGGATTTTTTGAAACACATGCAAAATATCCCTTTAGAGCTCTCCCAAATCTTTACGGAACCCACTCTCTAGGCTGCCTTAGCACAGGTCCTCACTTTTGCCGCACCCTCGCAACCTCTCGTGGGACCACCAGCAATGGAGGCCATGATGCTGATATCTGAAGAATTGGAGAGGCGGTAGCAAGAAGCCTCGAAGTCAATTGAGGAGGAGGTTGATGAATATTATGAACACCAGACAATTGATAAGGTGGTGTACGAGGAGGAAAGAAGAGGCTCTTCCAAAAGAGGGGATGAGGAAGAGGGTGTCGGCGATAAGGTTATCATCCAAACCTTCGATGACGATCTTGAAGAAGAGATGACCCAGTAGCTGAAACACGATGGAGAAGAGGCAGAAAGATCACCTCTCAAAGAAGAGAAGGAAGGCGACAGGACAACAGAAAATGTAGAAATCCCTGCAGGGGAAAAACAACTAGAGATTGTGCCACCTCCTACAGATGGAAAGGACAGAGAAGAATACCAACCCGAGGAATACATGTACAAGGGCGAACAGATCGAAGTCACAAAGGAAAAGGAAACTAAGGTAGAAGGAAGTCCCCGAGGGCAATTGATTACCAAACCTCTCGTCAAACGCCTCACATTCATCCTAGATTCTTATGAGGATGAGGTAGACGACACCAAGATGAAAGGTGCACAAAACGAAGGCCTAACAGGGAAAGGTGAAGGCGATCAAGAGCCATCAAAAGAAGAATCTGCCCTACTTAAGTGGTTGGAAAGGTAGCTTGAGAAGAAGACTCCCACTCCTAAGGATCTGAGAGCAAGGCTAGAGGCTATCCTAGCCCGAGCACAAAGCTCAACTAGAAAAGAGAAAAATCCTAAAGTGAGATCCAAAATAATGATGGACATTTTTGGGTCCCGAACTGCACAAATAGCAACACCCATGGTAGGCTAGGCTAGTATAAGCTACAACATTTCCACCATCAACTTGGGGACCGCTACCAGAGAGCAGAAGGTGGGGCATCTCAAAGAATCAGTAGCTACAGTGGTGCACCTAATAAAGCAGGACAAGGTCTCGAAGGACGAACTTAAAGCACAGGTGGTCGCATTGACGGATTACATCCAACAATGGTCTTCAGTGGATGACATGCCTACCACATCCGCAACTCCACCCCAACTGTTGTCCAGAGAGAAAATTGGCAAATTGGAGAAAAGAAAGAACTTGGACAAGACTACAGAGAGCTGGTTCTGATAGGTCCACTACGTTAGGAGCATGGGTATTATTCGGTCTATTCAAATAGCTAACAAGTTCCTGGATCTACAGCAATCTCTGGAGAGCACAAAGAAGCTTTGCATCGACTTCCCTGCAACGTATGACTCCGCCTATCCAAAGATTGAGGCCATCCTCCAGTTACCAAAGGCCACATGGGAAAAGGAGCTCACAATCAAAAGAGATGACCACTGGCTGATGGACGTGTGGAGGTGAGATTTCGATAACAAAAAGGAAAGGTTGGAGCAGATAATGAGTAAGGTGGATTCGGACATTGAATGGGTCAAGGAAATTAGGGCGGAATGTGCCCAATATCTGAAGTTGATGACGGAGTATGACATGCCTGTGGTATAGATGGATCCAGAGAAGATAAAGCCTTACTTTTAGAAGAAGATGGAGGACAAGATGTCCATTGAAATAACAATGGAATTCATGAGCTTCGTCGCCTGTGCCTTCAACCCATCGAAGTTGTTCAGGGATCAGGGTGTAAAGTATGATGAAGAATGGAAGAAGCTTGAAGATAATGCAAAAGAATGGAGTTACCAGATGTTGTGGTATGAGATCATTGAGGTAGACAAGCTCCAGCCAGTTATTCTAAAATTCATGGAATATGCAGCTTCGAAGAAGCAGGAGGACAGCCCTATTATCAATGAAGAGCTCCCGAAGGAGTAGCTATAGCAAAAGAACAGTCAAGCAAAAGACAAAATGCTACATTGTTGTCACTAAAGGACAAAATAGGGAAAGGACAGGAATGTAATTTTAAATTGTAATATATTGGGGGTAGGTGAAACCCTATTTTTTAATGAATCTTGGCCACACAATGAAAATCAATCTTGGCCATTCATTTGACTTTTTGGGAACTATAAATAGGGGTCTCCTCTCATTTGCAAAGGGAGTTGAGTTGTTTTAAAGACATGCTGCTGAAATTTATAATGAAAATATATTGACTCGGTGTATTTTCTAATTTCTTCACATGTTTCATGGTTCAATCTCCATTGTTAGATGCTTTAGTTAGATTCTCATTGTTGTTTTAGTTAGTTGTATCCTTGCTTTGATAGGTTTTAGTCATGCTATTTTGTGATTGTAGAAATTTCTGCTGTGTTGATGCCTTCCAGCCCATACTTTTTGTTGTTTGCTGCTAGTAAATGGCCTTGCAAAGTTAGCCTAGGCTGAAATTTAAAGCTTCCCTTTGAATCTTTACCTTTATTCATGCATGTAAATGGTGGATGAATGGTAAAATACTTGCATACCCTTGAAGATAGCACAAATTTCGCGATACTGTAGATCTCTTGGTTAAGTGGAATCCTGTTTGAAGGGAGTTGTCCACAGCAGAACCTCCATGATCACTATTCACCATTAGTTGCAGATTCAGGAACCTTTCCTTTTCCCTAGTCTTTTTCTTTTTTTTTAGAAATGGCTTGTGCAAAAGTTCATTCCACATTGTAAATCCAAACTTGAAGAAAATATCAAAGTTTAGATTGTTGTTCAAACCTGCAGCAAAGAACACTTTATTTCCCATCTTAGAAACTTTGGATCTGAAGACCCACCTCGCATCCAGCTACATAAGTCTTCCCTGTGATTACCAGCAAAATCGCATCAAACATCAACTAAGCAATTTCGTACAGGTCATGACCTGACACCCGAGAGACCTTGGGGTGATTTTCAGCAGCTTGCAATTGGAGATTTCCTTTCAAGAGAGGTAGTGCACCTACGCATTACTTGTGTTGAGAAAGTGTGTAAAACACCCATCAACAAAACTGGCGCTAGGAGGGCCTTGTGAAGTTGGATCGAATCGAATCATTCTCCCTAGAAATATTTTAAAGAGTTTTACGGTCAACACCGAATAAGGGAGAATTCCAAGAGTTGCAGCCTCCTACAAGGGCAAAACTAACTAAGGGAGGAAATGCTACTTCTTCCTCTTCCTCCATTCCACCCACTTCCCTTCCACCTTCACCCTCATTCGGCTTGTGTTCATCTTCCACTCGGCCATCCGAAACTGCATTTCCACCCCCCATCTCTGGAAGCCAGGAAGTTGCCTCTCTCTTGACCTTTCAAGCTCAAGGAACAGTCCAAACAGCTGCAGCCCAAATTGTCCTCCAATAGGCGCAACCCCAAATTGTTGTTCTTCAACAGTAGATACCACCTCCACCTCTCGCCATGGCTTGGTTGGCACAAAATCCTTCACCAATACACTTTGTCGCTTACCATGATATGCCCAAGAATCCAGAAGGATTTTGCTCGAAGTTCAATCCTCGTGACCCGCAAAGAACAGCTGAAGAGCACATCAAAATATTTGAAACAGCAGTCACTAAAATGCAAGTCGATCATGAGGATGTTGCATGCCACTTTTTTCCACTCATTGGGTGAAGAGGCCTTCTATTGGTACATCAATCTACCGAGGTTGTCTGTTACCTCATGGGACCTAATGAAGAATGCTTTCCTACAAAAATATAAGATCTTGATCAACCCTTCGAAGTTATATAGGCAGTTTATGTCCATCAGGAGGGAAGTTAATGAACCCATTGGATCCTTTAATGACCATTTTCATCGTGCCTTCACGAGGCTTCATGACCCAAACCTTCATAATGATACCGCAGCCCTCTCGGTCTATTATGCAGCATTGGACAACCTTACGTCGGCCTTGGTAAAGAGGATGCGTCCACCACTCACCTCATTAGTGACGGCCTATACATAGGTTGTTATTGCTAGTACATATTTGGGGCAGAATATCTCTAGCCTGCTGTCTTCTTTGGGACCAGTGGCTCATCTGATGCAAGTTCAAGGGCTTAATCAAGCATTCGCTAACCAGACCCCTCTTATGAACCACATGCCTCAGTTGCCCATCGTTTCACACCCTAGATAGCCAATGAATTATGCACCTCCTATGCCTTATTATTTGCAGCCCCAACAACATCAAAGTTACACTCAGACTCCCCAAGAACAATAGGTGTATTCTCAACAACCGCAAGCACCACTATTTTTGTCGAGACCAGAATTCCCTCCAGTGCATCAGAATCAGCCAATAGCCCCACCTGTCTTTCTCCAAAATCCAGCACCGTAGCCAAGTAGCACTTCTAAGAAAGAAAAATTGGAAGAGCTGACAAAAATGATAAAGAAAATGTCCATAGAAATGACGCACTTAAAGAATCAAAATAATCAGTTGCAGGCCTCCCAACATAACCTCCAGGCCAATCTTAATTGGGATAGCTGAGACAATAGGGATAGTAGGGACAACCGGGAGGCAAGCACCTCTTCTGGGCAGAATTATGATAGAGGACAGAATCCAAATCAAAGTTCTGAGAGGAGACCTTCTCAGAGGCAGAACCGCACGTGGAATACGAAGCTCAATAATGGAGGTGTCCCTACTCCTTTTGATCAGTTGGACAACAATGAGAGAACGACCAGTGGGATGTACCTCATCGAGGCAACCTTGTCCAGATGGTGTAGAATTCACAAGACCAGCACACACTCCGAGTTGGATTGTCTTGAATTCCAAACAGCTACAGAAATTTTCCAAATTGAGGTCCAAAATGTCGCTGATAGTACCAGGTGCAGAGACATCGTCCCATCTGAGCCTTATGACTCCTCCTGTCTCATGGTAAACCAAGCACCGTTTTTGTGAAGCGACCACAATTAGCCCGAAGTCGAGCCTACTCCTGTTAAAAGCAAAGAAGTGCAAGAGGTAAGTAACGAGCAAACCTTGGCTCAGCTTTTCAATTCAGTAGATAATGGTCCAGTAGATGAGGAAGAACCATATGTAGGTGAAATTCACATGTTTCACCAGAGAACAACCCCTTACTTCCTCAGAAATAGGCAGGAAGGTGGACCCTTTACAACTTCTACTCCACCAAACAATTTTATTACCCTGCCTGACCCTAATGCTAGCAATAACCTTGGGCTTCCCCATGCACCTACTTAGTATTTCAACAAGGATGGGCCTCAAAATCAGTCACAGAGTCAGCTTCAAGGCCAACCCAAAAATTAGTCAAGCCAAAGGGAAGCCCAACCCCCTATCTTTGCAATAGGTTGATCCTTCGACTCTGAGATTGAACAGATGGGTGAATATGTGGCAGAAGAGTTCAAGAAAGTAAAAATCAGTTTATCTTCCTTTGAACTACTCAAGGTCCCTGCCGTAAGGCATGCCTTCTTTAGGGTACTCAATGGGACCCGATCCTCTAGCACGACACAGGAGGCCTCAGCCAAAAAGGTCACCTTTGAAGAACCTATGCAAGAACCTGTGATACAGGATAATACAGGGAAAAGGAAGGATGTTCCCTTAAATCAGTTTATAGGTAAACAACTAGAAAAGGGACCGGCCAGAACAATGGGAAGAGTTCTAAGGATCAATCATCTAGATAGATTAGGGATAAAACTGGCAATAAGAATAAAGTTCAAGTAGCTCAGGTAGACACACCCATGGGCCTCTTCCAAGGAAGATTGGAAACTCCCCCTTTCCTTACCACCATTCTGATTTTTAGAAAGAACTTGCATAACTGCCTGCTTGATTTAGGAGCGTCTGCCAATGTTATGCCTCTAGCAGTATGCGAGGCTCTTGGTATTACTCCCACACCCTCTAGGAGAAAGGTGAACCAGCTGGACAAAATAGAGATCAACATTGTGGGAGAAATTAATCGAATCCCGATGCAAATTGTTGTAGATTCGAGGATACAATAGGTCATTGATATTCAAGTGGCTGACATTCCTGATGCATATGGAATCATCTTGGGAAGAGAATTCACCAAAACGTGAATGGATATGCTGCCACAAACCATTCTCACATGTGGCTACCATGGAAAGGGTTGCCAAATCAAATCCGTGTAGATCGCAAGCCCTGTATGAAATATATGATCATGGAGTACAACAACCTAAACGAGGTGTTGTTTGTTGAGACAGAATTGGGAAATTACTATCCCTTCGCCTGTCAAAATGAATTCCAACCCCAAGAAGAATATGCCACAAAAGTACTCTTAGTGCAGTGCAGCCCTCCAACCGACTTTACTCAAATGCCTCCGAGTACAGAAATGTTGATAGAATTAGACAATAAAACTGATGAAGACAACAACTGGGAACTACTCAGTGGTTTCCAGGAATTCATGGAAAAGTGTGCAAGAGATCAACTCAGCTTGGGCGCCCAGATGAATTTCCAGGATCTCTTACTGCCAAATTGGTGCAGGATTCACAATGCTTCTCACTCTGATTTTGATTGTTGCTTGTGTCAAACAGCAATAGAGCATGTCAAAGAATTAGCTATACCCTAAAAGGAAACACCAAAGGAGGCACTTGTAGAACCACCTGATGTTCAACACGTCGAGTTGCAAAATTCCCAAAAAATTACAAGAGCAACCACCCAGCCAAAAGGAAGTCAGAGCCAAGTCGGACCCGAAGTCCAAGGGCTTTCCATATTTGGATGCTCTGATTCGATGGATCTAAATCAAAACAAGGATTCGGTGTTGAGTTCGAGTTCATCAACCCCACGGGTAAGACCTTTCTTGCTGCCCATAGGCTGTAGTTTTATTGCACCAATAATGTAGTAGAATACGAAGCATTAGTACATGGTCTTCTTATGGCCTTAAAGAAAAATGTTAAAATGTTGTAAGTATTTGGGGACTCTGAACTTGTAGTCAAAAAAGTTAGAAAATTGTATTCCTGCCATGATAGAAGACTCGCAAACTATAGGCATAGGGTCTAGGATCTCTTAGAAGGTTTAGATGCATTTAATATGCAGTTGATCCCTCATGCTCAGAATCAGATAGCCGATGCCTTGGCTCAAGCAGCCAGCACTCTGCAGCCCCTTTCCTTGTCCAGGCTTAAGAAGTTTATAGTTGAGTTGACATCTGCACCGTCTGTCCTAGATAATGTCACTCACTTTCAAGTCTTTAATGATGATAAGCACATCCTTGAGTTCATCACGAGTTTCAATGTCTTCACGACCCAAATAATTGATGAAGTCAATCCGCAAGAGGCCGAATTGGACATAGAGGGGGTCATTAACTTCAAAACCAACATGATTCCCAGAGGGATGGTTCAGCTCGAATGCATATTTGATTTGGACCAGATCATAGACCAGCACTAATAGACAAAGAAGGAGGCTATAAGAAACTAGTGCGATGCTCACAAACTTGGGATGACCAAGGAGACCAAAAATGTGTTTATTGGAAAATTTTGCACACCCGAAGAAAAGAAGGGAACCGTTGATGCTTTGTGAAAGTATCACGATGTGGTGGCATGGAGCTATGAGGATCTCAAGAGTTATGACATCTCCATCATCACGCACACCATCCCTCTCAAGACAGAAGTGAGGCCATTCCACCAACGGCAGTGCCCTATTAATTCCTTGTTAGAACCCGTCATTTACAAAAAGGTACAGAAGTTGCTTTCAGCAAGAATTATCTTCCCTATTAGGAATTCCACATGGGTAGCCAACTTGGTCTTGGTCAGAAAAAAGAATGGAGAAATCAGATTATGTGTGGACTTCCACAACCTGAACAGAGCGTCAGAAAATGACAACTATTCAATGCCTTCATTGGACGAGGTGTTGTAGATTGTGAACGGCTCCCAAATGATATCTTTCCTCGATGGGTATTCCAAATACAACCAGGTGATGGTGCAGTACAAAGATCATCATAAAACAGCATTCACCACTAAGTGGGGGATATTCACTTACAGAATAATGCCATTTTGGCTCATCAACATTGGTGCCACCTTCCAACGTGCCATGGATATCGCCTTCAAAGATCTGATTGGAAAATGCATAATCATCTACATGGATGATTTGACTGTGTTCTCTAAAAGGTGGAGCAATCATGTCTTCGATTTATGCAAAGTTTTTCAGAGGTGTAGGGAGTTTGGAGTTTCCCTTAACCCAAAAAAGTGCATTTTCGGTGTGACTGAAGGTAGATTGCTTGGATATGTCATTTCAGAGCAGGGAATCTCTATAGACCCTGAATGTATCCAGTCCTTACTGAAGATCCCACCACCAGGTAGCAAGAAAGAATTAAAATCCTTCTTTGGAAAGATCAATTTTGTTAGGAAGTTCTTCACGAGTTTTGCTGAAATTGTTAAACCACTCAATGCCATGTTAAAACAGGATGCCAAAGTTGAGTGGGCTCCCGAAGCCAAACAGGCTTTTGAAGAAATCAAACGGGCCATTGTTGAGGCACCTGTGCTCATCAGTCTGAACTATCTAAAGTCGTTCTACATCTATTCATTCACTTCAAAGCATTCTTGTGCTAGCATTTTGACTCAGAAAGATGATGAAGGAAGTGAGCACCCGATTGCCTTCATGAGTGCTCCCCTGAAGGATGTTGAATTGTGATACCACAATGTAGAAAAGCAAGCATATGCCCTCATACGGGGAGTGAAGAAGTTTCAGCACTATATCTTGCATAACAAAGTGTTCGCCATTGTCCCCGACCCAATAGTGAAAACGCTGCTCATGCAAAATGAATTGGGTGAACGAAGAGCCAAATGGGTCACCCTGCTCCAAGAATACGATATGGAAATCCAACCGATGAGGTTGGTGAGAGGACAGGCACTTACCTGAACGATTGTTGAAGTAGCAGCAGAGGTCGGACCCGAACTCACTGTGCAGCAATACCAGCTCGAGGATTTTTCCCCGGGAGAATGGTACAAGAACGTCGTCTATTACTTGTTGAACCAAAAGTGTTTGCCTCATCTATAGGGAGTCCAAAAGCATTCTCTTAGATTGAAAAGCAACGGCTACATGTTGCTGGGGTCCATTTTATACAAAAGAAATCATGAAGGAATTTACTTGAGATGCCTTGGCAAGGAAGAAGTAGATCAAGTCTTGAAGGAGTTTCATGATATGTTCGGCACTGGTCATGGATCTGGGCCCTCCACTGCACATCAGATATTAAGAGCGGGATATTATTGGCCAACTGTCTTCAAAGATGCTCACTATCATGTTCGTTCATGTCACATGTGTGAAACAGTCGCCACCAAGGGGAAGAATGTTGTTGTCCCACTACAACCTGTACTGGAGGTAAGGTCGTTCGCGCAATGGGGTATCGATTTCATCAGTCCGGTAAGCCCTCCATCATCCATGGGATAGGTAAATTCTTACCACTACTGATTATTGTCACTAATGAGGTGAGTGACAGATGCATCCTCTTTACCAAGGCTGGCGTAAGGTTGTCCAATGCTGCATAATAGACTAGGAGGGTTGCAGCATCATTATGAAGGTATGGGTCCTAAAGCCTCGTGAAGGCACGATGAAAACAGTCATTGAAGGATCCAATGGGTTCATTAACTTCCCTCCTGATGGACATAAACTGCCTATATAACTCCAAAGGGCTGATCAGGATCTTATATTTTTGCAGGAAAGCATTCTTCATTAGGTCCCATGAGGTAATGGACCCCCTCGGCAGATTGATGTACCAATAGAAGGCCTCTTCACCCAATGAGTGTGGAAAAAGGTGGCATGCAACATCCTCATGATCGACTTGCATTTTAGTGACTGTTGTTTCAAATATTTTGATGTGCTCTTCAACTATTCTTTGCGGGTCACGAGGATTGAACTTTGAACAAAAGCCTTCCAGATTCTTGGGCATATCATGGTAAGTGGAAAAGTGTATCGGTGAAGTATTTTGTGCCAACCAATCCATGGCGGGAGGTGGAGGTGGTATCTGTTGTTGAAGAACAGCAATTTTGGGTTGTGCTTGTTGGAGGATAGCAGTCTGGGCTGCAGCTGTTTGGACTGTTCCTTGAGCTTGAAAGGCCAGGAGAGAGGAAACTTCCTAACTGCCGGAGATGGGGGGTGGAAATGCAATTTCAGATGGTCGGGTGGAAGATGAACACAAGACAAATGAGGTTGAAGGTGGAAGGGAAGTGGGTGGAATGGAGGAAGAGGAAGAAGTAGCATTTCCTCCCTTAGTTCATTTTTCCCTTGTAGGAGGCTGCAACTCTTGGAATTCTCATTTATTCGGTGTTGACCGTAAAACTAAAGTGAGCACTTGATCGCCTTCATGAGTGCTCCCCTAAAGGATGCTGAATTGTGATACCACAACGTAGAAAATCAAGCATATGCCCTCGTACAGGGAGTGAAGAATTTTTGGCACCATATCATCGGTAACAAAGTGTTCGCCATTGTCCCTGACCCAGCAGTGAAAACATTGCTCATGCAAGATGAATTGGGTGAATGAAGAGCCAAATGGGTCACCCTGCTCTAGGAATACGATATGGAAATCCAACCGATGAGGTTGGTGAGACGACAGGCACTTACCCGAACGATTGTTGAAGCAGCAGTAGAGGCCGGACCCAAACTCACTATGCAGCAATACCAGCTCGAGGATGTTTCCCCAGGAGAATGGTACGAGAACGTCGTCTATTACTTGTTGAACAACAAGTGCCCGCCTCATCTACAAGTTGTCCAAAAGCGTGCTCTTAGATTGAAAAGCAACGGTTACATGTTGCAGGGGTCCATTTTGTACAAAAAAAATCATGAAGGCATTTACTTGAGATGCCTTGGCAAGGAAGAAGTAGATCGAGTCTTGAAGGAGTTTCATGATAAGTTCGGCACTGGTCATGGATCCGGGCCCTCCACTGCACATCAAATATTAAGAACGGGATATAATTGGCCAACTTTCTTCAAAGATGCTCACTGTCATTTTCATTTATGTCACAAGTGTGAAACAGCCGCCACCAAGGGGAAGAATGTTGTTGTCCCACTACAGTCTGTACTGGAGGTAAGGCCGTTTGAGCAATGGGGTCTCGATTTCATTGGTCCGGTAAGCCCTCCATCATCTGCGGGACATAAGTATATTCTTACCACTATTAATTATTGTACTAAATGGACAGAAGCAATTGTATGTAAGCAATGCACAATTAAGGTAGTTACAAATTTTCTAGAAAGTTCTATTTTAAATCGCTTTGGTTGTCCTTATGCATTGGTGTGTGATAATGGACCTACTTTTGCTTCATTAAAATTTGCGGGTTGGGTCTTCAACTACAAGATTTTCCTTAAATTTTCATCTAATTACTACCCTCAAGGCAATGGCTTTACTGAGTCCACAAATAAGAACTTGATCACGGTAATCAAAAAGTTGCTAGATAGGAATCCCAAGGACTGACATACCCAGCTCTGTTTGGCCCTTTGGGAAGACTGCATCCGCCACAAGGTTGCCCTTGGTGATTCCCCATTCCATCTTGTTTACGGCCTGGAGCCCATATTTCCTATCCACCTAAAGATTCCCACTCTCCAATTTATCAATGACTTTTACGAAGGAGGGGATCGTAGAGAAGCTCGGTTAGCTGAGCTCTTGCATTTGGAAGAAGTCTGAGACCGGCAATAGAAAATTTTGCAAAACATCATGGCATGGTTAAGAGATGGTTCGACTGACGAGCCAAAATTAAGGCCTTTAGAATTGCAAATTTAGTCCTGTACTGGGACAAGGCCCATGAAAAGAAAGGGGGACACAACAAATTTGACAAGCTTTGGCTTGGCCCCTTTCAAATAGCTGAAATTTTGGGAGACAATGCTTTCCGCCTAATGACCTTAACTAGTGAGGATGTCCCATTTCCAGTCAACGGGCAGCACCTGAAGCATTACTTCCAAGCTTGAGCTCCCATGGGCTCTTTTTGTAAATACCTGTATATAGGTTAGAATAGGTTGTCTTTTGGCTTGCTTGCATTTTGTTGCATCGTTGTTTTCTATTTTGCTCATTCCCGACTGTTTTGTTTTGAAAGGATGTTCTTTGTCCCTTATGGTGGCCATGCTAATTCAATGAATGGATCACTTCATTATTCATCCTTAGTATTCTTCATATAAACATTCATTCCCGACTATTGGTCCCTGAAAGCTTCCTAGGAATGATTTCCTTGTCTAAAATCTACTTTAGAACTTGACCCTTGGTTGGCTCTTTTTACGCATATCTCAAATCCTGCACAAAAGTATGTTAATTATTCCTAAGGACTGCACAATGGCTACTATGATACCCTAGTAAGTGAAAAATCCAAAGTCCTCTCCAGTGACCACTGCGATTTCCATACCCTTTGTAGGCTTCGGTGCTTACACAGTCGAGCAAAAGATAAGAAAAGAAGACAAGTTGAAAGAAATATCAAGAGAGAAATATCAAGAGAAATCAAAGAAAGATCAAGAGAAATCAAAAGAAAGAAATCTTTGGTTAAGCCATGTGGCTTTTGGCTTTCGGTTTCTTCTCAAGAGCTTTGGGCCCTTCCGGACCCAGCCCACGGGTTTCCTTTGGGCTTCCTCTAGGGGTTCGTCATTCCCAAAATGGCGGAAAGCGTCCACCTTCCCGAACCACAGGCCTTGGTCCGTCAGTTGTCACCAGGTTTCTATTCGCACAAGGTTCTAGACTGCTTCCGTTTCCTCTGGGTCCGGACGGTCGGGCCGTCGTTCCCGAAATTCTCTTCGACCTTCGCTATCTCAAATAGTGAAACCTCACCGGCGCTCTGCCCTCCACCGGAGTCTGAGTCCCTCCTCACCGCCGGTATTGAAAGGCAATTTTTGAAAGGTCATTTGAGCACATCCTTCCGGACATCGGACCCTGGACCTCCTGCCGCCGTCCACAATTTTCAAATCCACCAACCAATAGGTCAGTCGTACGGGCATTTAATGAAGCCATTAATGGCAGGAGGGGGTATAAATATCAAACCCCAACCTATCATTTTCATTTGTTAAGATTGCAGAAGGGGTCAGAGCGCTTTCCTAAGGAATCCACTACTTTCATCGATCGTCGCCCTTGTGCCCTTCGCCTTCATCTGCCGATCCTTAGTGGATTTCGCAATCTCCTTCTTCGGGATTCCTAGGTTGGTTTGTCGTCCTCCCTCCCGAGGAGTTTTTCATAATTTTTGCACCTAAAATGATGAATAACATGGGTTAGAATGGATTTAATTTGCTAAAACATGATAAAACACACAAAACCCATATATTAGAATCTTCAAAAAACCTCCAAAACACCCTTGAATCCGCGTCTAGAACTTAACCTCGTCGTAACTGTTCTTCGCCCAAGGGCATTCGCATCTTCTGGGCCTGGGTCTTCCTTCCGCCACTGGTGAAACCCTAGAAAATATTTCTGCAAAATAGTTGCACCCTCTCCAGGGCCCGGCTCCTCGGACTTCCTTTGTCTAATTGCCGTCAGAATTGCAAACTACAAACTTCGGAAGTTGGCCTCCGTTTTTCCTTCCCGGGCTCAAGGCCCTGGACTTCCGCCTCAAGAATTCCACGAAGCTTTCGTCGTTCCCAAACGGCGAAATGATTCTGTCCACCCGACCCCCGAGGCCCGCCTTGCATCTCACCGTCTGGCATTAACCGCTTGGAAATCTTCCTTCCATCATGACCCTGAGTCCCGATCCGCGGACTTCTATCCCTGAACTTCCACCGCAGATTTTCCCCTTCATAAACTATCATCTAACGACGACCTTCCGCCACTTGGACCCCGATCCCTCATTCGCCGTGAAACACAACATTGAAACTTAAACGTCCTTGCCCTCACCAGGATCCGGCCTCCAGAATTTCGTCTGATGCCCACTGCCCGAAACGGGGAAAAGCACGACCGCCTTTCCGACCTTTGGGCTCTGCCTTCCTGTTCGCCGAGAGAAACTTCAAACAAAAAATCAAAGTCCAAGCTTGATGTCGGGTCCGGTCTGCAAGGCCATTCCATCTGGGTTTTTGTTCCCGGATTTCCGTCCCATAGTGGCATAACATCAATGGCTTTCCGCCACTCCGGACCCAAACCACCATCCATCCTTTAGCCTTCCGGGTCTCAGGCCCCGGAGTTTCATCCTCAGAACTCCGTTTCTGGCCAGCTATTTCAAACAGCGAACCTCTGACAACTTTTTGGGCCTGAACTTTCAGGAGCCCCAAAAGCGACCTAAACGACCTCAAATTAGAAAACTAACCTCGACCCACATGCTCAAATTTGGCCCTCTTCAACATGAGCCCCTCAAACCACCAGGATTTGAAGTTGGAAAATCACCCAGATCACTACCCTATTTTCTCCTTTCAAAACAACATTTCTGCAAGGGAAGTCTGGCCCTCCAAGCCCAGATTGTCCGAAGTTCCTCCAGTAAATGGATAACGGTATCTTGAAGTAAACATTTGATTTCATCAATCATACATTGTCTAAATTGGATTTTCACTAATGCTCATGCCTTTATAATCGGTTGTAATCATTGTGTCCATGCTTGCAGGATATATGGAATCGAGTGCAAGACCCTCGGGAGGAACTACAAAGAAGGACAAAGGAAAGAAATCAGGCAAGACTCCTTGTGGGAAAGAAGATAAAGACCAGATGAAGTTCCAATTCCAGGGTGAACCTCTATGATCAAAAATCACCACGGACTGGAAAAAAATCTCAAACACCAATATCGGCCAGGTCGATATTGATGAATTCAAGAAAAGGGTCAGAATTCACCCAAGGACCGATAATACCAGATTAATCATGCATAGCAGAATTGCAAAAGCTACAGGTTTCCCCCCATCCCTTATTGCCCCTGAGCTCGTCATGGCCTGCCGGCAGGCCTACCAACCTGAAACAAGGACCATCATTGACAGAGATGGGAATATTCTCGCTGACATGTCAGCTGAGGGAATCACAAAGACCTTCCACATTCCTACCTTTGAGGAAATGGAAGTGCCCACGATGGAAGAGGGAAAGGCGACTTGGAATGAGGACCTGATCGGTTACAAAAAGATGATAAATCAGTTCTAGCTCAAGGAGAAAAGAGGCAGTGCTGCAAAGGTCCCTCATGAACTCTTTCGCAGTGATTTCCATGAGGACTATCACGACTTAGTGACCATGTTGAGCCAGATGATGGGCCTTCCTTCTGCCGCATTTTTTTAGGAATTGATGGTGTACTTCATTGAGCAAATTATCTGTAGGAACAAATATGTCACCACAAAGGCCTCATTCTACTGGGGAGGTATTATTAGCAACTGCTTCCATGAGAAGTTTATGAATATAAAAAAGAGCTCCAAATTCTACATGACCTCCTACCTAGTCTATTCACTAGCAGAGTAGAGGCAGTATAGCGGACTCTTTGTGGCACCTGAGGAGGAGCCAAGCCGAAAGATGAAAGCCTATGACTGATATCCCCAGTTGCAATTCAGGAACTTCAAGAAGGAATACTGCAGGGTGAATGACGCCTTTATGGGTCACATCATCTGGTTACTTGGAGGAAATTTTGAGAGGAGAGTCTCTCACAGCGAGCGGGTGTTCCTAAAGCAATACGCTTTCTTGTACCTGCAATTCCCCAAGTTTACCTACATTCGCGCCCAAGGTTTCACTGAGAGGCCAAACAAGCTGCCCCGGTAACCCAATGACCAGATAATACTATTGGAACTCTCTCGACAGCTGCAGCATGTGCACACCATCCTCAACAACAAGCATTTGGCAGGGATCTCTTATCCCTTCACCTTCGGGCAAGGCATGTATAAACTGCAAACCTCCCAGTGTGTTGGGAACTTAGAAAAGGAACTCGCAGAATACCACTTCCAACTACACACTGCTCGCCCGCGGATAGACCCGTATGGGCACATGGGAAAGGCACTCGGACCAGAGTACGCCCATTTACATAATGTCAAGGATTTTTGGGCAAATCGCCAGGATGACAAAGAAGTGTGTGTCAAGCACTACATGAGGATGATTGCATACTTCATAAGAAGGGTGCAACTATTCCCCATACCGGATCAAATAGAACAAGATGAAAGCACTATCATAGATCCCCAGTATAATGCAGTCACCAATTTACCGCTGCCCGCAATTGATTGGGATGAACAGGAGGTCGATGACCTTGACATTGTGACCAAGCCCATCGTGGCCCAAATTGAAGAATGGGTTAAAAGGTAGGTGGCCGAGCTAAAGCTACAAGGGGTGGTCCTAACGTATGAAGGGCTAAACAGTGAGCCCAGTGCCACCGAGGATGTTGCCGCCAGAACTTCAATGGGCGGGACATCCAAGTCTCCTTCTATCACCAAATCAAAGAAGAGTTAAGGAACGGAAATAGAGCAATCTCTAGACCCCAAGGTATACACAAGGAATGACTCAGGAGGCTCACATTCCAAGAAGCCCAGGCAAACAGGGGGCACCATGGAACCACTTGTAATCCAAGAAGGTGAGGAAGAAAGGACAGATCCGCTAGAACCTCTTCCAGCTCTCCCAGTCTTGACTGCCCCATTGTCTGTCTCCCTGACCATGGTCACCACGTCCCCATCGGCAATAGACATCTCAGTCCATCTAGCGCCTTCACCTCCGGTCGGGCCCATAATAGTGATTAACTCCTCCTCCGTAACTATCCCTCCTTCCTCCACTACCATGTCACCTACATCGCTCCCACTAGCCACAATAGTAGCACCAATGCCCGCTCCCGCATTGCCTAAGGCTTTTTTGAAACACATGCAAAATCTCCCTTCCGAGCTCTCCCAAATCTTTATGGACCCCACCGTCCAGGCTGCCTTAGCACAGGTCCTCGCTTCTGCCGCACCCTCGCAACCTCCCATGGGACCACCATCAATGGAGGCCACGATGCTGATATCCGAAGAATTGGAGAGGCGGGATCACGAAGCCTCGAAGTCAATTGAGGAGGCTGATGAATATTATGAACAACCTGAGTATAAACACCAGACAATTGACAGGGTGGCCTACAAGGAGGAAGGAACAGGCTCTTCCGAGAGCGGGGATGAGGAAGAGGGTGTTGGCGGTAAGGTCATCATACAAACCTTCAATGACGATCTTGAAGAAGAGATGGCCCGGCAGCTAAAACACAATGGAGAAGAGGCAGAAAGATCACCTCTCAGAGAAGAGCAGGAGGGCGACAAGACAACAAAAAAAGTAGAAATCCCTATAGGGGAAAAACAACAGGAGATTGTGCCATCTCCTACAGAAGGAAAGGATAGAGAAGAAGACCAACCCGAGGAATACATGTATAAGGGCAAACAGATTGAAGTCACAAAGGAAAAGGAAACTGAGGTAGAAGGAAGTCCCCGAGGGAAATTGATTACCAAACCTCCCATAAAACGCCTCACATTCGTCCTAGATTCTGATGAGGAAGAGGGAGACAGCACCAAGATGAAAGGTACAGAAATAGAAGGCCTAACAGGGAAGGGTGAAGGCAATCAAGAGCCATCAAAAGAAGAATCTACCCTACCCGAGTGGTTGGAAAGGCAGCTTGAGAAGAAGACTCCTGCTCCTAAGGATCTGAGAGCAAGGCTAGAGGCTATCCTAGCCCGAGCACAAAGCTCAACCAGAAAAGAGAAAAAGCCTAAAGTGAGATCCAAAATAACGATGGATGCTTTTGGGTCCCGAACCACACAAATAGCAACACCCATGGCAGGCCAAGCTGGTATAAGCTACAACATTTCCACCATCAACTTGGGGACCGCTACCAAAGAGCAGAAGGTGGGGCATTTCGAAGAATTAGTAGCTACATTGGTGCACCTGATAAAGCAGGACAAGGTCTCGAAGGACGAACTTAAAGCACAAGTGGCCACCTTGATGGATTACATCCAACAATGGTCTTCAGTGGATGACATGCCTACCACATCTGCAACTCCACCCCAACTGTTGTCCAAAGAGAAAATTGACAAATTGGAGAAAAGAAAGAACTTGGACAAGACTACAGAGAGCTGGTTCCGACAGGTCATGTACGTCGAGAACATGGGTATTAGCCAAGTTGTTCGAACAGCCAACAAGTTCTTGGATCTATAGCAATCTCTGGAGAGCACGAAGAAGCTCTGCACCGACTTCCCTGCAACGTATGACTCCACCTATCTAAAGATTGAGGCCATCCTCCAGTTACCAAAGGCCACATGGGAAAAGGAGTTCGCATTCAAAAGAGATAACCACTGGCTGATGGACGTGTGGAGGCGGGATTTCGATAATAGAAAGGAAAGGTTGGAACATATAATGAGTAAGGTGGATCCGAACATCGAATGGGTCAAGGAAATTAGGGCGAAATGCGCCCGATATCTAAAGTTGATGATGGAGTATGACATGCCTGCGGTACAGATGGATCCAGAGAAGATAAAGCCTTACTTTAAGAAGAAGATGGAGATCGGGATGTCCAATGAAATAACAATGGAATTCAGGAGTTTCGCCGCTCGTGCCTTTGACCAATCGGAGTTGTTCAGGGATCGGGGCATAAAGTATGATGAAGACTAGAAGAAGCTTGAAGATAATGCAAAAGAATGGAGTTACCAGATGTTGCGGTATGAGATCATTGAGGTAGACAAGCTCCAGCCAGTTATTCTAAAATTCATGGAATATGCAGCTTCGAAGAAGCAGGAGGACAACCCTATTATTAATGAAGAGCTCATAGAGGAGTAGCTACAGCAAAAGAGTAGTCAAACAAAAGACAAAATGCTCCAGTGTTGTCACTAAAGGACAAAATAGGGAAAGGACAGGAATGTAATTTTAAATTGTAATATATTGGGGGTAGGTGAAACCCTATTTTGTAATGAATCTTGGCCACATAATGAAAATCAATCTTGGCCATTCATTTGACTTTTTGGGCACTATAAATAGGGGTCTCCTCTCATTTGCAAAGGGAGTTGAGTTGTTGTAAAGACATACTGCTGAAATTTATAATGAAAATATATTTGACTCGGTGTATTTTCTGATTTCTTCACATGTTTCATGGTTCAATCTCCATTGTTAGATGCTTTAGTTAGATTCTCTTTGTTGTTTTAGTTAGTTGTATCCTTGCTTTGATAGGTTTTAGTCCTGCTATTCTGTGATTGTAGAAATTTCTGCTATGTTGATACCTTCCAGCCCATACTTTTTGTTGTTTGTTGTTGGTAAATGGCCTTGCAAAGTTAGCCTAGGCTGAAATTTAAAGTTGCCCTTTTAATCTTTACCTTTATTCATGCCTATAAATGGTGGATGAATGGTAAAATACTTGCAAACCCTTGAAGATAGCACAGATTTCATGATACTGTAGATCTCTTGGTTAAGTAGAATCTTGTTTGAGGGGAGCTGTCCACAGCAGAACCTCCATGATCACTGTTCACCGTTAGTTGCAGATCCAGGAACCTTTCCTCTTCCCTGCTCTTTTTCTTTTTTTTTAGAAATGGTTTGTGCTAAGGTTCATTGCACATTGTAAAGCCAAACTTGAAGAAAACATCGAAGTTTAGATTATTGTTCGAACCTGCAGCAAAGCACACTTTATTTCCCATCTTAGAAACTTCGGATCTAAAGACCCACCTCGCATCTAGCTATGTAAGTCTACCCTGTGATTACTAGCAAAATCACATCAAACATTAACTGAGCAATTTCGTGCAAGTCATGACCTGACACCCGAGAGACCTTGGGGAGATTTTCAGCAGCTTGCAGTTGGAGATTTCCTTTCAAGAGAGGTAGTGCGCCTACACATTACCTGTGTTGAGAAAGTGTGTAAAACACCCATCAACAATGCCTCACATACAATTGAACCAGCAAGCACTACTATCAAAATGTACGAAATTTTCATCTAATTATATATATGCAATAAAATTTACCACCTTCAACCTTCGAAAAATGTCATGGCATGCCCCAAAATCAATAAACACTACACATTTAGTTTAGCTAACAAAATCCAATATAAAAATATTGAATTTTTATTTGCACTGCATAAAATTAAAAAATAATCTATTTCCATAATACAAGTTAATAATCCTTACGAAGCAAATAAACTTATTGTCAATATTTCTTTACTTGGCCTATAGCACTGTTGTAACAATGAAATTTGCATACCAATGTCATTTTCCATTTAGTTTTGTACTTATTTTGAAAGAATGGCTTAATACATTTACATATTGGCAAACGACACAATTTTGTGCCAAGTTGGGCCCCTTCCATCATCCCATTATTTCCAATATATTCATCTAAATTATGTATTTATTAGACCTATTCATGAACCTATCTCCATACATTATGTTATACACCCAATTTTAACATTTTCACATCTCCATTAATTTCCACAGTAGCAAACTAAAAAAATTCAGATTACAATTTTTGGCCAAGTTCTGCTCATTATTTTCCTTCCTAGGGCCTACTAAACACAATTTATTAGTGCCCTTGTATATAAAGATATTTAAAGGCATTCAATAGCATTCTTCTAGCATCTATTATTATCTAAACTCAAGTTATCTTGTCATATTCCAAGCATTATTCACAAATCAATTCCATTAGGGGAAGGAACACTTTAGTTTGGTATAGTAAAATGAATTTTAAATTTGCATCAAACCACTCTAACGCATCTAAATGTTGGGAGTTCATCCTCAATCCTTTATACATATTTTGGGGGATTGACGTAGGAGAACGTTTCATTAGCAACATACTAGCAGCCTTCGTATTTTAAAATATCATCAATCTAGAAGCACAAAAAGCAAAGGCAAATTAAGCACAATGGGAATCAAAACTACACCTTTTTCCAAATCATTCTTGCAATCAGAGGTCAAATTCGTGTCCACAATAAGTCCCATACCTAGACTCAACCCCTCACAGTGCATCTCAATTAATCCAAATTCAAGGCAAAACTTTGAAAAAGACATATTTCCAATCCCATGATATCTTATAGTCAACATCTACAATGAAAATTGGATATAATTTTCATACTTAGTTTTATCTTATTTTTTATATTTACTTTCCTAATTTAACATTTAATATTCCAATTCTCCAATATTATTTGCCCACAGCTTTGTTATCTAGATTAATCTATACTTTTATTGCTTATATTAGTTGATTAGTCTAGATAGCAACCTAAGCATAGGAAAAGTGTTAATTTTTCTTTAGAACTTTATATATTTCCTTATGAATTTCATAGGCCATGAGACAATTTCTATCGACACCCAAAGTAAATTAAGCTATAGATTAGTTTGGCTATTTACAATACATAAAGCATATAGGAGGTAAACATTGATGTTAGCAAAAACCATCAACAAAGGATAGGATACCAAAGTAATAAAACAACTAAATCAATAGTGGAGCAATCTAAAACAAATTCGAATACAATTATGTCTTCCCAACAAAATTGAATGTATGGGTTGTTTACCTTTATACTAGCAAATTGTGAAGAAAGCAACACCACATAATAATTGATACACTAATTCCATCTTCATGGTAACAACTAGCTGGTATGCTAGTTCAATCTCCATAGTAACAACTAGTCGCTATGCTAATATTGCTTTTGGTTAGGTAAGCAAGGATTTTGAAAGGGCCCAAACCCTTGTACAAAGAGAATGATTAAACAAAAAGCCCAACAAGACACTAAAAGACAACCAAGAGGAGCAACTACAACACTACAAAAGACAAGGCATTACAAAATCTTACAAAATACCAAACCAAAGTCATGGTGGTTTGAAAAAATGTTCCAAAGATTTTTTCTTTACCATAATACAAGGATCTTTCTCCCCTAAACTTATTTTCTTGTAATAAGGAAAATTCATTAAACCACAAGCAGGTCCCTCATCCAACCTCGAAGCTTTAAAAGACGTGTGCATCATAGTACAAACAATAGGAGATTTCCCTCTATTGTCTTCCTTCAACACCTCCTTGAAGGAAGAAATGGACTCCTCAATAGTAGTAGGCATTTGTTCCTTTTTCCTCCAAACGAAATGGTCTTTCTAATTGCTCAAGCAAGTAGCAGTAGCATTGTCGACTTTACCACAAGAATGGCAAATAACATGAGAGCCTTCAAATTCAAACTATTGCACCCAATCGCCATATTTTGAAGATCCAAGTAGGGAGCACCTTGTCCTTCATGAACACACAAAATCTAGCAAACAACAAGCACTTCTTGAATTTCACGATCAAATTAGTAGCACAATATTGTCCAAAAGAATTGGCAAGAATCCTAAAAATCTTTTTATCCCAATACTCCAATGGCAACCCTAGAAGTCGAACCCAAACAGGAAACTAGAAGATGGTATAATTCATTGGGTTGAAACCCAAAGACCAATTTTTAAGACAAAGGCCATTCTTCCCCAAAAACCAAGGGCACTCAAGAATCCTTGAGCAATCATCCAAATTGGAAAAGGAAAAAAGAAAAAAAAAATATTCAACATAGTAATTACCTCAACCTGGCCTCTTAGTTTCCTATTTTGAAGCGCCCATCTTCTAATAATATCAATGTTTGAACGATTGCTGCAAAATCTCCCAAGAAGCAAATTTCTAAGCCAAGCAAAAGACTCAACAATTAGAGAATCAGGAATATCAATTTGAATCTACCTCTCCACCTCAACCTCAATAAAAACCCTAGAGCATTCACCCTTACCAAAATTCCCAGCAACCACATCATAGGCATAACCTAATTGTTGGTTGGGAGCATCATAATTCTTCAACACACAAGCCTCCATCCCACAAAGTTCCTTTGAAACTCTAAGGGTCATAACAACAACAACAACAACAACAAGAGATGAAGAAATAGGAACACAAGAAGAAACAACAACCACACTCACTCTCCACAACAAAGGATCGATCATCAATCGTCAGAGGGAGAAGAAAGCCTTTTCGTAGACCTGAAAACAAAACACCATTTTGGAATTCTGCCACAATCTTCCCATCAACCTCGCGCCCTCCACCTCCAAAAGAGCCTCGTAGAGAATATCAAGAAGTTAATCCTCCTCTTCAACCCATTCACTCACCCAAACATCCTCCTCAAAGAAAACAGCATCATGATCGTTGTCATCTACATTGCCCAAGTCAAATATGCCATCATAGGAACATGAATTTGTTGTCATCGCAAGGGTTTGTGCCTTTGCCAACAAGTCATCATCAAAATATTTTGCGTCCTCCTCAACCCATTCATGCACCCAAACATCTTTAGAAAAGACAACATCACGATCTCCACCATCTACACCCTTTGAGTTGGAATTGCCAACATAGGAGGAAGAATTCACTCTGGCCGATGTTAGGGTTTGTGGATTGGTCATCGTCGTGTCCATTGCTTAAGAACCACGCTATGCTAATCTTGTTAATCTTTGAATGATAAATAATTATATGAAGGCTAACCAGATTCTTTTAGGGGAAATGGGCATATATGCTTTTATTAAATGTTGCTACACTAAAGCATAGGAGTCAAGTTTGTAAATGTCAAAATATACATTACATGTCTACGGGAAAGAACACTTATGCAAATGTTAACTTGTGAGACTACATGTCTAATGGATCTAGCAGGCCTTGCTTCGAGGCAAAGACAGATCAAGTTTACTCACTAGGCCAAGGTTTGAGCCTCATATTCAGCCAGGCCCAGCATTAACTAGAACCAAAATTGATCAGAACTGAGTGCAATCTCACAATGCTTTTGACAGCATAGATTACCACTACACTGCAATTTCTGCCTGGTAGAAGAAAGTCGAACTTAATTGGAGCTCTAGTAATGGTTTTGACAGCATAGATTACTACTCCATTGCAATGTATGCCAAATGGAATTCAAACTCAATTGGTGCTCTAGTTAACTCTTTCCTTGTAAAAAAGGAGTTACAAGGAATTGTCAATAGTGATGCAGAGTGATCACACAGGAGAGGTTAGCTGCATTTTTTCATCTCAAACAAAATTCATGATTTACATTTCATTTTTCATTAGAGAATAACTATTTAGTCTAAAGCAAAAATCCTTACATGTCCAATGAGGGAATCAAATTTTCATAACTCACAAGACTCATTTTTTCCAATGGACCACATTATGAGGAACATGAGTTTGCTTTACACAGATATGGTTTTCCATATTGGCTCGCCACACTGTAATCATACAATGTAAATGTTAACTTTCCTCCACTTTAACTGGCATCAAAAAATGGCATTCATAATGTGAGATTTACATAAAATGTGAGGTAATTTGATTTTTGGTAACAAAATACATAATTTTAGAATCATACTGTATAACTTATCTTGGTTTTCAGCCGTATTAAAGGAAATTTAATGAGTAACCCAGTTTTGATGCGGTAAAATACACCATGAGATTGGAATCAAAGATATCAAGCATAAACAACTTAAATCAAATAGTTTAGAATGAAAGATAGCATACATGCATATCGACAGGCAACTAACAAAGCATCACCTAATATTCATTATCTGTTAAAATTTACTGATAATCCCAATATTTTGAACTGGACAAGAGTAAAGTTTAGAATCCATAGTGCACTTTTGTTCTACTTCACTGCATTATTACATTTGCCAATATAAAACACATTTTATAAATATGATTGCTAATAGAAAACTACCTGCAACTACTACTGACTACTTTTCTCATGAAAGTGGTATCATACAAAATCACATTTTCCATAGTCCATCATCATCTTTAACGTTTTGCAACACTACATCTCTTATTACTAGTCTCTTGTTCCATCTGAAGGGAAGCCTAGTTATTTCCCTTGTAATGTTGGGCTCATTGTAAACCCAACTCATACTTGGGATCAGCTATCACATAGTGGTATGCAATCACCAAAACAAAGATGAATATACCTAAGAAATTGGCCAAAAAGCCAAGGTCCTGATCATCAATCATCTGTTCCACAATGAAAACAAAACAATCTTATTAATTTATGCAGGAAAAATTTGATAAGAAAAATATGATTGTTACGAAATCCCTAAACATCAACATATTCAGCACTGTTTGACCAAAATCAAAATAAATTCTTTGTTCAACTTGCATGATACTCACCTCCAAAGAGCAGTAACCAGATCTAATTTACTTATCTCCTTATTACAGATATCAAATAAAAATACCACCTCTTTGACTGCTTGAATAATCAAATGCAGTAGAAAATATAACTTACCGTTGTAGCTAATTTTTTTTGCCAAAGTAAAATGATTTTAAATTGTGGATGTACCTTCTACTTAAACAAGATTGTACTATCATGAACAGCTGGTATTTTTCCTGAAGACCAATCATACACAAGACTTGAAGACTTTCCACCATAGCAGGCAAAACTCTGCAGGCATTTTGAGCTACATATCAAACTCTGGATGCTGTTTCTGAGATCTACAAAGTTTTAAGTTGGTGTTCATTACAAAAAATCCCTTGTCACGGCAATGTAGTTTGGATTACAAACAATTGTTTTCTTGCAAACCATGGTTCATCTGTCAAATAAAGACATGGGTAGAACATTCCCAAATTGCCAATAAAACTGTAGGAGACTAAAACATCTCACATGAATCCAATCAAGGAGCCAATAGCCTGGATGCCATTATCTGTCATTGCAGGAACTTGTTGATTTTCTTAATAATACCGCATCTGATTCCTGATGAATTTGCTCCAAACCGTCTCTTGTCCTTGAGGGTATAGGTGTTTGTGTGGGTGTCACAGCGGCTGAACACTAACTATCCTGGCCTCTGATTGGACAGGAGTGGGTGAGTCCAAGTTTCCAACAGATTCTTCCAACCCTTGAGGACGTTTTGTTGATTGTCATGAATGTTCTGGATCTCATGGTGGACCCTCTAGATTTATTGAAGCTGATATGGAAAAAGAAGCCTCCTGAGCTGCTGCTCAGGCCTATCCACACCCCATAAGAAAATGCATATGATGCTTATGAAGCACATCAATGGTTTTGAACATGTTTCCTCTCACCACACAGCCACTAGGATACTAAGGGGCAATCATACGCCACTCATCCTTCAGCTCAACCTTTGATGCAGCTCAACAATCGAGAATCCTATGGGATTGTCAATTGTTGCAGCTCACACATTCATCAACAAGGGATTCAACTAATTAAATAATAATTTGAAACTATTTTTGAGTTCAAATCCAAAATAATTCAGCACAAGAGGTGAAAACATTTCAAGAACAATGCTGATTTCATTAACCAATTCTCAAAGTCTACAATAACATCTTCAAAGTGAAATTAAACAAACTAGAACAAGGTTGCAGGCAAGATTTCACAAACAACAACATCAAATCTGATTCAAGAGTCCTCAAATCTGTCATCTACAGCAGCATATGCAGCCACAAACCTCTGATTCCACCTTCCTGGGCATCCCAGCCAAGCATCCAGGCAATTCTCCTCACAAACTCTTGGTTTTTTTTTTATTTCATTATCTGTTCTTCTCTCCTTCAGTTGGGTGTGGCTTTTTCCATTCCTTTAGCTGCACACATACCTCATTTCTCTTTCCTGGGCATTGCCATATCCCTCTAATTCAATTTTTGACCAGCATCTCTTTTTTCATTATTTTCCCAAATTGTCTTTTTACCGTCGTTGCACAGACAGTTGCTGTTGCACCAAAAGATCGACTTGTTAATGCCCGATACAACAGCCAGAGTTAATGAATTCACGGGAGGTGGTTAAGCCATGTCACGAACCCAAGCATTGTGTTGCATGGCACAAGGAGACCAAGGGCGCCCCAGCCGCCCACCCCCACGCAAGCGAGGGGTTCGACATCTTTCCACAACTTTCCCATCATAGGGTTGTAATAATGTATTTTATCATCTTTACTCTTGCTGTCCTCTTTTCCAAATCTCTCTATTCCATGAGAGATATCCAGTTCTTCTCCTTCTTCTAGGTAGCATTCTATCCTCTCTTCTTCATACCTTTCATCTGTCACTTTACCACTATCACATAATTTATTTTCACATTTTATTTTACCCATTTCAATCTCTTTGCTCTACTCCATCTCTATCACATCCAATCTAACCTCAATCTTCTTTAATTCTTCAATAATAAATTTATCAAACCTCTTGTGTCACCATTCTTCCCATAATAAAATTCTCACAAGTGTTCTCATGATCCATCATGTCCTCTTCTTCGAAGACATTTTTAGAGACTCACAAGTCCCTCTACAGTTACAAGTCCTCCTTGCAATGATCTCTCTCACTTCAGGGTATCAACCCTCTGCAGTCAGGGGTCCTCCCTGCAACAAACTCACTCTTGCTTATCCTCTACCCAACAGACGGTTTCAGGAAGACACGCCTCTCTCTCGTGCACCTTCTACCCAACCTTAACCTCTGTTGGAGGATAACAACTACAAATTACTTCAACTATTACAGCCAATCAACTACTGTAATACTTCTCAGCCAATCTTCCTGCTTTGATACCATTTGATGAAACTCAACAATCAAGAATCCTATGGAATTGTCAATTGTTGCAGCTCACATATTCATCAACAAGGGATTCAACTTTTTAAATAAAAATTTGAAACTATTTGTGAGTTCAAATCCAAAATAATCCAGCACAAGAGGTGAAAAGATTTCAAGAACAATGCTGATTTTATTAACCAATCCTCAAAGTCTACAATAAGAGCTTCAAAGTGAAAGTAAACAAGCTAGAACAAGGTTGCAGGCAAGATTTCACAAACAACAACCTCAAATCTGATTCAAGAGTCCCTCAAATTTGTCATCTACAGCAGCATATGCAGCCACAAACCTCTGATTCCACCTTCCTGGGCATCCCAGCCAAGCATCCAAGTAATTCTCCTTACAAACTCTTGATTTTTCTTTTATTTCATTATCTGTTCTTCTCTCCTTCAGCTGGGCATGGCTTTTTCCATCCCTTCAGCTGCATACATACCTTATTTCTCTTTCCTGGGCGTTGCCATATCCCCCTCATTCAATTTTTTACCAGCATCTTTATTAATTATTTTTCCAAATTGTCTTTTTACAACTTCATTCCACTACCTTCTCCTCCTGCATCCAGATTCTTCTACTCCTCATTTAATGCAAATTTTTAAATTCCCAAAGGAGTTACAAGATGTCTAAATTAGCCTCCTCTATCCTAGGCATGGGGCTTAGTGCTAGCATTAAAATTTTAATTAATAACAAATTCTTGCACCAAAAATCCAATTTTCAATTTAATTGCCCAGCCATACAAAATGGCTTAAAGATGATTTAAAATTTACATCATGCCTGCAAGACAACACAACCAAAATGAGAAAATAAAATCAATCCAAATTAAAATGTGGAGGATTGTCCATGCACCCGGATGCTCTTACATCAACCTCCACATACTTGGATAGATCTTTCAGCAAGTTATCTAGAAGGCTTGACGAGTTGCTCCTTTTATCCATTTGGATCACACAGCTCTCTCCTTCGTCACTTTGTGCTTCAGCCCTTGGCTCCATTTTACAAGCCCAAACCTTGACCACATTGCAACCCTCAATTTAGGTGCTTGGGGACTTGCAACCAATGGATGCTCACATTCTTGCCTCTACCATTTTGGGCCCCAAAAGTCAATCTTATGTTGCCTCAAACATGTCATGAGCCTCCCCAATGTACTCTTTAACTCATTAAAAGTTATTTATTATGAAACTGGATTATAAGTTATTTGAACTATTGCTGACTATTTTGTAGCCATTTATGTGCCCAGGTAGTTCAGTTCTGGACCCAAACAAGTTTGATTGTTCAGTTTAAGTTGATACCTCATTCTGATTTATTTCATTTTTCTAATATCATGAGGATCTTGATGTTAATTTGATTTGCTTAATTGCAGGGAAAAGAAATAACACCTGTACTTGGGACATTATTCATCATGCAACATGCAACATATTGCTGGCCTATAACAGTCTGCTTCTAGTCTTGTACTTTTGTCGTCTTGGTCGGTTGTTGTGTTGGAGTGAATTTGTGGTGCCTAGTTGCAGTAGAGCTTAATTCTCTTAATTTAAAAAAAAATGGTTTGCAAGATCAGTGAATATATACGTTTTTGCGAGTCAAAAAATCACTTAGTAATTAATCTATGTTCCACAGCGTTACGCGGACGGGGACAGGGGGACGGCAGGGGACGCGTTTCGGGGACGGCAGTCCGAGGGCAGATTTTTGGGGACGGCGGGGGGACGGCGATATAGGAATTTTTAGAAATATATATATATGAATTTTTAAAAATATATTATATATAAATAGAGAAAGAGAGCAATTTGAAATATCAAATATGTGCAACAATATCAATATGACAATATGTGCATAGATAAAGATTATAACAGCAGTATAACAGCGATATAACAGCAATATAAAGATAAAGGTAAACACTAACAGCAATGCCAATAACTTAACTATTAAATATAAAAGCATTTTGTTCAATTTTAGGTTGAATGACTAAAGTAAATATAATAATATTTTATTATTTAGTCAATGCCATTCAAATGGGGATAAAACATTTTTATATTTCATTATAAAACATTTAATATTTAATATTTAATATTTGATAAAACATTTAATATTTATCAATTATCAAGCAATTTTTATTTAATTTGACAATAATATTAAATAGTTTGTTTAAAAATTAAATGTTTTATCAAATATAATGAAATATTTAATATTTAATATTTATCAAACAATTTTTATTTAATGAAATATTTAATATTTACCAAGTAATTTTTATTTAATTTCACAATAAAATTAAATAGTTTGTTTAAAAATTAAATGTTTTATCAAATATAATGAAATATTTAATATTTATCAAGCAATCTTTATTTAATTTGCCAAAAATCATAACATTTTTTACTTTGACGAAAGGGGGATGCCTGGGTGTCCCCGATACGGTTGGGGGACTTCTAGCCGTCCCCTAGCCATTTCGGGGACGCCTAGGCGTCCCCTTTTATTTTCCAGCCGTCCCCTTTTTTGGGGACGCATTTCCTGCCGTCCCCCAGTTTTCAAAAATCAGGGGGTACGCCTGGGGGACGTCCCCTGCCGTCCCCTCGTCCCCGAAACGCCACAGGGGACGGGGACGTAGGGTTTGGGTGGGGGGACGCATCCCCGTGTAACACAATAATTAATACTTACTAGTTTATAAGGTAAGTTGCAGAATCTTGTGTGATTAAGACAATATAAATATATGCATGTATAAATAAATATACTTGTAATATGTGAGTGTGTGAATTTATAATTCTATTGGTGTATTACCAATTACTAATAGTACTAATAGTAAATCCAAACCTAATATGGCAAAACTTATGACTGCAAGCTCACTGAGGTTTAAATTCTAATAGACCTGTATCAAACGTGATTTGGCTAATGGCTCTAATGGCATTACCCTCTATCCAACTGAATGGCCTTTCCAGCAGTCAAGCGTTAAGAGAACAGGTCTTCCATGCATGCAGGAGTTGTAAGCATTGAATGTGGAGTCTTCTAGACTCAAAGCTGGTTTTGATCAATCAATTTTCATTTTTCGTTTTGGTTTTCTTGCTCTATGAAGCTCCCTGTGGCACTTCCATCGACCATGACTGAATTCTATTATGGGCAATGAGGGTTTCAGTTTTGTTAACTGGGAGTATTCCTATATAAAGGTATGAGTGTAGGATTGCTTGAGCTGATGTTCTCTGGGTGCTGGGTTTGTAAAGGAGATTGTATTCAATGGAAAACTTTGAGTGGCTGGCATGCGGATATTGCGAGCCTCTGGTGCAAGGACGACCACAAGGAGTTAATCATCCTCTACAATAGTAACAAGTAAAATTAGCTAGATTTGTTTAGTAACCGTTCTTTTGGGTAAGTGTAATGTCCCCGCTTCAATATTTAAACTCAGCTTAAAATATTCAGAAATATAATAAAATTTATTAAGGCATTTTGAAAGGGGACGCAGCTGTGAGCAGCCACTACAGGACAAGGAAGATTTACTTTTTAAGCACTGCTGATTTCTGTAGCCACCAAAGGGGATCAGAGGTGCTGAATAAGACAAAACCCAGTCAGCAATAAACACAAAATGATAAGTCAGTCGCAGCCTTTAATCCTAGCATAAGAAACAAAAGGCTATCAAAAGGTGAAAAGGCCTCTTCCAAAAGGGATTAATTTATATCATAAAATGAGAACTATAATTAAAGTTTAATTTAAATAAAATCAAAGGGCATATGAAGTGTTGTGACAACTAGAGAAAAAAAGTATTTAAGTGAGAGGTAATGTACCCTTCTTAGATAACCCTAAATCTTGCCCTAGAATAACCAATATAATGTAGTTAGGGTTATATCTTACCAATTAAATGCCTTGAGCAAGATAAATCTTGGTTTAGGTCCTGCAATCATGTTAGATAATATTCATATGATCAAACATGTATAATAAATATCTTATCTATTTAAACCATGTAAATACATAACTATTTCAAATAATATAAATCACATCATGTCCATAATGCACATTGGAAGTTGGATCATACTGGGACTTGGAAGAGGAGCATGATAAGTCCACCCGAAGCTATCCATACCAAGCTCAAGAGCGGATATACCATCCCTCTTGGCCCTCAAGTGGCAAACACTTCGATCATCCAACATGGGGTGGTGTACTTGGCGGAACTTGTATCTGCATTCCCTACCCTTGCAGCCCTATCCATCCCTCTAACGATCAGCATGAATTTAAGGTTAGTATCCACTCTAATAATCAACCATTGGGAAGATCGGAGAGGAAGCCGCAATAGGATACTCGGTGCATTTCTTTCTAAGCCCAAGGGAGGATAGGCAACCCCCTTGGCCCACTAATGGCAAACCAAGGAAACACGGGGACACATCCCCTACCCTTTTGCCCCCCGTACCCATACCGGGGACATTTCGGGGACGGGGGATGCCTTGGGAACGTTTTTCAGGTGTCCCCAAAAAGTTTCTTTTTTTTCAAAACGTCCACGATTGGCAGGAACACAAGGGGATGACCCGCTGTCCCGGGGACAGCCAACCATCCCCTTTTTTCCAGCAAGTTTTTACAAAAAAAAAAAAAAACTCTGAAATTAAAAATGCTTATTTTTTTATTGTTTCTAAGTGGACCCCACACCCTCCCAAGCCTAAAATGAAACATAAAACTTGCTTTCAAAGCCATTTGAGTTGATTTTTAAATTCCAAAAAAAAATTGCAGCTGAGAGGAAAGTGAGCAAGAGAAAAATTGGCAGTGACTCAGACTCTAAGTCTGATTTTGATGCAATGTTGGCAAATGTCGAGTAGAGGCAGCCATCATACTTTCTATTACTATGGTTTGGACTTTTGTGACTTTGTCATTTTGACATTTGTAGTGCAAACTTGTAGCCTTTCGACATTTTATTTTTAAAATTTTATATCATATGCACATTGATTGTTTGACATGAATTATGGAAGCAATTAAGTAGTTGCAGTATTAATTTGTTCAACTCTATAATGTATATGTCAATATGATTGGTGATTACATTTAAAACTTTGTCAATGCTCATTGTTATGATTATCATTACTCATATGAATATCTGAAATTTCCCTATATTTTATATATATATATATATACCTGTCCCCAAACATCCCCTAAAAAATGCCATCCCCCCGTACCAGAAACTTGGTGGAACATAGTGGCAAACGCTTCAGTCATCCATTATGAGTTGTAAGAGACCAACTATCTCAAACACCTGTCTAGCTGTTATACTGCACTGCTGGTAAATTTTTTTCTAAATTTGTCTGCTTGCTGGTATGAATTTCTGAGTTTGTTTTTTGTTTGGTTTTTGAAGAGTTTTTGCTTTTTTTTGTGTTTTTTTTTTACTTTGATGCAAATATAAATAAATGCAATTAACTGAAATTTAAATGCAGCAATAATAACTTTTCTTTTTGAATGGAAATGCACTCTATTAATGATGTTTCCCATTTACAATGATTTGTTAATGATTTCAAACACAAGAGATGATAATCTAGCTCATACCAAGAAACCAAAGCTATCTGATATAAATTTTTGTTAAGTGTTGCAGCCATGAAGAAATCTGATGATCAAATCGATTTGGCGCAAGGATGGATTTTCCCCACACAAAATTGGTTGCAACTCTTTTAAACCCCTAGCCGCCCCTTTCTAGACAAATGTGCACTCCAAAAGAGAATCGATTCTCCTCCTTGAAGAACACGCCTCCTCTATAAGGCTATACGGCCAACAAGAACAGCCTAGTATGGCCTGGATAGAACTGTACGGCTCCTTTAGTGAATGCCTTAAATGCAAAATCTGAAGTTTGCAATTAATTTCTCAATCAGAATCCAAACCTCAATTGCAACCTCTAAATTCTTTCTCCTTTCTGCACAAATCTGACCTCTGAATGAAGCCAGCACAATGAGCAATCTTCAGCTGATGGTTTCACAGCCTCAGAATGCTAGACTGAGAAGAATTTTCGCTCTTCAAAGTCTGAAATTGAAGAATTTCTACAAAAACCCTTGTTTCTCCAAGCTCTCAAAAGAAGACAAATTGAAATGTTCATCATTGAATGAGTTTCATTTGCTTTTTGCTTATATTCATCCCAATCTATTTTCCCCAACAAAAATTCACTTGAAATATGTTTCTTTATGTTGCTTCCAACACCTTGGGAAATGTGCCACTTAAGTCAAAAATCATTAATTAAATAAAACATGTGTCATTGGCCCCATTTAATATAGAGTTAATTTATAACTTTATATTATAACTTTTAATAATAAAATCATTAATGACACATTTAATATTAATATCATCATTAAAATTCATCAATTAGTCACGCCAACTGAACCCAAGGCCAAAATTGTTAAATACTGGATGACCAAACGCCCTGCTAGAAATAGTAACTCCAGTCAACTGACTTACTATAAATAGTAAGTACATCCCACGGAGTCCAGAAATAACTGCAAAGGTCCAATCATGGTCAATACTACAAATACTATTTGTCCAGGTGCCCTGCTAATAATAGAAATCCTGTCTCGCCCAAAATAGTAACTTACTATAAATAGTAAGTGTGCCAAACTGAGACAAATAACACATGCAAAGGCCAAAACCTGAATCCAGATGAGGAGTAATGTCCCTGACAACTGAGTAACTGCCACTGAAGACCCTCTATCCAAAAATGTCAGCCTACGAGGGTCAAAATGATAGGCTAACCCCTCAACAAATCAAACTGACTAGGAAGGGAATATTACATGGGTGACCTACTTAGCATGAAATATCATAACTACTATCCCCCTTGTACTCCTGTCTCTTCTTCCCATGATCATTTATAGAGGCATAAATAACTTATAGAATCATAGCAATTAAGGGCAGCAACTTCCAAAACAGATAAATTTATATTATAAAATGAAAACTATAATTAAAGTTTAATTTTAATAAGATCAAAGGGCATATGAAGAGTTGTGACAACTAGAGAAAAAAAGTATTTAAGTGAGACCAAGGAGAAGGGACATATGAAGAGTTGTGACTATTAGAGAAGAAAGGTATTTAACTGAGACCAAAGAGAAGGGGCATATTGAGAAAGCACCCATGATCTAGGGTCCATGGTTCTTTGCAACAAACACAAAGCTTCTTCCTCCTAAACTCATTCCCGGTTTCCTCATCTATCTTCTTCATAATAACTGGAGGTGTGGTCTTTAGAGGAGGTGCATGATATCCCTTCTTGTGCAAGACTTCCTTTGATTTGCTCCAAAATGGTGTCTTCGAAAAAGATTAATATTTTGGTATTATAACCTCCAAGTCTAAAGCCTTTTTTATAGCCTCTTGTAAAGATGAAGGACGAAAAGCTTTTACCAAAACTTTGAGGTTTTCAAATAGTCCTTCCATTAAAAGCACAATGAGTTTACTCTCAAAAAATGTCAAGAACTATCGCCAACAACTTTGGAATTCCGCTACATATTTCTCCACAGTGCTTTCCTACTTAAGCTATGCCAACTCCCTAAAGTAAACCTCAAGATCCATTCAATCAAACCCCTACAAAACTCATCATAGGTGTTGATGAAACTATGGCCTTGAGTAACCAATCCATGATACCACCATTCATGTGTGGCATCTTCCAATTGCAAAGTGGCAAACTTGATAACTTCATCTTTACCCATAGGCTTGAGAGATAGGAACATGTTTGACTTCCATATCCACACATGAACAATACACTTGTTCAATCTATCAAAAGTTGAAAGCATCAACTTCCCCATTGCATGTCACTGATCTTTTTGCTTTTGTTGAGTTCTTGGCTCCTATCTAGTTGTACTTCTAGATTTCTTCATATTCATGAACTTTGAGAGAGACATTGCTTCTTGGATCTCTACTAGAAATCTTTTATATTCAACATAATAGGCAATGATGTTTTCCTCGGTTGAAATTTGAGTCTCTACCTCAAGATTTTCTTCCTCTTCCCAGCAAAGGGAAGTGGATCGAAGAGGTCTATCATCACTTTTGTCCTTGTTGATATCAGCTCCTAAAGAGTTCATTTCACTATTCTAGATAATGTGGTTATCCATCTTATAGAGTATTTGCACCAACAAGTCAAGCATCATGTCGAACTTCTCTTCTACCTAATCTACAAAGCTATCTTCCATATCAGTTCTCCTATCTCTATCTATTGTGACCTCCTCTTCTATGTCTAAGCATTTGATCCTTCTATCTACAATTTTTTTTGGCCCCCATCTAAAAATATTTAATTTTGTTGGCATTTCAATTCGCACCTCTAGAGTGCATTTTGGAAATGGACAGCTATGCACAGATGAACTGCTCTTCAAATTAGGAGGGGAACCTCCCTCTTTTGCTGTTTTTGCGTAAAATTTAAAGTAAACTAAATTTCCTATCTTTTTACTCAGCTATAGAGCACAAGGTTATAAAACACCATGCATTGCGGCCGAGGTTTTCTCTGGTTTCGTAGATCTCAACTACAACTAGGCTAAAACTTAAAACACTTCTATCTCCTCAGGTAAATTCAGAGTGAGAGGATTTAGAAGTAACAGGAGGGATTTGGGAACTTAGACAAACTATCTCTCAGAATGCATCCGAAGGCTCATTGCTCTTTCAGACTTATCCTGAAACAAAGTTTATGCAAGTAAACATCAATGATAAACTAAACCTTAGGATTCCCTCAAAGGCTCATTGCTCTTTTCGAGGTGTAGGCTAAAATGAAGGTTATTAGAAACAACATCAAACAGTAAGCTAAATCGCAAGATTCCCTTGAAGGTGAGGTGCTCTTTTCGAGGTGTAGGCTGAAATGAAGATTACAAGAACAAAACAAATATGAAAGATCTTGAGAATTTTGCTCTCCTAATTTATTTCCTCAAAGACAATCAAAGATTACACTTTTTTGGGACAGCAAATTGTATGAAATGGGGCAATCATCCAACATACGATCAACCAAAAATACACTTGACATAGATTGAACAAAAGTACATGAACAATAAGAACGCAAGCAAACAGCTCAATGTTTTATTATAACAAGTATGATTCAAGAACATATACTAAGTAACAATGAAGCAGGCCTTCGAGCTCAGCGTTTTGTTACCGTGAAGTAAAGTTAAAATACAATAAGCAAGGTTGCTCTTATTTATAGACACTCAAAGGAGTAGGGAACCCTAAAATCTCCTTGAGTTAACATTCAGTTCTTGCCAATCAGCAAGATTTATTCCTATGTTTAAACAAATGTAACCTAATAGTTAACTGGAAAGACTACTTCAGTTAACTGATTCTAAACTAAAACTAACTCCACTGTACAAAGGTGTCTCCAAAAATAGACATGCATAAAAGGTGGGACAGCAAGTTAACTTGGAAAAGGCATCAAGTTAACTGTTGTGTCAAATGCTATCTTTGGAGAAGGTGGGGACGTCCTAACTAGTAGTTCACTGGTTGCCATCTTGAGCAATCATCTCCTCCAAGAAGTTGATAACTGCCTCATCATCTGGAGATCGTCGCATGCATCAATTGTCAGTTTACTGCTTGTCAGCAACTTGAGCAATCCTGGAAATATTTGCACACTTCAACTGGTAGTTCATTGATTGGTAACTTTGGCGGCTCTGTAACTGGAGTGATGGTCTCTATTTCTTATGCAGCCTTATGCTTCTAACGCTTTTCTTGATTTTTCTCAATGGAAGAGTGTTGCATGATGAAATTGCAAAGTTTGATTGCGAACACTCTAGCTGTGAGAAATGCTTATGAACTCACTACACACCCAAAGTTCCAACGGTATTCAACCCTCTAAACTAGCCTCGAAAGGCTATCAGATATACGAGGTATGAAACCATATGGAATCCGTGGACTTTGAGTGTCTACGCCTGTCGATTTGTCCAACTCAACCCCCAGATGTGCTCGATGTAAATCGGTGTCAGCCGTCTTCAAGAAATCATGAAGCAAGACCGATTTGGTCTTGAATTCAACTTGAGAGAACAGCATTCTGAAAATTTGGAAGAATGACTGGGCACATGACACTATTTGAACAGCTTATTCTGTGGAGGCTAAAAATAGCTTCACCAAGGGGTAATTTTTACGAAAATTTATGAGAGGTGGGTTTTGTTGAGAATATCTTTTTGAACGAACCCAGAATGTCAGATTTTCAAAAAGATGATTTTTCCTTGGACATGCAACAACCCTTCAGAGGCAGAAGCAGCAAGAAGCAACAAAGCAATATTTTTCCCGAAAAATTCTAACACAGGTTTTGTAGGTGCCTCTGTGCTAAGCAAACCAAGAATATCAGTTTTTGAAAAAGGTGACTTTTTGCAAAAACCCTAAAAACTGAGGGCAACAGGGCAATTTTTTCGAAAAATTTTGGCAAGTGGGTTTTGTGGCCAATGCTTTGTTGAACAAACCTAGAAGGCTAGATCTATGAAAAAATGGAGTTTACTTGGACATGCAAGAAAACCTAAGATAGGAATAGAAGAAATGTGTGGGGAGAAGCTAGAAGTTATAAACTGCTACTTTGGAAAATGATGCCTGGTGATGAAGCCTTGTGAAAAACATCCTTCTATGCAACTTGCACCTAGAACTACAAAGAACACTGACAATGGCTTCCGTTTGATCCTTCAAATGGCATTGGGAAGAAAAATATATGTTTTTGCTCTTCAACCTGCAAAGAAATAATGAATTATGACGCCTAGATGCTTGATAAATATCAATTTGAGTTGGAAGCATCAATTTGGGCGTCCAAATCCTGATTGAAGGAATCATCTCCATGATTGGCAGTTAACTGAAGCATCTCCACCAATTTTGGGATGCCTGGGCATGAAGAAGCCTTCAAAATATCTTAACTCAAGTCAACTTGGGCCCACTTTGACTTTAGGCGTCCAAGTCTTGATAGTTAGAGAATTGCTTGAAGATTTTCATCCTTTTCTGTGACGAAGTGCCTCTATTGGATCCTAAATTCCGAAAGTCTGATTGATCACGAGGTTTGGCTAACAAATTCACTACGGAGTTGGATCAACTCTAAAGAGATGTCACTAGAAGCTGTCAACCATGAAAACTGGTATTGATGGCTCAAATTTCTAGGCGCCTTCTTGAGATAGGGTGCCTCTGTTTGCCAGTGTTAAGCCATTTTTTAGATGATTTTGAATTTCTTCAACTTTGACTCCCTGTGCTTCAATCAGCATCTGACAGTGATCGATGGTTCCCGTGGTCTGGATGTTGAATCCATTGCAAGTTGGAAGAATCTCAGAAAAGGATGATTGTATGTACAAGTTCTAAGAACTGATTTAAGAGGTTGAAATTCTTGGGCGCCCCTGGCCTACAGGGGCGCCTTTGTGCTTTTGAGACAATTTGCAATTCGTAACCCTTGACGAGATGCTCCAATTCGGCCCTTGTTGCTGGGAGTTTGACTGTTCTAATGTTCGTGCTGACGGTTTCATCGCAAAGATTGATCAACTCTGAAAAGGTATTCTTGGAAGCTGCAAAGCCTAAAAGTTGCATTTGGTGCTCCAAAAAGTTGGGCGCCTTTTCGTAGAAGGGCGCATTTTCCTCAATACTTAGCTAATTATTCACACCTTTCAACTTGCTTTCGCCTAGCGTTTTATGCTTGATCTTCGTTTATGAGCGTTTGACAAGTCCTGTGGACTGGCAACTGGATTCATAGCGAAGCTAGAAGTATTTTGAGCAGATGCCTTGGAGAAGCCAGCTGCTAAAACCCTCATATGGTTGCTCTCAATGTTGGGTTCCCCTAGCTTACAAGGATGCAATTGCTCTAATGAACTTCAATTTATCTTTCGTTTCACATGCTCGTTTGATCAACAGCCACTGCCATTTGATATGTCTTGTGAGTTGGCGAACAGATTCATCGAGAAGCTGGGCTGAATCTGAGGAGATCATCTGGAGATTGCCAGTCCAAAGACTGATTTTTGAGAGCTTTCTTTTATTGGCGCCCCTAGCTTACTGGGGTGCATTTTCCTTGATAAACTACCATTTCTAATGACTCTTGCTCTTAGCATCTTCGGCATCTACCTTTGTTTGTTGGTGTTTGATGAATCTGGTGAACTTGCTTGATGATTCATCGGAAAGCTAGCAGAATTCTGAAGAAGACGACTGGTTTTGCAGTTTATAACAACTGCAGTTGGCCTCTTGAATTCATGAGCGCCCCTAGCCTGCAAGGGTGCATTTGGCTCCAAAGTTAGTCATTTTCGATGATTTTCATCCCTCTCAAGCTTCGTGTTCACCGTGTCGTCGACTGCATTGACCGCGATCACCGTCCGCCAACCATGCTTACCATCCACGCAACACCAACACCAGCCATTCACGTGTTTGTCGACTACATCATTGTCGTTGTTGATGTGTTGACTGTGTCCATCGTTGCGCATACGTGATCTACGAAGCTTCCAACATTCCTTGTGCTTTGCATTCACCGTGATGCTTGACTGGGTTAATCAACACTGTCGACGATGCAAATGCGTTCATCGTTGTGATTGCTTTCATCACTTCACATGCACGGGCATTGAAAAGTTGACCAAGGCATTGACTGCAAAGGCATCTCCCTTGTGACAAGGCGTGCATCTTCCAGAGAATATTTTTGGCAAATTTCAAATTTGAAATCTCCCTCCGTTGTGAAGCATCATTTCGAGCATCTTTCGCCATAGACTCATTTGTGCAACATTTGAAGCTTAGATCTTGATACTTGGTACTAGCCATCTACCACTAATGACCTTGGAGGTCCTATCTTTTCTCCTAAAAAATGAAATAGACCCACCAGAGCAAATTTGACATTTTTGTGATTTTGACTTGACTAGTGTGATCGTGAAGTGAAATTGACCTATCAAAATCATTTCAAGTTATTTCTAGAAAGGTCCTATTTTTTAGGGTTTTCCTAAAAACAGGGGTCTAAAATCTTAATTTTCAAAATTTCCAAAATTTTCAAGTATGCTCTTGACAATAAACCCACAAAAAGCCCATGCTTGGTTTGACCTAAAATTGACTTTTGACGACAATTTTACAGGATTTATTAGACCATTTTATCAAAATGCCTTATTGAAGCAAAAATTTTATTTTGGGTACAACAAATCCCTTAGTCACTAGGCAACATTAATTATCAATATACCCTATAGGATAGCTAGATCTTCAACTCTGATACCACTAAAATGACTTCCACAAATAATTCTAATAGATAAATTTTATATTCGAGTATTTGAACAAGATCATATAAAAACTCAAATTTCCTTCACAATTTAAACAACATTGATAACCGAATAGTAACAAATGGAGCAAACAAAAGAAACTAAGTAGCCAGTTCGGGTTCGGGTTCAGGTTCAGGTTCGGGTTCGCAGGTTCGGTAAAAAATTTTGGGGGGTGGGTTCAGTTCTTCTTGGGTTCGTTAGTACAAATTACAAAAACATGTAAAAATATATATATATATATATATGCAGCCTAGAAGCATGAATTAGGATTAGAATATCACATAACTGATAACATCATATAAACAACAAAACCACCATAAACTTGAATGTCATTTAAAACATGCATGATAAATATTCATTGTTCAAACTTCAAGGTCAATATTACAACACTTTTAAAGTTTTAATCATCATATGGATTCTCTAAATCATCCATATCAATGTCAACATTGACATTAGATGAAGTAGGAAGACTAGATGAATCACAAGTAGTGCCAATGGCACCATCACTAGCACTACTATTGTGCCCATGCTCTGTTGGATATCCGACTCCTCATATGCAATATGTTGGGAACTGCAAGCATCCAAGTCAGTATCCTCTGGCACTATATCCCACAACTTCGTCTCCCCTTCCTTGTAGTTAGGTTGTTTGTGTGAAAGGAGACGCAAGTTGGAATGCACATATACTAAGTTCTCCGCTTTTTTTGACAGCAATTTATTGCGCTTTACTGAGTGGATGAAAGAATATGTGCTCCAATTCCTCTCAGATGCGGATGAACTAGCAACCTATGAAGACAAAGTAAACAATTAAAAATTATAAATGAAATTATGAAACTTTTAAAACTAAAATATGAAAATTTATTAAACTTACTTGTGATAAAATTTTGATTGCAAGGGGCTGCAAATTTTGGAAGTATTGTCCATGGAAGTACCACCAAGAATGAGCATCCTTTAAGAACCTATCACGGGAGGCATCAACATCTAGATGATTTGAGTGCACAAAATCAGTGAACTCATCCGTGACTACACTTCGCAAATCTCGATCAGGGAAGAGTCTCACAAATGCTGCCTTGTACCCTTCAGCCACTTCTAAATCTCTATATGGAGGAAGCCTTCCTGGTTGTGAAAGAACTGAGAGCTGTAGTATTTTGGAGTCAATGCAAAGGCAAGAAGGTGTAATGGAGTTGTCATTTTGTTCCATCTTTCTTCAACAATTGTATGCACTTGTTTGAAGAAAGTCTCTTCAGGGTCTTGCTCTCTTGCATTTATGGTGCACTTGATCTTCTCAAGCATTGAGTCTATACCATCATATATCTTGTCCAATGCATGGCTTGTCCATGTCAGTATAGCGAATCATACTCAAAATGGGCTCGGTGAAGCTAAGGAGATACTCCACACGATCCCACCATGAGTCATCTAATATCATGCTCTTAATTCTTGTTGCTCTTTCAGTGCTGCTTTGCCTCCATATAGACCAATTGGTGCTAATCACCATGCTAGAAAGTGCTTGCCTAACTTTCACAAGTCGTCTCAAGACGATTGTATTAGAGGCAAAGCGGGTTTCTGCAACCTATTGCAAATTAAAAAAAATAATTAAAATTTAAAAATAAACTTTAAAGAAGAATTTAAATTAGATTGCACAATCAAATTATGAAAATCAGAAAATGACAAATGTAAATATTACTTCTCTTACCTTCAATAGCTCCAATTTTGAAAATGTTCTAAAGATCCCTTGAGACAAGTGGTGGTTGGTGACGAACATCTGAATGTCCTCAGCCTCAGTATACAATTGTTTGATCCATTCAATTTTATTCCCAATCTTTTGCAGCATAAGATTGAGTGAATGGACCACACAAGGTGTCCAAAAGATATGTGAATATCTTTCCTCAACCAACAACCCTGCAGCTCTACAATTCTTCGCGTTGTCCGTTACAACTTGAACAACGTTGCGGGCTCCCACTTGCTCAATGGCTGCAATAAGAATATTAGCAATAAATTGCCCATCTTTTACTTGCCCCTCACAATCCACGGCTTTCAAAAACATTGCCCCTTTAGGGGACACCACTATGACATTGATCAAAGGCCGATTTTTTGAGTCCTTCCAACCATCTGAAACAATGGACACACCTGTCTCAACCCATGAATCTCTTATAGGCTTCAATGCATCTTCAACCAACTCAACCTCCTTTTCCAATAAAGTGCTACGCACCTTCTCATAACCCGGGCCCTTGTACCCTTTTGGAGCTTCATTAACCGCTCTCAACATCTCTTTCCAATATGGAGAACGAACAACATTAAAAGATAATCCATTGGCATATATGCATCTTGCTACACATTGGTCGGCAAGGGCTCTACTCTCATTTTGAAATGCAACTTCCAAAGGTCCCTTTGCTCTCTTGTTTGCAAAAGGTTGTGCACTTTGAGCTTGAAGATTTGGAATGGCCATAAATGGGTGGTCTTCTACCACAATATTGGGATTGGGATTAGATGGGGGCTGCATTCCCTTTGATTTTTTTTTTAACAAAGGGTGATTTCCTTTTTGGGCTTCCCGTTGATCTGCTGCTTCTTGCTCCATAATGTATTTTGCAACTGTCTCAGGTGGAATAGGGGCATCTTTCTTTCCAGGGCAAGGTGAGATGCCTTTTCCACTTATGCCACACAAATGTGCTTTCACCCTATGGTATGAACTAGAATATGTAACTTCACACCCATTTCATTTCCAAACATAACCACCACCACCTAGAATCTGTCTTATCATTTCAACATACTGCCATAGAGGAGAATTTGCACTTGTTTTGAACTTTGGGTTTGGTTCAGCTACGGAGCCGAAGGTAGAACCCATTGACATTGTGATTCCTATGGCAATTTGTTTTGCAAACAACACATTCAAAATTTGAATGAAAACAAAATATAATAATTTTTTTAAAACCTAGCTCTTTTGAATCTTGCACAATGCATACATTCATTATTCATAGAAGAATAGAAAAAAAAAGAAGAAAAACAAAGTTTTTGTTTGTAAAACAAAAAAAAAGACAAAAAATGAGAAAAAAATGAGAAAAACTTACCTCTTTGCAAAAATATTCTTCAACAATCTTTGTGGCAGCCAATGAACACTTGCAAATCTCTAGGAATGGCAATGCAATTGTTTGTAGAAGCTTCAACAATCAATATTCAACTCCTTTTGTCAATCCAACAAGTTAAAATAAGAACTCAGCCTCTTGGAATGAAAATGCTTATTTGCAAAACAAATGAATGAAAATGAGGTAGTTTAGGTGTTTAATTTGTTTTAGAGGTCACTTTTAGGGTTCCCTTGGGCATGGGTCAAAGTCAAACTGAAGGAATTATTAAAAAAATACAAAAAAAAAACGCTTTTTGGTCGCCCAGACGCGCAGGTTCTCCTTGGGTTCGCCTTGGGTTCTCTCGGGTTTGCCCGGGTTCTTCACCGGCGAACCAGGCCTCAAATACAAGGAACCTGGTCGAACCCACAGAGGGACCAGACCAGGACCCGAACCCAGTGCGAACCCAGTCCAGGATCGAGCCCAGAACCAGGCGAACCGGCTACATAGCTTGGAATTAAGCCCAACCAAAGTTGCAGCGAAAGAAAAGAATCTCCAAATGAAAAATATGATATGAATGGATGCCAAATGACTTGCACTTTACTTTCTTTTATAGCCCATCCCAAAATAACCTTAACAAGGCCAACCTCCTTTATTTTATTTATTTTATTTATTTATTTATTTTTATTTTTATGTTTTATATTTTATTTGATTTTTTTTATTTATTTATTTTTTATTTCCCTCCAAACTTGACCAACTCCAATAGAGTATTCTTATTTTATTTTATTTATTATTTATTTATTTATTTATTTAAAATATTATTATTATATTTAATTAAAATATGAAAACTAGTGTTCAAAAACACTTTTTCCCACCCTTGCAAAATTTGAATTTCAAATCAAATTGGAGACCTAATAGTCCTCCCTTCCCGAGATTGCTTGTCCTCAAGCAATAACAAACCTGCATCCTCCAAACCAGCTTCCTTCATGGCCTCTTCTTCATTACATCCATGTGTAGAAACTAGGTCATCATCATGCTTCATCAAAGGATCTCCATCAAAATAATGAGTAGAGTCTTCTACATCATGATCTTCCTCATTGGCTGGTCTAGAAAGAGTATGCACAGCTATAACCTCCTTAACCACCAAGTGATCCTCCATATCTTGCAATGTTAAATCAATCTTATCCAATTCACTTTGTCCACTACATACTGAAATTTTTGAATTGCTCTTATATGTATGAGCAACATCCAACTTAAGGACACCCAAACCACAATTTGATTCCTTGCCAAAATGATGTAAAGGTGATGAAGCAATGCTAGGCTCAATTAATGAAACATCACAAGAACCCATACCTTCATGTAGCTGACCTAGCATGGCCGGTTTGACAATCTCCATGGCAATATCTTCTTCAATCTTCATGTGCTCTTCATTTCTAGCTTCAATAGGTGAATCTTCTTTGCCCTTGTCCTCATTAGGCTGAAATGAACTCTTGAACATGTCTTCTTTAGGGCTGCATACTAACTGACTTTTGTCCTTCCCATGATTACTTGTAGGCTACAAATCACAAGCAAGTGATTCCTCTTTCTTTTCTATCCTTTCTTCAACGGTAACTTCTAGTCATTCTGATTTTGATTCTGATTCTGATTCAAACTTCGTTTCCTCCAACAAAATTGATTTCTTTGGGTCTTGTTCCTTGACCTCCTCCTTAGCAGTTTTTGAATCTTTCTCTTCTTTCCTCTTTCGTCTTATGCAGTCATAAAGTCCTCTTTTGTGGGGGTATTGGTACTCAAGTGCCTTCAAGTACACATCAAGGGGAACACAAGCCTTTGCAAGATCTGACAAACTGTGGTATTGGTCCAAAATTTTGGAAGCTTCAAACCAGTACCTTTCTTGTTCCATTCATATTTTTAGCACTAGCTCTTGAATAGGATCTATGTCTTCTACCTTGGGTAAGAATTTAGGTCGCCAATCTATTTTCTTTCTCCAATGTTCCCTTTCACTCATGTGGCCGTTGTAGATCTGCATTCTCAAAATCAGACCCACAGGCTGGCAGGATTGCTACTCTTATACCACTGAAATATCCCCAATGGGAATCTGCCCTAAAATTCTGATTTTTATTGCTGCTCTAACCCTCATTCTAATTTCAAATAAAATATCACAGCAAACATACAAGTGCCCAAACATGACAAATAAACTTGCCAAATGATGCTACCAATTGATATTCATATCAAACATGAAATCCACCATGAAAAACACAAGATAGGGCATCCAAATGCAACATACAAGTCTGATTTTTTGTAGATAACTTCTGCTTTTACAAAACTGAATATTCTGGACTGATTTTACAAATAACTCAAGGGCTCAAACATGCCAAGCATATGCCCAGATTTCTGCTCTACAACACAGATCTCAAACTATGATTATACATACCAAATATATGCAAAATAGTCTTCAAATATCAAACCCTAGATAGGCGAAATTCCTCCTCGGTAAGTGCTTAGGGTTTGTTGCTCTCAATATGCTCCCAATATGCAAAATCACCCTCCAAAGGCGGGCACTCGGGTCTGATCTGAGTGGCGCTCCAAATTAGGGTAAAACCCTAATGCAATCTACTCACAAAATGCCACAATAATTCTGCTGCAAATCTGATTATTCAATGATACTCCAAACAGAAACCTCCAATTGTCTCCAATGAAGTGCAATTAGAACTCTATTACGAGTCCTCCACAAGATGAGCTACATTTTCGTCCAACTCACCAAATTCACAAGGGTTTTCGTCCTTGGAATTAAGCACGACCAAAGTTGTAGCCAAAGAGAAGAATCTCCAAATGAAAAATATGATATGAATGGATGCCAAATGACTTGCACTTTACTTTCTTTTATAGCCCTCCCAAAATAACCTTAACAAGGCTGACCTCCTTTATTTTATTTTTTTTATTTATTTATTTATTTATTTTTATTTTTATATTTTATATTTTATTTGATTTTATTTTTTTATTTTTTATTTATTATTTCCCTCAAAACTTGGCCGACCCCAATAGAGTATTCTTATTTTATTTTATTTTATTTATTTATTTATTTAAAATATTATTATTATATTTAATTAAAATATGAAAACTAGTGTTCAAAAACACTTTTTCCCGCACTTGCAAAATTTGAATTTCAAATCAAATTGGGGACATGACACATTTAAAATGAGGAGTTGAATCCTTTAGTTAATGACACGTGTTGCTTCATGAAGTCGCCCCCTTTTTGTGAAGGTATTTGAAGAGTTTGTGGAGTCTATTTTGAAAGCAAGCAATTATTGAATATCATTCGTATAAGGAGCAGCTTTAAAAAACATACAAGTACAGAATTTTTGAAAGCATATGAGCAGATTCATAAGAGCTTTATAGCAAAATTAATGAAGGATTTTTAGGAAATTATTAAGGCAGATTTTTTATGAAGTAGTGAGCAGATTTATGAAGGTGAATTAGAGCGGATCTAAGTAGGAGTCTCAAATATTTATCATTTTGTTTGTTTGGAGTTTGGTGCCTCCTAACTAAGAAGATCGCAAGGTCGGTGCCTCTCATTAAAAGAGATTGGTGTCTCTTGCTGAGTTGGTGCTTAGTTGTGGGGATTGGTGTCTCCAATGGGTTGATGCCTACAAAAGAAGACTTGTAAAAGAAGTAGATTGGTGCCTACAAAGAAGATCAATATATATATATAAGCAATATTTTGCCATGGTTATCTCTGGCAAGGGTTTCCACGTAAATCGTGTGTTCTTCATGTTCTTAATTGCTAGATCTTGCAAATGTGTTATTGTTGTGATTGAATAAGTGTTGAAAAGTAAAAGATTGGTTATACTAATTCACCTCCTCCTCAATATAGCTGTGTGCTCATCAAAATTGGGATATCAAGACCTATTAGCAAAGAAGAGACAAACATAGAGGAACAAAAGGAAGAAAGAGAGGAACAAACTTTGCAAGAGCCATCGCAAGATAAGAGAGTAGCAAATAGAGAATCCACAGTAGAACACACCACAAGGTAGTGAGCCTGATCAAGGGAAGGAAGAGGAAGTCTAAAAGGAAAAAGGGCAAGGATTTTTTGTTGAAACTAGTGGAGAACAATCTCTTGCAGGTCAAGTACTAATAACTCTACTCTCATCCTAAATTCTTAATCCTATGGAGAAGATCATGGAGTTCATTGCGAAACGAAAACAGCTACAACCAAACATAACTATGGTGCCAACTTTCTTTACTTCCACAACAGCAAGACCACAAGTACATTTGGCACAAATCTCTCTCATTTAACATTTTGAGATGTGACATCTTACAAAGCAATTGTACGAAGTGACTTTTACCTCAATATATGTCCACCATCGACAGATTAAAGAGTAGAATGGTTAAGATCCAAGCACAATTATTGGGGCGAGGGGCCTAGCTCGATTGGCTAAAGCATCCTGTTGCAAGCAAGAGGTCACGAGGTCTAGTCTCCCCCCAAACCCGTGGTACCAGAGGGCATGTCGCACTAGCGCCACCGATCACATGAAAAAAGTTTACCAAGCGCACTGCAGTTTATAGGGGGACAAATATCCAATTCCTGCAATCTAAAAAAAAGCACAATTGATGCAAGTCACAATAGATTTTTTTTACCAACAAAGCAGCAATTAGGCACAGCAATAAGTGGATTGTTGACAAAAGTAATGAGTTGGGATGAGCAGAAGGAAAAGTTGAAGGAACAAATTTTGGTTGAACAAGAGAGTAAACAGTTAGAACTAATTGAGGCTAAGTATGCAACAACGCAGGATGAACTCAATAAGGAAATTGCCAAAATAGAACAAACCTACCACAACATCAATACACTATACCAATATTGTTTGAGCAAGCCCACCTCCACCAAAGCATTGAAGATTCAAATAGACAATGTGGAGAATCAAATAATAGAGGCCTCAAATTATTATGATGCTATGAAAGATTTGGATGGCTCTCTTATGGTTCAGATTGAAAACATGCATACTCAATATAACCATTTCCAAAAGCAAAGAAATAGCATCATTTCTCAAATGGAGTTAGTGAGAGAAGTGGTGAGTTTGCACTTAACCCCAATCACAAGACTCTTTGTGGATGCCCAATAACTAGTAGGATCATTCACCATTCCTTCTTCTATCTCTAAGGGCGAGAATTTTCTCATTACAATCAATAGTCATGTAAATCTCCTACACCAAGCTGCTCTATAATGGACTAGTACATACAATCACTTGTGAAGTATCTACATGCAGATCTTGCTATAATACAAATTTTACTAACATTTTTGCAGCAATGCAACTTTGGGTAAAATGTTGACAAAGACTAGCCTCAACTTGGTTGTTGGAGCACTAGCAGATAGAGACAACAACTCAAGACATGGGTTAAGCTAAGGAACAATGTTTGCAAGACAGAGTCATGCCACTCTCGTTAGATTGAAAACCTAGCAAGGCGACCTAATAAAGGCCAATGGTGAAAACCTACAAGGATGCCAAGGGCTAGCAACAAGAGAACACACCCCCATGCAAGGTAGAGCTAATTGAAATCATTGCAAGCTAAGGAAACTATATTGTGGTGCCTACAACCAACCTATAGCACCTAAAGAGAGGCATACTGATGAAGGAACATGAAGAGGGACACATCCCTATATGTATTCACAAACATATATACACCGCATAAGAATAGAAGATATGGTGTGTAATATGTGAGATGTATGCGATATTTAAGATATGTGAGAAGAGAGAGATAAGAGTATGTGGTATTGAGAAATATATGAGAGATGAATATGTATTGAGGAATTGATGAATATGTATTGCATGATGTTCTAATGAATATATGAAGGCTGTTAGAAGCCGATATATGTGTGAACGTTTATTTTATTTAATGTATATTGGAATCTACTACACTAATCTGTAATCCACCTGTTGTGACTTAATTCACACCTCGCCCCATTGCAAATGGGGACCCTTGTAGTTTGCTTTTTAGGGTTTTTCCGTCGCGCGTCTCGTTTTCTCTGGTCTCTGTTTGGGGGATTTGAGTCTGAATTTTGAATGGTTACCCGAGTCAAGCAAATGAGTTTTAGCCTGGATCATCATGCAAACGTTATAATCATGCTTAGGAGGCCTGGGAGACGAAGATCGACTGTCATTTCAGTCAATTCCGACACCTACTTTTTAGGGTTTTTCACTCTGGCCCCCTAATTTTTAGGACCTACTTTTTTGGCACTTTTGGGCAATTCTGAGATCCCTATTTTTTAGGGTCTATTTTTAGCAAGTTTCTATATTTGGAAAGGTCTCGAGTTTCGAAAATCCACTCAGAAGTTCGAAAAGATCAACGAAACTCTCAGAAAATGGATTTGAAATATTTTGAATTCATGGTGAAATTCTGGAAAAAATTAAAAAAATCTGGAAAAGTCGTTCAAAAATCACAGAAAAATGGTGAATAATCTGAAAAACCAGTCAAGAAATCAAAAGGATAGTGAGAAATCTGAGAAATTCATGAGGAAATCTGAGAAATTCATGGAGGAGACTGAAATTTATGATGAATTCACCTAAGTATGGAGTCCAACCAGCATGGAGAAGGAAAAAAATAATGTCAGAAAGCTTCAGCCAAAGGAAACAATGGCAAGACATGAAGGCAACTCCGCCCAGCAATGGCAAGGATGAATGCCAAGTCCGCCCAGCAATGGCAAGGAAATGGATGAAGTCCGCCATAGGCAAATGAGGAAGTGGCAAGCCAAAAGGTGAAGTCCGCCTTGGATGGCAAGCCATAGGGCAAAGTCCGCCCTCAGCAAGAAAGTTGAAGTGGCAAGGAAAGACCTGAAGTCCGCCCTTGAATGGCATGTGGATGGATGAAGTCTGCCCTTGGACAAAACATTGAGTGGCATGAAAATATATGAAGTCCGCCTAGAAGTGGCAAGGGAATGGATGAAGTCCGCCCACCATAAAAGACTATGGCTTGAGAAGAGGTGAAGTCCGCCCTTGGGCATAAAGTTGAATGGCAAAGAAAGAGCCCAAGTCCGCCCTAGCATGGCTAGACACAAGACAAAGTCCGCCCCAAGTGAAGATGGCAAAAATTTTAACCAAGTCTGCCCTCCAATGGCAAGCCATAAGACAAAGTCCGCCCAGCTAGAGATGAAATGGCAAAGGATGGGCTAAAGTCCGCCCTTGAGTGGCATCAAAATTGGTGAAGTCCGCCTTGGACAAGATGAGAAGATGGCAAGTTATGAGCTGAAGTCCGCCCTTGGTCAGAAGGCTGAATGGCAAGACATGGAGTCAAGTCCGCCCCAAGCCAAAATGTTGAAATAGCAAGCCATAGGCTGAAGTTCGCCCTAGTATGGCCTAAGCAACTAGCAAGTCCGCCTTTGGACAACATTTGATGGCTAAATTAATGAGGAAGTCCGCCATACTTAGAGAAAGAATAAAAATTTTGAAATTTTGCCTAAGTATGGGCTTTGAAAAATTAAAAATATATGTTTGGCCTTGGAATTTCGCCATACTTGGAGAAAAAATGAGAAAATTGTTAAAGAAAATTCTTCTAAGTCCAACATTTATATGTCTAAGAAAATTTGGCCAAACGTTCTAGGAAGATGAAATAAATTTTGCCAGAGACTTTGGACGATAAAAATTATGGCCAAATAAAATTGGACGAAAGAAATTATGGCAAAATAATTTTGGACGATAGAAGTTATGGCAAAGTAAATTGGAAGAAAAGAAAATTCGCCTAAGGCAAGTGAAAAATTTCGAAAATCAAAATTGCCTTAGATAAATATAATTTGCCATAATAAATTAACGGGTTGGAAATGACACATAAAATAATTATTTTAATTATTTATTTTCCAACACCCCAAAGAGATAAGTTTTAAAAAATCGAAATTGGAAAAAGGACAAAAAGAGCTTTATTGAACTAGCGTTGAATTTGGAAACTTTCCCATATACTATCGTTGAAGATAAAACTTGCCACTCGGAAGCTGAGTAAAAGACAAGTTAAAGCTCGATTTAAAGGAAACATTTGAAATTTGCTAATTGGATCGATTTTCTCACCTCTATAATTGATTTCACTTCTCATTTTTACAATCATTCGATTTTCGAAAGAAAAGTGTGAGAAGAAATTTGTCTAAGGCACGAAAGTTGAGAAAAGTCTGAAGCGAAGTGAAAGAAGCAAATTTTTACCAGCTTGCATTGTGATCGTGATCATTTCTATTGTCCAGAAGAGTCAGGCAGATTTACTTTGTCCACTTCATTTTGGCATAAAACTTCATCATTTATTTTCTTTCCAGCTTGATTTTTCACGAAGTCTAATTTAACAACTAGCTGGAATATCTTTCAAAGTGATTTAAATTTCGAATTCTGAGTTTTCTCTTTGCTTTTTCTTGCAGATTTATTTTTGAGACGGTAAAGATGAAGTTTTCCAGCAAGGGTGTGCAGCTACAGTCAAAGATCAAATCCAAGTGGGAGCATATTGTGGACACCAATCTTGGCCACGTTGACCTCGATGACTTCAGGAAAAGAATGTACGGAAGCAATGGACGTCTGCCTACGCCAATTGCGAGAAGAATGATGCGCAATGGAATTGTTCACGCAGCTGGATTTCTGCCAGCAAAAGAGTGTCCGGAACTTATGGTGGAATGCGCATTGCACTATAATGCACGAGAAAGGAAAATAGAAACTCCTGATGGAAGAGTTCTCGCATACTTGTCCGAGCCAACCATTCAAGAAACTTTCGGAATTCCAGTTTACAACAGAACGTCCTACCGCACTAAAGAGGATGCACTTAAGCTTTACCAGAACCAGCAAGACCTTTGTGCATCAAACATAAACAAGACTTGGTTGCTGAAGCCCAAACCTACTACAGGGAAGATGCCGAAGAAATTGGTCAGAACACATTTCAAAGAAGAATATGGTGACATAGTCTTGCTGCTAAACAGAATAGTAGGCAATCCTCATGGTGCGCCTTTTGAAAACTGGATGTATTATTTCATTGATGAAATAATTACCGGAGTCAAGATGTTTAACTGGTCCAGAATGATCAGTGATAGCCTTCATGAGCAGTTGGTTAACCTGGAGGAAAGCAAGACCTTTCACATGAGCTCATACGTCATATATTCGCTTGCGAGGTATTACAAGTATTCTGGCTTGGTTTGCAAAGGTGTGGTTGGCAATGGCGAAGGACAACTCAAGGCATATGATTGTTATCCGCAGTTACAACTAAAAGAGAAGTCACATTTCCGACGAGCTCATGACGCCTTTCTAATGTACATCACTCGGCTTCTCCAAGGCGGAACACACTAGAGACTCACACATGAGGCTAAGAGTTTGATTGGCAGATATGGATCATGGTTCATCCAATATCCCAAGTTCACTTACATCAGGATCCAAGGATTCTCAGGAAATCCTTATAGACTTCCCATCTATCCAACCAACAAAATGGTTTTGCTGGAAGTGCTGAGGCAATTGGAGGCGTATCAAAATATTCAGAGGCCAAAACAGAAGGCAGCTGTCACCTTTCCTTTTTTCATCGGCAATATGGAGGAATCATGTCCAACAACACAAGCAGCGGAGAATGCTCGACTGGAGATCCAGAAATATCCGTTCATATCATACAAGTCCAGGAATAACTTTGATCCACTCCATCACATCAGAATTGTGGACAGAGAGAAATACAAGCACCAGGTAGACTTAGAAGACTTCTGGGCTAATGCAGCTGACGAATATGACGTGAGGAAGAGGTTGTGGTCAAGATTGCCACTAAGTATGATTAGGGCAACGGAGCTTTTCAAAGTACCTGATCAACTACAGGATGATGGAGTATATTTGCAGCCAGGCTTCGATGAGAACGAGCCACTTCCCCCTGTGAGGTGGTCTAAGCCTGAGATGGGTGACCTAGCAACATTCATGCGACCTGTTTTCAAGTATTCTCAATGGTGGATAGATCGGCAAATAGAAACTCTAAGGCAGAGAAATGTGCAATTCACGTACGAATTGATGGGCGATACAGAGTCCTATTCTTCAAATGCCGGTGCATCTCGTGATGATGGGCCAACAGATGCCGCCAACTTGGGAAAGAGGAAAGAAATTGGTAAATCTGCAAAACTGGACAAGGATAAAATGATAGATGAAGGGCCTTCTCGGAAGAAGCACAAATCCAGACCTCTTCAGTCGGCCACTTCCAGAAATATAGAAGAAATACTCGCCATGGATAAAGAGTCTTTGGAGAATGTCAGGATTCCTTCCCCAGTCGGAGATGTAGAGCCAATACAACTAGATGACGATGCTCAACCTTCTCCTACAGGCACCGAGATCCTAGAATCAGACAATGATGTAGATATTATGGATGGAGAATTCGAGGAAGGAATGATTTCCGCCCTCAAAGGAATCCAAGAGGACCCATCCGTGCAGGAAATTCCAAATGTCCAAGAACTTCATGATATACCAGAGGTTCAGGAAGAACAAGAAGTGCGGGATATTCAAGAAATCCAAGGTCAACAGGAGGACGGAATTGAGCAGCCAACCATCCCAGATTGGCTAAAAGAAAGATTAAAGAGAAAGGCGCCAGTAGAGGTTCCTGAGGAAGATGATGCCATAGATTTTTTGGCAAGGCTACAGAAAACTGGCATAAGAAAGAAAGCCAGAAAATTTTCTACTATCCAAAGGGATGAGGTTGGCAATCGCACAGTGCAAGTTGCAGTACCTACGGCCGATAAGTTCCAAGATAAGATTGCCCCGGATGAATATGCCATCACGACCATTGACATGGGTCCAACAACGAAAGGGCAAGAGGTTGAGGACTTAGACAATTTCGTTGCCACCATCAAGTCCAAGCTGGAAAGGGAAGTGGCCAAGAAAAAGGAATATAAAAAAGAGATTGAGCGCCTAAAAGACTATATCCAGCATCTTACCAGGCCACTCAATCAAGGAGACCAACTGGCACCTCCACTTCCAAACTCTTCACTAGAACCAATCCGAAATTTTGAAGAAGAGTTGACTACAATAAGAGAGGCTAAGGATTGGATGGATGGAAGGAAAGAAGAGGCAATGGAGTTCGCGGAAAAGCTGGCATGTGTGTATGTGCAGGCTTCCTTTTTGCTGTCATGGGTTGCAGGTTTAGCAGAATCATGGGATGGCCTCGAAAATATTCAAAATAAGATTATCCCATGTATTCGAGAATTGAAGGGCATCTCGAAGCAAAAGTTGATTGATGACGGGATCATTGAGGCTGGAGCTGCATATGATTTCGGTGGCTGATACTATGCTCTGATTTCACGGAGAGAAGTCTTGGAAAGGGTGAAGCAAGATAGCATCAAAGCTGAAGAGATGGCGAAGGAGATTCGGAACAGAATTTACCAGATGGCTGCAGATATACTTGACCGAGATATTGTTCGAAAGAAACATTTGCGGCCAACGAATTTAAAATAACAAGTGCAGAGAATTTTCTCCACCGTCTCCGGGCCAATCATGAAAGAGAACTTCACCAAGGTATTCAACTTCATGACTGTCAGAAATACTTTCTTGCTACAGGAACCAAAATAGGCGACCACTTTTGCAGGATGTGCTGAGAGCTTGGACTTGCTGGAATACAACGTCAATGCGCTGCCGGACATTGCCATGGAGGTCAGCTTGATCGTGTCCAGGTTTGTCGAATGCAATGCCGCACAAGTGGATAAGGATGCAACTCCAGATGCCTGAAGTTCTCTCCAATTAACTAGTTGATGTTTTGGAAACCCTAATTAGGGTTTAGTCATGTTAAATCTGGGCCATTGATCTCATTTCAATCTTGGCCATTCATTGTAATTCAGAAGTGCTATATAAACCCCTCCCCCCCTCTCTCTTTCATTTGATTAGAAGAATTAGAATTCATTAGAAGGTATTAGAGATTATAGAAGTTAGATCAGATTCAAGAGAATTAGATTGTAGAGAATAAGAGAGAGTTTTATGAGATTGTTGTGAAAACACTATTTTGATAATAAAGTTCATCATGCATGAGGTGCCTTGAATCCTTGATTGTCAAATGGTTGCATGGTCGCATATTCTCTTTCTCATTCAGTAAATTTGAATTAGAATTTAAATGTATGTTAAAAGAATGACAGATTGATAAAGAAGATCAGTGAAACCTAGCTCATACTTTCTTTGAGTGGATGCTTTTCGCTCAATGTGTAAAGTTAGACTGAGCTTTATCATGGATGCTTAACTTTTGTTTGGATAATTATTGTTCAACTTGATGGTAGTTATTCATTACGTGAAAATCATAAGCACATTCCCAAAAGATTGCACTTGCTTTGTGTAGTTGTCGTCTAACGTGGCGAAGCAGAGTATTGTCTATTTGGTTTCATTCGATCTTTGTCGTCTCTTGATTTCTTAGGAATAGCATAGGATCTCTAAAAAACCCTTAACCTTTTTCACTTTTTTATATAAAAATCAGAAAATCCAAAATGATACTGTATTTATGTCTCTGCTTTTTCGAGTAACTTGCAAAAGTAAATCCCAATTGTGCCCCCAACAAATCACATCAAAACCACATAGCTTATCCGCACTCATCTTAAACATTGGAATTACCATATGATCTTACTTGCAATCTTAGCATATAAGGTAGTTTTTCAAGAGGGGATAGAGCGTCTTGGACACTTTATTCTAGAATGTTTGTTGTGTCATAAAACACACATCAACACCACCGTACATGTTACAATTCTCTTCCTTATCCATCACACTAGGGTAAAATACAACACTCATAGAAATAGCTCAAATCTTAGGTCTGCTCTTTCTTATAAACATTCCCTTAGAGGCTTGTTCAACTCTTCGTTGTGGTGTTTGCGGGAGGCTTGTTTCATTCTCCAAGAGGCTTTCTCAATTCCCTTGTGGTGCAAAGTTGAGAGTGATCAAAAATAGCCTAGAGGTGATTCGGAGGTGTCAGTTCAAGCAGAGATGGAAAACATTGAAATTTCAAATTTTTCGGTATTTTCTACATTTTAGTAAATCGCATTTTCAGAGGTCTTCAGAGCAGAATTTGGGGTCGGAAGTGTCATCGATCTTTTAAATTGAATGTGTCGTAGGCAATTTGATTTAAGGGACTAAAACTAGATCTCTTCAAGACCTTTCCGACGAGGTAGAGAAGTTCAAATTTCGATCACCGGGCTAGGAGTTATGACCCCACCAAGTTGGGGTAGAAAATAACACATGTTTTATTGAAAATTTTATGTTTTATTGCTTTAGTTTTTAAATTTTGAATTCCAAACAATGTGATGACTGTTGTAATTCCTCTTGCTATGTACATATTCCAGTTTTGAATGTAAATCAGTTTTTGGAGCTGCATACAACTATTTTCGAGTTTGTTGTTCTATTCAAAACTCTCACAACACCGCAAGTTGTGTGCCAGGGATTGTTTTTGGATTTATAATACAGATTAGAGAGGCTTGTTTAGCTCCCTATTATAGTCACTCAATTGGTACATTGTTGTCAATTGCTTGTGATCTTTTATTGGCTTTCGAAGATCTCACTCTCTTTGACCTCCTCACTATGGCTAACTACAAATTGTACACTTAGTCCCTAAGTGTCAATTCCCCATTCACCAACTTTGGCTTGGATCCTTGCTTTGGCCCTTGGAGTCAATGGCCATCCATTGAGCTTTCTAAATCCCCTATAGACTCCCTCCTACCTTGGCTCTCATAGGCCCTCCCTCAATGGTTGGTAGTGATCTCACTCCATCCACTCATCCTCAAGCATTAAGAATTCTAATGAATCCTAATCCTAGTGATTTGCTTGAGTATCTTATCTCTTTTGTAGCAAATTCATTTCCCTTAATTGAGATAGGCTTTCTTGCACTCAAAGCACCTTCCCCATGTAGAATGTTTTCCACTCAAATTCATTTATAGTGAGAGTGGCAATTGAGGTAACCTAGGTCCAGCAATAGATGCATAGACTATTGATGACTCTTGACGCAATGAACTTCTTGTGTTTGGGCTGTTCAAACCAACAAAAGTAATAACTCCACAAAGTAACACATTATCATCAACAATTTGATGGGTGCCTCTTATGCATCATTGTATTCTAATTCATTCTTGGCAATTTACCAACTCTCTAGTGTTTGGGAGGTCTACAACATCAATTTATCCCCTCTTTCATATGCCAACTAGTCTCTTGCTTTATCCTAGATCACCCCTATTCCTCATCTACATAACACCCAAGATAACAACTTGGTGAATGTGATCTTGGACTACCTAGGACCATGAGCACTTCCTCTTAATCGACACTAGAACACAATCCTATCCTTATTCATTTCCTCCCTATTTGACCTAGGTAAGTGCAAGTACAAGTGTTTTCTTTCCTATCAATTTTGATTATTTTGAGAGGATGTTATGCTTCATCTTTTTTGTAAATGCTAAAGGGGCAATCACCAACCAATGTTTTTGCCGTTGCTCATCACAGGTAAGTGCAACTATGACTCCTCCCTTGGTGTTTCATTTGATCTCTAGGTATCTCACAACATGTCCCTAACAAGTGACAATTGTACCTCAAGGGTAAATGTAATATTGAAACCCTCCAATTATTGAAATGCAACTCCCACTAACTCCTAATGGGTCAAATAAACCAAAAGTGTAAGTGCAAGACCCCCTTATAGCTTTAACCAACCTAAATCTCCATTATACAAGTATGGTGACCCTTTGAGGGATCCAAGGCACTTTTGCAACCCAAGCCACAACTTTTCCTAACAATTTCCAATGGTCATAAATGGCTAGTTCACACTATTTGTGGCTTTTATCAGGGCCCATTCTTTTCCATCTTCCATTACATTGATCTATTAAACCCTTATGCTATTGAATTGGACACTCACATCTTGCTATCATCATTCTCTAGCTCTCATTTAAGGATTTAGTTCCTATGGCTTCTTGGCAAATGTGACACCACTCCAACTCAACCTCTACATCCTTGGGTGGATCTTTTAGCATGATATCTTGAAGGATTGACGAGTTGCTCCTTTCACCCATTCAATTATGCACCTCTCTCTTTCATCCTCTATCAATTGGCGAGGCATTGCTTCCTCGGATCGAAGTAGGATCTATTGCACTTACTTCTTGGAAGAGCTAGCCTATGAAGGATCTTTGATTGCAAGAAAATAGTTTATTTTATGTTGAACTAGTGTTCATTTCATTGCTTTCATTTATGTTATAAGCAAGAATCTCACTACTAGTTGCTAATTTTGTTTATTGCCACTAACTTAGATTCTTTATTTTCAAGCAATGCAATTAGATTAGTTATAATTTTCATTGTTCATATTGTAAAAATAGATTAGCTTACAAACTTAAACTTGATCAATTTTGGTGTATGCCAACAAACTAGAATAGACTCTATTATTTATGGTGAACTCTTTTAGTTGTGATGGGTGTTTGTTAGATCTCTTCCCCTTGAACCACTACTAGCACACATCAACAACCTTTTCCATATACACAATCCATTTTTTAAACCTTTGTCAATTGTTCTTCACTAATGTGCAACTCTTATTGCAACCCCTCTATGATTCCAATAAGGAATTCTTTATGGGTTTCCAATCTACCTTACACTTCTTGATTCTCTTCTTCCAAGTGGTGAACTTCTCTCTCAATTGTTTGTTTTCCCTATGGATTTGTTGGTTTATTTCTTAGAGCTCTTCAAGGGGAACTCTTTTCAAAGCTTTCCACATGGTTGTTCTATGCAACCAAAAAACTGCACTTCCTTGTAAATCAAATATGTAAGTAAAGACACACAATAATGTGTTAGGAAACATTTTAGGCAAGGAAAAACTTGCACTAATCCCTATTAAAGTAATATTGTTATATTTAGTGTATAATGGCCATCTTAGTCATTTAGTTTGCTTTCAATTAGTTTTAGCATCATTCTTTTATTTCATTTGTTATCGATTATTTCTGATTTAGAAACATCATTTGTAATTTCTTATTTAAGGAGTATTCCTCTCCTTTTTTTAATTCAATCAATTACCATTTCATGGTATCAAAGTAGAGGCAATTTTTTGGCGAATTTTTGTAATAAAATTCATGGCTTTTTTTACCTGAAAATTTTTGAAAAATATTTTCAGAATATTTTTTTTATTTTTAAATCAAAATCGTGGGTTTTTTCCCGTCTAAAATCGCGACCTCATCTACTAGATAAAATTGCGACCTAGGGTTTTCGTGCAAATCACATCGGTATTTTCCTTTTTTTGTGTGATTTTTTTGAAAATCCTGTGTCTAGCAAATTTGTCTAGCTAGAAAAAAAATCATGTGGCACTGGGCAGTTCTTCCCACGCAACCTATGGTTTTCATAATTGTCGCATCTGGGCATTTCCACGACCTGTTTTGCTAAAAATTGTGTCTGAAAAACATTGCAACGTCTGGCTTTTTTCACGCGATTTCTGAAGAAAATTGTGCAACAACCTCTAAAAATGGTGGATCTTTAAAAAATGTGTCTCCTGCGCGTGGTTTCAACCCTTGCAATTTTTACAATTTTTTATTAAATCGTGGGTTTCAAAGATTGCCTTGGGATTTGTGACTGCAGTGTGCCTAGGGATTTCTAACATATCACCTAGGGTTTGATTGTTTTTGACAAAAATATCAATTTTTTTTGCAATAAAAAATTGAAGTTCCACTTTGACCTTTTTTTTTGTGCCTTTGGAAAATGGGAGGGATGGCATCTTTGACCAACATCGTGTTGGAAAGCAGACAGAGATTCAATGGTAAAAACTACAATACCTAGAAACAGAGGATGCTCACCATTTTTGAGTACATGTGTCTAGATTCGATTGTTCTAGGTACATTTGCTCGTCCTACTACAGCAGGCAAAGACTAGGACAAGTTCGATGAGTGTAATCGTGAAGCGGTTATGTTGCTCAAGTTATCTATCACCGATGAGATGCTTTTAGAAGTACCATCTGCCAAGACTGCTGTAGAGATCTAGACACACTTGAAGGATCTGCACAAGACCTTAGACAAGAGCAAAGCATTCTTCCTTAAAAATATGTTCTCCATTATGATGGATGACAAGATGTCTTTGCAGGATCATCTCATGAAGATCAAAGACATTCGCGATCAGCTAGAGGCCATTGGTCGCAAGATGGAAGAAGAGGATATGGTGGTTATCATGCTGAAAAGCTTACAATGATCCTATGAGCACTTCATTGAACCTCTCAACATTACCTCCACCAATGTTGACCTGAAGTTTGATGATCTATGCAACAAGCTCTTACAGCAGGATAGGTGGAAGAAGTAGTTTGGGAGCAGCAACGAGACAACCGATGCGGAATAGGCTTTTACTGCCAAAGACATAGGCAAAGGCAAGTCCCCTCAGCAGAAAGGGCAAGGCAAATCTGAAGATAGCTCCAAGAAGAATATCACGTCATTATTGTGGTAAGCTTGGTCAGATGAAGAAACACTACAAGAAGCAGTTGGCTAATCAGAAATCCAACTTGGGAGGGTTTCAGCAGAAGGCCCATGTTGCAGAGCATTCTAAGCAAGAGTTTTCCTTCTATACATTCATGGCCAAAAGACTAGTAAATTATGTCAAATCTTCTATGCAGTATATTGATTCTGGAGCATCTAGGCATTTTACACACAAGAGAGATTGGTTCACGGAGTATAAGGCTTGCTCTAATTCTATGATTTGTGGTGGCGGTGAAGAGTATACAGTTGTCGGCAAAGGTAATGTTCACATTACAGCTGGAGGGAGAAATCTCATATTTCTCAATGTATACTATATTTTGGGCATGGAGCTCAATTTACTCTCTATGAGTCAGATTACGCGACACTGTCCGAAGTTGGATATCATCTTCAATTCACATAAATGCCACATTGTTGACAAGGAGTCCAAGAAAACAATTGCAGCTAGGCTCAAAGACCATGGCTTGTATAGGCTGGTTGATACTGGAGAGTCTCAAGAGCATGCAATGGCTCCAAAGAATTTATCCATCAACACTCTTTGGCATCAACGGTATGGGCATCTCAACCTAGCATTACCTCTCTTAGCTAGCTCAAGAGAATTTAGTAGAAGGCTTACCTGAGATTCAACGGCAGACACATGGTGTATGCAGAGCTTGCCAAGAAAAGAAGCAGCATTGAACTCCATTTTCAGATGTACGAGCTTGGAGAGCATCCAAGGTCCATCAGCTGGTTCATGCAGATGTTTGTGGACCAATGATACTACATCGGCCACTGGTGCCATTCTATTATTTGTTGATGATTTCAGTAGGAAAATGTGGGTGTTTTTCCTCAAAGCAAAATCAGATGTGTTTAATGAATTCTAGAAGTTTAAAGCATTAGTTGAAAAAGAGTAAGGATGTCCAATCATCACTCTTCGGTCAGATAATGGAGGTGAGTTTTGTTCCAACAAATTCACCAACTTTTGTGCTAAACATGGTATCAAGCATCAGCTTACCACACCCTATACTCCTCAGCAGAATGGAGTTGTTGAGCGGAAGAACCACACTATTATGGAAATGGCATGTTGTATGCTAGAGAACAAAAATGTTCCAAAGAAATTTTGGGTTGAAGCAGTGTATACTGCTATATACCTTCTTAACAGGTCTCCTACACAGGCCGTCAAGAGGATGACTCCAGAGGAAGCATGGTCTGGAAGGAAACCAAGAATCAGCCATCTCAAGATTTTTGGTTCTACTGCATATGTTTGGATTCTAGATGCAAAGAGGACCAAGTTGGATTCCAAAAGCCAATAGTTGATGCTTACAGGATACAATGACCATCATAAGGTGTATCAGTTGATTGACGTGGACATTGATCGTCTAACATTCAACAGGGATGTTTTTGATGAAGAAGGTGGGCCCTTTCAGCTCTCTTCTCCCATCAAGAGCCCTGAGGATCAACCTCTGAAGACTAAAGATTTGGGTGTTAGGCTTCCATTAGCTCCAATTGAAGGGAGGGATTTTGTTGATTCTGAACTTGTGGAATCTCCAAAGCACGACCCTATACCTACAGATTTCCCTCAAAACAACCTGGACCAGCATCTAGATGATTTCATTCCAAGCAGCCTAAGTCATGATGATCATCCTAATTTGGAAGAAGATGCATCTACTCTTCGGCCTAAGTGGTGGGAGAAGCTCATTGGTGATGTTCGAGATGATGAACTTGTTGAGGGTAGATCATCTAGAGGCAAGAACAAACAGAATACAATGAATTTTGTTCTTATGGCGAACATTCGAAGTGTTTATAAGCCCCAGGACTATTTAGAGGCGAAAGGTAAACCTGAATTGGAAAAGGGTATGGAATCTGAGCATCATAGTCTTTTGAAGAACAATACTTGGGTTTTGTCAGATCTTCCACCAGGGAAGAAACCCATTAGCTACAGATGGGTCTACAAAGTGAAATACAAAGCTAATGGAACACTTGATAAATACAAAGCTTGGTTGGTGGCTAAGGGGTTCTTGAGAGGGCATTGACTATGAGGAGACCTTTGCACCTACAACAAAGATGAGCACCATCCAGCTTGTCCTAGCCATTGCAGCACAATTTGGCTGGAAGGTCCATCAAATGGACGTGAAGAGTGCCTTCCTCAATAGAGATTTGGAGGAAGAGGTCTACATGATGCAACCTTCTGGTTTCAAAGTTGCAGGCAAAGAGCACCAGGTGTGCCGACTACTGAAGGCTCTTTATGGCATAAAGCAGGGCCCCAGGGCATGGACCCTGAAGATTAACAAGTATTTGGTTGCACAGGGTTTTCAAAGGAGTCCCTTGGATGCCAATTTATATGTCAAAAGCACTAACAGTGATATCATTCTTCCTGACATCCATGTGGATGATATCATCATTACTGGCAGTGGGGTACATTTGTTTGAGCAAATCAAATTGAATTTGTGTCAAGCATTTGATATGACAGATTAGGGTCTTTTGCACTATTGTCTTGGTGTAGAAGTTTGCCAGATTGGTGGTAGTATTTTCATTTCTCATTCTAAATATGCCAGTAGTTTGCTAGAAAAGTTAAATATGAAATATTGCAAAATCTCATCTACACCAATGGAGAAAGGGCTGAAACTTTCAGCCAAATCAAACTCACCAGTGGTCAATGAGTCAACTTCCAATCAACTAGTTGGCAGCCTCATTTATCCTACAGCCACTAGACCTGATCTAAGTTATGATGTGGGTTACATCTCTCGTTTCATGACTACCCCCAAGGCTAAACATTGGATTGCAGCGAAGCAAGTACTGAGATATGTGAAAGGGACACCTGACTTTGGCATTTTGTATAGTAGATGCAAAGATCCTAGGCTGGTTGGTTTTACAAATTCAAATTGGGTAGGTTCTGTTGATGACAGGAAATCTACTTCTAGATATGTTTTCAATCTTGGTACGGGTGTAGTCACATGGACCAGTAAGAAGCAACAAGCGGTAGCTCTTTCCTTGACAGAAGCAAAGTATCAGAGAACTGTTAAAGCAGCATGTGAGGTAGTATGGCTTCAAAGGATGCTTTTTGACATGTAAATGTCTCAAGCAGGGCCTTCACCCTTGTTTTGTGACAACCAAGGGGTGCTAAAGCTTGCCAAAAATCCAGTCTTCCACAAGCGCACAAAACATATAGACCTTCATTGTCACTTCATACGACAGCTTGTTAGAGATGGATCAGTGATGTTGCAATATGTTCCAATTGAGGATCAAACTGCAGACATTCTTACCAAGTCCCTGAGTCCAGACAAATTTGTAAAATTTAGAGGCAAACTTGGTGTAGTTAGTAGAATGACCATTAAGGGAGGATATTAAAGTAATATTGTTATATTTAGCGTATAATGGTCATCTTAATCCTTTAGTTTTCTTTCAGTTAGTTTTAGCATCTTTCTTTTATTTCTTTTGTTATCGATTGTTTTTTATTTAGAAACATCGTTTGTAATTTCTTAATGAGTATTCCTCTCGTTTTTTAAATCAATCAACTACCATTTCAATCCCAATCTGATCCATGGTTGGCACTAAATGTCGTTGCACAGTTCATCAACACGAATCTTACATTGAACACCTTCTTTTCCACAAATTCTATGCTTACTTACACAACATGTAAGGAGGCTACAAATTATGATGTTCCTACAACTCTATTACTAATTGTTAAATATTAAACCATCCATTGTATTAGACAGGATATGGTCACACCTACTTGTGCTCTAGTTGTTAGAAACTTGCAAGAAATAAGCTTAAGCAAGTGAAAGAGAAGATCATAAGCAAAAGATGACAATCAAATTTGATATGGTGGTTTTGTTTATTATATGATGCTATGTGGTATTTTGAACTTAATTACTATTGAAAATATGTATATATCTATTATTTTTATATGTTTTTGTATGAACAAACCCAAAATGAACCCAAACCCAAAAAAAAATTCACCGAACCCTAAAACCAAAACCCAAATCAGTATCAAAACGGATAACTTCAGTTACATAATGTTTTATTTTTTATTGAGTTAGTTTGTAGTACCTACTAGAGTTTTGTTTTATTTTTTCTGTTTTTCCATTTCGCTAGGGTTTATTTCCATGTTTTAGAAAACAAAATGGCATCCACAAGAAGGAGAGACGGCAACAAGCCTAGGGACCTTGCTTAGAAACATGGGACAGCATGTACAAAGCACGGAAGGGTAATCTACAACTATTGTGGGATGGATATGAGATGAAGCATAAATTGCCTCAAATATCACCTTGCACATACCGCTTGTGGAGATGTTGTGTCATGTACACAAGCGTCTTAGGAGGTTGAGAAAGAGGCAAAAGCTCTTTTGCATCTATGAGAAGTAAAAAAGTTGAGAAAAAATAGATAGCAAAGGCATTCGCAAGTATGAGTTCTACAAGGTCAGAAGGAGATATGGGGGGCTCTTCTTCAGGTTACGAGTATTGTGCAATGTAGGCAGCCGTTGTTCTAGTTTTCTTGTTCCTCGTAACACTCTTGGTGCACAACTTTCATTGAAAGGTTCTACATGGAATAAGAAATTGTAGCATTAGGCCAAGTTGGCGTGTGCTAATTTTTGGTACTACATAACATTCTATTCAATACTGCAACAATCCTTATTGGGAGCAACTAGTTAGTAGTTACTACATTAACCATAGCATGTAGGGGGTTCAAGGCACCAACCTGTTATGAATCGAGTCGGTCACTATTGTGAGATGCAGTCCAAATTACAAATCAACTAGTCGAGAAACAAAACATAATTTGGAAAAAGAAGAGCTACAACATTTTATCTAACGAAGGACAGATGATAGAAACCACACCTTAATCAACTTCCTTGTGGCTTCGGGAAGATGGTTAGTCTTTTTCAAGTCAATCAATGCCTCTAGTGAAATCAAAAATGCTAAGACGTGTGCAACTTGTTGGATGAGGTGGTGATGGCGGTGGAGTGGAGAATATTGTCCAAATAGTGGCAGGCAATGCAGCTATGTATGTGAGAGCTCATAAACTTATATAGGCGAAGCACCCTACACTATTTTGGAGCCCTTGTGCTACCCACTGTGTTGACCTTCTCCTTCAGCATATAGGGAAAATTAGTTGGGTGAAAATCATAGTGGAAAATGCAAGAAATCTCACAAAATACATCTGCAACCATACATGGTCCTAAACCTCATGAGAGAGCACACTAATGGCAAGAAACTCATGTGGTCAAAAATCATATTGGCTTAAACTAATTTCATCACCTTGCAAGGTATCACAACTGCATTGCCCAACCTTAGTGTATGTTTCTAAGCTAAAAGTGGTTAAAGAGTTCTTACTATCAAAAGGCTGAAGCAAAGAGGGTCATAAAGACCATTTTTTATGATAGTTTGCCAAGGGCACCATGGAGATCATCAAGGTAAGTTTTCGATCAAAATTTTCCTTTTTTTAATTTTTATAATGGTATACAATTTGCTGATTTTATTAAATTTTGATATTTTAGTCTGTTGGTTTTAACTTTTCTTCAAATTTCTAATTTAGTTTTTGATATGCACTCTCTTGTTTTAGGTGTCAAAACATGGTTAGAGTTCTATGGTTGGTGGACGAGGATAACCACCCCATGGGGTATCTTGATGAGGCCATGACAAGGCTGAAGAGGTGATTTAGCATTTGTATAGGTCAAATAAATACAAAAATGAGCCCATTTGGCACATTATTCATTGGAGGCAAAATTGACAACTCTGACATTCATGCTATTGCCTACTGTTTGAACCATAAGTTTTTTTCCTTTAGTTCATTCAAAGCAAAAGAGGTTATAGATGGCATCAACACATGTATGGTGAGGATGGTCCCCAATGAGAACCTCAAAAACATCATACGTGATGAGTTACAAGATTATAAGGGGACAAAGGGGAGGTTGTTTTCTTCACCTCTATGTACTCAAAGGAGAGCCACTCTATAGCCAAGGAAAAAAACATATATGTTTAATTTTAGTTTATTACTTACTTTAACTTTTAAGTTTACTAAATCCTTACAAATTTATAAATGTTGTCCTCGCAAATTTGTAGCAGAAAGATTTTGGTGGAACAACACCTAAACCTGACCTTCAAAATCTTGCTATTTGTATTTTGTCCCATCTTGTAATGCTTCTAGTTGTTAGTGCAATTGGAGTGTTTATTATTCATACAAAGAAACGCAATGGGTTGACTCAAAAGAATTTGAAAGACCACCTTTTTGTGCGATACAACCTTCAGTTGCATACAAAGAAGATCTTACAAAGGATGTGGATATGTTGTTTACTGCTAATGATATTGCTGATTTGGAGAGGGAGGCAATGGAAGGAGAAGTGGAAGTGGTGGAATTTAAGGAGGCAAAGGGTGAACCATCCCATTCACACCATGATCCTATGCTTGAGGCTCCCATTGAGAATGATATTGTTCCTCAACAAAGAAGCTGAAACACCACCATTCAATTCCAAGACACACCCATGTTAAATTTAGTGATCAGATAAGTGCACAGAAAATTAATTCAAAAACAGACACAATAACACAGCAGATACCCTGGGAAAACCCTCCTCTTGAGGGAGAAAAACCCAGCAACAAAGATCTCACTTATATATATAAATAGAGGCAACAATTCACTTTACAATGAGGCCAATAACAAGGCCAACCTTCAGCACCTACACAAGATGCAGAAGCAGATAATAATCTGCACTTCACAGTATCCAATTCTGTCCTTGATGAATTCGCAAATACTCTTAGAAGAATTCGCACTGCTCTTTGAAGAATTCGCACTTGTATAAATGAATATTCGAACTTGCTTGAATGATCTACAAAGAGAATATCATTGAATATATATACAACATAGATAGGGAGACGTGTCTCTTCCCAAACAGGTCGGCCACAAGAAGGAGTCCATCCAAAAGAAAGAACACGACTTTTAGAAAGTCGCGCCCATGAGAGGAGGGAAGTCGGCCCTTAATAAATTGTATCTCTTCATTTAATTGTGGCTCTTTGTTAAGGTAGTTAATGATGTCTCTTCATAACATATGTCGGCTTTAACAAATAAGGATGTCTCTAAAAAAATCGTGCCTCTTGAATACTCAATAAATTAAATAGACGCAGGCTACTAATTTAATTTATCATTACAAAGGAGATCGCTGGAAGAATGCTACAGACGCTGCTAACATCAACAACCCACACAGTGACAGACTTTTATTAGGCTTTAGCTGAAGAAGAAATTTATATATTATGAACATTGAAATTATAATTTGTAATTTCTATTTATATTGAATGTTGAAGTTGATATATTTTGAACTTGATTTTTGGTCTATGATGTTTATTGAACTCTATTTTTTATCTATATATGAAGGAAATCAGTAACATGTTCCCTAAATTTAGTAGCATGCATGTTTTTGAAGAATATTTTTACAAATTGAAGTGTTTTTTTAATGTTTGGAAAACTTGCCAAGCTTTTCCCCAAGTTTTTGCCGAGTCCAAGTTTTTGAAAAATACTGGGTCTGCCAAGTTATTGCCAGGTCCAAAAAATTTCAATCATGCATGAGTCAACAAGTGGTATTGGAATATCTCTAGTGCAAAGTGACAAAAGGAGAACTAGTTCAACTCCCCCTATGAGTCTTCAATTCTATTATTTTGTTGTATAAGGGACATGTTTGGCTGCTCCCAAAACTCTCAGCTGTGTCATGTTCCCATCATGACAAACTCATCAATAGTTGAAACTGTCGAACAGTTTCATACAAGGAAAAGGGTGTCATCTCAAGACATCTTCCTCTTCTTCATCTCTCCATCTAACTCTCATGGGTAATCCACTTGTAGCAAGATTGATCTCCCAACTTTCTGAAAATGGGTGTTTTATCCAAACATTTTCAGATCACATTTAAGTGACTATATTATATGGAAATTGGACACTTATCAAGGGTACTTGTAAACACATATATGCTTTCTTGGTTGATCATGCATTCTATTAAAAACTGGAGCTTACCCATTTGAGGAAGAAACCTCATCAGCAAGAACGGAGATTAAAAATGAAACTGGTATTTCTGAAAAATGCTACTCCAAATGATATGGATGATAACTAGCCTAGAAAATAAATTGCCCCTACTTTATCCGAAAGGGAAAGAAAATGGAATGTGATGTGATATTTAATACAAATGCAGAGCAATTGGATTTCAGAATAATCGAATGTATTAACCAAAAGCAGAAACTGTACATAAGAAGATTTACAAAGCCAGATCCTATAATCACGGTTACGTGATTATTGACAAAACAGAAAGAAAAAGAGAGAATCACGGATACGTGATTATTGACATAACTGAAAGAATATAGAGAAGCATTAAACAGAAACTACGTCTATTTCTAATACCCTCCCTTAATGCTTAACCTATCAATTACACCAAGACGCCCCCTAAATCTAACAAACTTATTCGGGCTCAGAGATTTGGTGAGAATATCTGCAGTCTGATCCTCTGTCAGAACATACTACAATGCTATGAATCCGTCTTCGACAAGCTAGCGAATGAAGTGACAATGAAGATCAACATGCTTTGTCCGTTCATGGAAGACTGGATTCTTGGTGAGTTTCAACACCCCTTGATTGTTGCAATATAAGGGGGAAGGTCCTGCTTGAGACATTTGCATGTCCGTGAGCATCCTTCGAAGCCAAACTGCCTCACAAGCTGCTTTAACAGCTCCTCAATATTCTGCTTCGGTTGAGGAGAGAGCCACTACTTGTTGCTTCTTGCTAGTCCATGAATACATACCCTGAAGTAGACTTCCTGTCATCAACAGAACCTGCCCAATCTGAGTCTGTATAACCAATCAGATTTGGATCTTTGCACCTCCCATATAAAATGCCAAGGTCAGAAGTGCCTTTCACATATCTCAGCACACGCTTCGCTACAACCCAATGTTCAGCTTTAGGGGCTGACATGAAGCGAGAGATGTAGCTCACTGCAAAGCTAAGGTCAGGTCGAGTGGCAACAAGATAGATGAGGCTGCCCACAAGTTGTCTGAATTCTGATTCGTTCTCCACGGGTGAATCCAACTGAGCTGATAACTTCAGCCCTTTCTCCATAGGTGTAGATGCTGGTTTGCTGATTTACCTAAAGGAACCTGAGGTAACTGGTCATCAGTGATTGATAACTTTATGAGCATGACGGCTTCCCGATTCTGCTCATCAAACTTCACCTGATCCTTATCAACTGTGGGAAGTCGTGTCATGGTGCCCAAAACAATCGAGTCAAGACATCGATACTCAAATATCATCATCATACGCTGCTTCCATGTGTTGTAATTGCGACCGTTGAACTTCTGATTGGTGTCCAACATGATGTTGGTCAAAGAGGCCATGCTTCACGCTTTTCGAGGCACAAAAAATGAAGATGACACAAACAGATAGATGGTGCAAAATTCGAGACCACCTATTTCAAAGAAATAAATCCGAACACGGATTTCGAGGCACTAGCAGCTGGTGGACTATTACAGTTTTCCAGATTGCTGGAAAATATCAGAGAATACTGATACTAATTGAGAGTAGTGGGGCCCACTAGAGGCAAAAAAAAAAAACCAACTGCTTCAGAAAAGACAAAAAAAGCTAGATTCTGACACAAATCTGGCAGCCCACGAACAGAGAGATAAAGACAAATCTCAGGAATCTCTCACAAAAGTGAATTGTCAGCCAACATAAAGACGTCTCACAGAAAGAGACAATATCCGATGAAAGTGGAAGAAAATTGCTTCCAGCACAGATAGCAAAGACGGCAAGTCTCACACGTCACACAAATTTGTCGCCTATAGACAGAAACATAAGAGACGACTTCTGCACAGATTCTCCTCACCACAGCAAAACGTTTGACAGGAGTGCTCAAGACAAAGAGAACACACGTCATCGTAGAAGAGAGATGCGAACACCCAAACACGGATCACTCCTGCAAGTCCAGATGGGAACAGAAGTCGAGCAACACATGAACAACGACTCACAAGCAAGTCACACCGGAAGAGACGAATAAGGGCAACAAAAATAAAAACCCGATAGTGTCGAATGAGCTGCAACAGTTGTGAGAATATTCACGATGAAGGAGAAATCCCGATGAACTCAAGAAGACGCGCGAACAGGCACAGAAGGAGACGTGACCACATGCAAAAAACGCTCACATAGAGCCACAAACGGAAGTGACCCGAAGCACGGGAAGCTCCAAAGCAGAGAACACTCTGATCACGGGAAGCACTCACACACGAAAATGTTCGCCAGATGAGAACAGAGGAGTCGCACAGGAGATGCGTCTTCGCGTGCAACACCCAACGGGAACACACTTCACCAGAAGCACAACGCAGGAATCCCGTGCATAGAAGAAAACGCGACCCTTGAAGGAATCGCATAAACAGGAAACGACAACTCAAGAAGATGCACACAGACACCCGATTATGAACATGAGATGATAACGCCTTCAGAGAAATCACAAGCGGGAGAAATTCAAATGGATAGAACAAAAATTCTTCACCAGATCGATTACACTCGCTCTAATACCATAATACAAATGCAGAGCAATTGGATTTCAGAATAATCGAATGTATTAACCAAAAGCAGAAACTGTACATAAGAAGATTTACAAAGCCAGATCCTATAATCACAGTTACGTGATTATTGACAAAACAGAAAGAAAAAGAGAGAATCACGGATACGTGATTATTGACATAACTGAAAGAATATAGAGAAGCATTAAACAGAAACTACGTCTATTTCTAATAATATTTCTATAGTACACAGTCTGATGTAAATCCAGCCAACAACCGCCACATGGACCAGAAGAGCTAAGGCAATAGTACACTGGCACATTTACTCTGATTCAGGCACCTAAGTATCTAGAAACATAATTATATTTTTTTCCAATGCCTATAGAAACATGTGTATCTGAAATTTACTTAATACAGTGCTGATCAATATGAGTCTATAATCTATATAAATATTTATAGCACTAACTCCGGCTGGGCGTAGGGAAGAAACATAGTTGCAGGAATAAATGAAGTCTTAAGTCTTAATAAAAATAAATATAAATGGAAAGCCGTAGATACTTGCCCGCCCATATTTGATGGTTGTCCAAGGAATAACCATACAGCCACACCCTAATGATATACTTCTTTTTTAATTTTTGTTTTATGATAATTATTTTATCTGTCCCTAGGTGCATATGAGATTCATCTTGAATATTCATATTAAGATGGATCTAAGCATATACATATCATATAGTTTTACAGACACTATACACTTATGCTCACTGACAAGTTGCTATATGCCAAACAAGAGAATTTGCTCTAATATATTCAAAACCTTTTTAAAGTGTATGTGATAGAAATATTAGTGATTTATGATAAACAGAAAGCTTTGTCTGATAGTAGGTTTTTCCAATTACCATTTTTACTTGATACAAATTAGATATATCTTTCATTGCTCGTTGATTTTGCAAGTGATTTCCTCCAATATTTCAGTATTTGCTAGATCAATGTCAAGGTTACTGTTTTTTTTCCCTAGTTCTCCCAACTTTTAGTTTGCTATCAGAGTTATAAAATCATGATATATAAAAATATTCAATAAATAACTAGAACTAAAACCTCTCTTAACAGTTTTAAAAATGCAACTTGCTCCATCGTAAGAAGAATAAAACATAAGTAATTTGAACATGGACTGAATTTATAAGAACTAATTAAAATAACAAGTTCTTTGTATGTTTTAATCATTTATAGTAGCGCATTTGGTTTAGTTACAAGGAAATACAGAAATCGCCATTTGTTTTAAAGAAGAACATTTTATGTAATAAAACATGCGGCAGCTTTAATTGGTTGAGATCCTTGCATTAATTTTTTTTTTAAAAAGGGCATTTTGTTTAAGGCATAAGAAGTCTCAAAATCTCTATTTGAGGGTATTTATGGTCATTCATTCATGGTTTGATGGTTTTCACTTAGTATTTCTAAGGTAGCATGTGGTCACAAGTGGAAAGTAGTATATTTCTCAGATTGTTCTGCATTTCTAGAAAATGGTAGCTGTCAATTGTTTATAATGCTTTACTCACTCTTGGATTCTTTATGAAAGTGAATATCGGTGAGGATTATGAATAATTATATACATTTAGTATGGTATAACTATAGAGTGTGCAATATATAAGAAGTAATTAATAAAATAACATAATACATGTAAATTAATCAATAAGTACATAGAATATGTACTTATAAATAAAACTATAAACAGTTATAAGTGTTTAGAATGTAAATACAGCAATTAAGTGTATACAGTGCAGTAAGTGAAGATGAAGACAATAGATATGAATATATAGTTAGAGTGTTATAGGCATATTGTTGAAGTTTGTCTTATTAAGCAATACGTTTATGTTTTTATAAGGCTGATTTAATTTTTTAAATAATTCAATTTGTTTTCCTATAAAATGATTTTTTTTGAAGGAGAATAAAATAGGTTTTGAATATGATGGAATGAAATTGATTGTTTAGATCAATTACAAGTTAAATATGTGGACAAAAAAAATATTGTTAATTGTTCGTTATGTAAATCTAATTGTTCAATTCTGTTTATCTTAGTGAAATCATACTTTATCTTTATATTGTCAAAAAGTATTTTTGCTTTAAGTTTTTGGAATATTCAATATAATGCTATTATTTCGTTGTCAATTTTTAAACATTTTAAACAAGTTATGCAAAGCAAACCATTCATAGTATTCGGTATTAAGGATGCCTTTAGTTCAGGTTTACAGCTCAAGTCATTGCAATTGAATCATTGCATCTACTGCCTAGCATAGCTGCAACAACAACATCTACGGTTCCGTCCCTTTAAATCGTCAAGGAGTAATAAGAACACCTTATTATTTTAATTCAAACCGAATGACTGGGAAATCTTCCTCCTATATATAAATTTATGATTGTTAAGTATCAAGTAGATCATCACCATAGGATTTCAAATAACAAGATTTTACTCAATGGAGAGTATATGTTTAAGTTAAAACAGTTAACAAGTAGTTGTTTGATTTAAGTTAAAACAGTTAACAGACAGTTGTTTAAAATTTTAAATGACAAAGAACTTATTGAATCAATGCTTCCCTTAGTGGGCAGCAATTGAAAAGGAACTGTCTGGGGAAGAGGAGCCCTAAAAAGGGCTATGTACCCACTATTTACAATTCACATCAAAACTTAGATGAAACCAGAACTACATATGTTACACCTTGACCTTGTGTATAAAGGTATGTAGACAATCTAAGTAAACAAAGAAGGTTCCCAGTACTCAAGTTTTCTGGGTGTGGTTGGTATTTCCCTTAAAATTGGATAGACCAACTTACGCTAAACTATTTAAAGAAATTAAAACATAAATTAAGACTCACTGTATACTCAAAAGAGTTGCGGATGAACTTTTTGCATCCTCAAGGCTTTAAACCGAATTCTAAGGCAGGTGCCAATTTGATTTTATAAGTCTTAGTAGACAACAATGTCAATGTTTTCCAATAGGGAAGTGTAGTCTATCAAGAAAACCCAGGACATATATTGTCCTAATGAGTCAAAGTCTCTGGAAAGAGCAAAAATTACCTCTCCAATATGGACAGATTAATCACTGTCCCACATGGATAGTAGATTACCTATCCTGGATGAACAGATGAATGCATGTCTTGTATGGACAGAAAAATTATTTGAGTATCATTGCCTGAGTATACAAATGAAATAATGTGTGAAAAGTTTGGTATAAGGAAGAAGAAAAATCGATACAACCTATCAGGTTGTTAAAACAAAGGTAAGGAAGTGCAGAGGAACCATTTGAACATCCTTAAGAGGAAGAATCAAGCTAAAATGAAGCTCAAATTAACTGAAAAATGTGACAAAATGTGCAAAACTTGTAGGGGCCTTTTGACACTCCACAAAATTCAGCAACCACTACATTTTAAAAATATATGTCAGCTAAAGATAATATGATAAGAGTTTGGCATTAAGTTTGCAATAAAAAGATGGGAGGGGGGATGGACATGTTATGGCCAGGTTAATTTCTAGAGACAAATTCAAGATAGAATGTCCATAGAGAGTTAAAACAGAAGTCCCATCTTCTACCTCATTGTTGAATTTCTGAAATCATTCAGGAATATCATTGATGCACAACTAATACATCATGGATAACTCCCATAAACATAGGATTTTTACATCATAAAGAAAACAAAGGAGTAGAAGCCCATTAGAACCATCCAAAAAATACTTAAGAGTAAGAAGTGAGCTAGGATCAAGGTCAATGGTCTGAACAATGTGATAAAGATCATAGGAGATTTGTAGGTGCCCTTTGTCACTCCCTCCACTGAAAGCAGAAGGTTAAAGAGAGGATCATCATTGGATGTATCTTGTAATCCACAAGGAGTTTCAAGATGGATTTATTATTATTTAGTACTATACCCTATCTATGACCCAGTTGTTGGTGACATGTCCTCCAATAGATCCAGACTGTTATTTGTGAAAATGAAGCATGGTAATTCAAGAGCTCAAGGAAGTGGGTTTTTTTAATCAGTGACAAGCAGGTTTCTAGAAGGGCAACTACAAAGGCTGAATTTAATTGAGATTATTGCAGGGTAGGTGATCATATTTAAAGAATACTATAAATGAATGCTTCCAAAGATATCTAATATGAAATAAAAGTTGCAGAAAAGTGCGAAAAGGGAGAGGATTCAGAAAGAATGTATTGAAGTATGCAATGAAATAACCTATAAATTGTTGTTATGGTAATATACCATTTATTAGAAATGAAGGGTACACCTTCAAGGATGTGATGCCCCGCATTTAAAATGAGGCCAGGCCGACCCGAAAGATAAAAGTGTTTTTGAACACTATTAGAATAATAATAAATATTTAATATTCTGGGCCGACTCACTTGAGGCAGCAAGATAGATTTAAATTTAATTTTCTTCGGTTTGTTTAGTTTGGCCGACATCTTTCATGTTGGCGAATAGAATAGTATTTATTGGCACAAGATTTCATTGTTTGATTCATCATGGAATTTAGTCTTTGACTTCGCCAATCTCCTGTGAGGGCGTAGCTGCTCACGAGTGGTGTCCAGGTCTCAAGAGACGAACACTCAAGCCAGCACCCTTCCTCATCATTGTGGGAAGAATCATAACGCATTGGATAGGAGGAAGCGACAAATCATTCTCGCCGAGCCTCATGGCTCTAGCCATCCAGAACGAACCTCCATCTTTAGTCGACGGCTTCAATTCAAGAGCCTCACGATATGCGGTTTGGCAACTGGGATGGGAATTGAAGTATCAACCAAATCGAACGCCATAACTGATATCATCACAATTGACTAGACGGAATCCTAGAATCGCCCACCATTGCAACCATCTTACAGGACAAGGAGGTCACGCGCGTCAAAGATTAGATATTTGCCATCATCTGAAGTCGCCATTGTTGGAGAACTAGGACACAGACGGTGACGCTATTCAGTTCGACAACCTCTATCAGGATCCGGGAGTGTGCGCATTGCTGTAACTTGTATGAATTGGAGTCAAGCCTAGTCATTCTGAGCAAACACAATCCATTGTATGGTTGTAAGAAGGCTCCTGCCACTACTGTGTGAGCATTGATTTGTATCGCTATAGAAGAACTTGATTACTGTGAGAATATCTAATCGAATTAAGCTATGATATCTCTGCAATCAAATATATTTGGCTTGGCATTTCTCCGTTGAAGATATTTGTGTCAGATTTGTTCTCTTTCACTTGTTAAATTTCATTTAGAGTCTAATTGGATTGTGGTGAGGATCGCATTGTTTAAGTTAACACCTTTCTAGGAAAATTTCTATATGCGTTTGAGTTGGTCTCTTATAGTGGTATCAGAGCCATAAGGCCTACCAACCTGTGGGCAAAAGCTTATGCAATTGAGCCAGAGAGATATTCATGCTATAGAGAGAGAGAGAAGAAGAAGGCTTAAGCTGCTCAAGGAATAGGAGGCTGAGGTAAGGAGAAAATGGGAGACAAAGATCAGAAACGATAAGTTGGGTAACTTCATGAAGCAACAAGACCAGACAAACAAGACCTTGCTGCAAGCAATTCAATCTCTTACAGTTGCAGTCAACAAGATTAAATCAGGATCCAGTGGTGCTGAAGGAGGGCATTCGGAGCATTCAGGAGGGGGAGAACAAAGCAGGACTTCAAACGGTCACACCCACAAGCACTCTCAACCAAGGTTTTTGCCTAGAACAGAAGGACGACAAGAAGGGGAAGAGCAGCGTAGCTATGCAAGTATTGTTCGTGAGTACCTTGATCTGGATGTTGAGGCTCAAGCGGCCATCTCCTTTGACCAGTTTTACAATGCTAGACGAAGTGATGAAAGACAACACCATGGGAATAGAGATCTCTAGCATAAGATCAGCAAGCTTTCACTACCGACATTCGATGGTTCGGGAAAGATGACTGCACAATCATGGATCCAAAAAGTGGACACATATTTTTCTCTCAGCCCCATGACGGAAGAAGAGGCTATCAAATTTTCCATTTTACACTTGGAAGATCTCGCTCATGAATGGTGGCACCATGGCATTGTGACACAAGGATTCGATCAGGTATCATCATATGTTGACTTCACATAGAAATTGGTGGAGAGGTTTGATAGAAAAGACCCAGAAGCATACTTCCAAGAACTAACCAAATTGAAGCAAACAAGTGCCATGGATGATTATGTTTCATAATTTCAAAGACTCGCAGTGATGGTGTCTGACGTATCAGACAAGAGGCTCACTTTCTTCTTCATTGAAGGCTTATTTGATTCCTTTTGTGGCTTGGTGAGGGATTTGGAGCCGACAACTTTAGAAGACGCCATTCAGAAAGCCTTGAGTCTTGAAGATTCCACCAAGAAAGAGAAGGCTACTGTTAAGAATGCACCAGCAGGGCAGCCAAAGAAGCCTTTCATTAAGACAAATCCACCACCAAAGATCCCCCCTACAAGTCCACACGGCATGTCAAGGAATGAATTTCACAAGAAGGGCTTGTGTTACTACTGCGATGAAAAGTGGAATAATCAACACAGGTGCCAAGGGAGGGGACAAGTTTATTACATCGAAGTGGTATCCGATGATGAAGCAGATACTCAAGAAGGGATCAATGAAGAGGACACTCTGGGGGAGCTGCAGGAGCCCGCAATAGAAGAAAGTCCAACAGGAAGCACTTTGGCAACATTATCAGGAACACCTCAATACCATTCTTTACGAGTGAGGGGAGTTCTTCGGGGGCAAAGAGTGACAGTGCTAATTGATAGTGGAGCTACGCATAACTTCATCGACAAGAGAACAGTGACTAAGTTGCGCTTGGCAACGGAAGACTTTGAAGGGTTTGATGTCTTAGCAGCTGGAGGAAACGTCCTTCCTTGCACGAAATGAATCCAACAAATGGAGTTGATATTGGGTGGACACAAGATGGAGGATTTCTATGTTGTTGATGTCGGCGACATGGACATGGTCCTAGGAGTGCAGTGGCTTCATTCACTAGGAGAATACACCACCAACTACCAAACCATGGAGCTGAAATTCAAGCATGAGGGCAAGGAGGTTGTGCTCAAAGGCCTTTATAGGAATGGGCCTATGGTGGTTTTGGCCAAAAGAATGGAGCGATCTTTCCGTAGGGATCAAGTGGCATGGGCAATAGAATGCTTGATTACTGATACTAGCATACCAAAAGAGGAAAGAGCATTCCCCAGTGACATTCAGGCTATCCTGGATAAAAAGTGCAAAGTTTTCCAAGAGATACCAATAGGATTGCCACCAAATAGAGGGTTTCAGCATGTGATAGAGCTGGAAGAGGGAGCCAAACCAGTGATCACCACTCCTTATTGTCATCCACGGATATACAAAGAAGAAATCGAGAAGGCCATCAAGGAGTTATTGGGTATGGGGTTTATACGCCCAAGCTCAAGTCCCTTTGCTTCATCGGTGGTGTTGGTCAAAAAGAAGGACGAAACACTCAGGATGTGTATCGATTATAGAGCCCTCAACAAGAAGACAATCAAGAACCGCTATCCTATTCCCATGATCGATGAATTAATAGATGAGCCACATGGAGCAATGTACTTTTCCAAGATTGACTTGTGTTCGGGCTACAATCAAATTAGAGTCAAAGATGAGGATGTACAAAAGATAGCTTTCAAGTGCCACTACAGGCATTGTGAATTCTTAGTGATGCTGTTTGGGTTAACCAGTGTCCCCGCTACATTCCAATCTTGCATGAATCAGGTATTCATTCTTCAGTTAAGGAAATTTTTATTGGTTTTCTTTGATGACATCTTGATTTACAGTAAAACATGGGAAGAACATTTGAAGCATATAGAGGAAGTGCTTGACACCCTTGAGAGGAATTCATTCTATGCCAAGATGTCGAAATGTGAATTTGGGATGACAGAGATCCTATATTTGGGCCACAATATGAGCACACAAGGGGTTAGTGTGGACGAAGAGAAGATCAAAGCAATACAAGAGTGGGCTACCCCCAAGAATTGGACACAGTTGGGGGGATTTGTGGGCCTATGTAGCTACTACAGAAGATTTGTGAAGGATTTCTCTTAGCTAGCAGCACCATTGACCAATTTGACAAAGAAAGGAGCCTTCTCGTGGAGTCCCACAGCCCAGCAAGCATTTGACAAACTCAAGGAGGTAATGAGCCCATGCCCCATTTTAGCCATTCCAGATTTTTCATCTCCTTTTGTGCTTGAGTGTGATGCTTCAGGCAAAGGTATTGGAGTTGTATTAATGCAAAACAAACATCCTATTGCTTATGAGAGTAGAAAGCTCACCAAACCTAAGAGGGCTTTCTCTATTTATGACAAGGAGATGCTAGCTATCATGCATGCTCTTGCTAAATTCAAACAGTACTTGGTCTGCAGGAAATTTGGGGTGAAGACAGATCATAACAGCCTAAAGTACTTCCTATATCAGCGAGACTTGAATGATAGACAGCAGAAATGGGTAAGCAAACTTCAAGCTTATGATTTTGATATTGAATATGTGAAGGGCAAAAACAATGTGGTAGTTGATGCTCTCTCTAGGAAGCCTTATCTTTGTGATATGACTGATATATCGGTTGATTGGAGGATTGATATTACAGCTGAGTGTCTTAAGGATTCATTTGCTAATGATATTTTGGAAGGGAAGATAGTTGATGACAGGTACAGGGTGGTTGAGGAGCTCATTCTCTACAAAGGTAGGGTCTACCTTGTACCTCACTCTAGGGTCAAGAACAAAATCATTAAAGCTTGCCATGATACTCCCCTTGATGGTCATCCAAGATTCTACAAGACATACAAACAAGGGAATGTTTTGCATGGAAGGGATTGAAAAACAATATATTGTAGCACGTAAGGGAATGCTTGGTTTGTCAACTAAATAAAACAGAGCATGTGTTACCAGCGGGTTTGTTGCAACCCTTACCCATCCCCAATCAAAAGTGGTAGAGCATTTCGATGGATTTCATCACGGGGCTGCCAAAGGTGCAAGGTAAAGATTGTATTTATGTTGTGGTGGACAGGCTCACTAAGTATGCTCATTTTTATGCCATTGCTTCAGAATTTCGGGCACCACAAGTGGCAGATCTGTTTTTTAGGGAAGTTTTTAGACTTCATGGTTTGCCAGGAAATATTGTGAGTGATAGGGACAGCAGGTTCATCAACTTGTTTTGGCAAGAACTCTTTCGCTTAACTCACACCGAATTAACATCTAGCACTAGCTACCACCCCCAAACGGATGGGCAAACGGAGATAGTGAACAAATGGATTGAGGAGTACTTGAGGAACTATGTGACAGGGCAGAAATCAGCATGGGTAAAATGGCTACACCTCGAGGAATTTTGCTATAACACTACACATCATATGTCCATCGGAATGACTCCCTTCAAAGCACTCTACGGTTACGATGCTACATCCTTCATGGATCTCATTCTTGCAGACAGTCGGGTACTAAGTGCAAAAGACATGGTGCAACAAAATGTGGATATCATGAACTCATTGAAGGAAAATTTGCAATGTGCCCAAAATCAGCAAAAGTTTTATGCAGATCAAGAGGAGAACGAAGAGGGTCTTTGAGGTCAACGACATGGTGTACTTGAGGTTACAGCCATACAGACAATCATCTCTCAAGGGAAATGGAGCAAAGAAGCTGAAACCAAGGTTCTACGACCCATTCAAGATCACAAGGAAGATTGGAGAGGTCGCGTATGAACTAGAGTTGCCCCCGGGAAGCAGAATTCGTAACGTCTTCCATGTGTCATGCTTGAAGAAAGCATTGGGACAGCAGATTACTCCTTTAGTTGAGTTGCCACCCCTTGATGACGAGGGAAAACTCATTCTCGAGCCCGAAACGGTGTTGGACGTGAAAGAGAAATGACTAAGGAACAAGGTCATTCAGCAATATTTGGTGAAGTGGAAGAACCTGCCCATTAAAGATGCCACCTGGGAGGGAGTGGAGATTTTCGAGCATCCCAATTTGAGGTTGTTGGAGGACCAGCAACGATCTGAGGGAGAGGACTGTGATGTCCCGCATTTAAAATGAGGCAGGCCGACCCGAAAGATAAAAGTGTTTTTGAACACTATTAGAATAATAATAAATATTTAATATTCTGGGCCGACTCACTTGAGGCGGCAAGATAGATTTAAATTTAATTTTCTTCGATTTGTTTAGTTTGGCCGACATCTTTCATGTTGGTGAATAGAATAGTATTTATTGGCACCAGATTTCATTGTTTGATTCATCATGGAATTTAGTCTTTGACTTCGCCAATCTCCTGTGAGGGCGTAGCTGCTCATGAGTGGTGTCCAGGTCTCAAGAGACAAACACTCAAGTCGGCACCCTTCCTCATCATCGCGGGAAGAATCAAAACGCATTGGATAGAAGGAAGCGACAAATCATTCCGGCCGAGCCTCACAGCTCTGGCCATCCAGAACGAACCTCCATCTTTAGTCAACGGCTTCAGTTCAAGAGCCTCACAATATGCGGTTTGGCACCTGGGACAGGAATTGAAGTATCAACCAAATCGAACGCCATAACCGGCATCATCACAGTTAGATAGAATCCTAGAATCGCCCACCATTGCAACCATCTTACGGGACAAGGAGGTCACGCCCATCAGAGATTAGATATCTTCCATCATCTATAAGCCGCCATTGTTGGAGAAATAGGACCCGAACGGTGACGCTATTCAGTTCGACAACCTCTATCAGGATCCGAGAGTGTGCGCATTGCTGTAACTTGTATGAATCGGAGTCAAGCGTAGTCATTCTGAGCAAACACAATCCATTGTATGGTTGTAAGAAGGCTCCTGCCACTACTGTGTGAGCATTGATTTGTATCGCTGTATAAGAACTTGATTACTGTGAGAATATCTAATCGAATTAATCTATGATATCTCTGCAATCAAATATATTTGGTTTGGCATTTCTCTGTTGAAGATATTTGTGTCAGATTTGTTCTCTTTCACTTGGTAAATTTCATTTAAAGTCTGATTGGATTGTGGTGAGGATCGCATTGTTTAAGTTAACACCTTTCTGGGAAAATTTCTATATGCGTTTGAGTTGGTCTCTTACAAAGGATTGCTCAAATTAGTTAAGGAGCAACAAACACTAAGATATATTTCAAGTGTGAAGAAAAAGACCATTTCAAGATGGAAATCCTTACTCTATCAAAAAGCAACGAAGGAATTGCAAAATATTTTAAAAATGACAAAGAATGGAACAAGTTAAGAAGCATTGTCCTAAGTTCCACATAATGTACCATTTTTCTCTCAATATAAGTTTGTAAATATTAGGTTTATTCCTTGTTGCCTAGGGTTTTTAGTGATCCACTTTTTGTGTTTGTGTTACTTGTTGAAGTTTCCCTTCCCAATATGCACTTTTGCCCAACTTTGCTTTTTCTTTGTTTTCCATCAAAGTTTTGAACTTACTGATCCTGTCATGCTTTCCATCCATCCTCCGCTCTTTTCCTTGTGTTGTTGGACTTTCGAACTTGTCCATCCCAACATGCCTATTGCTCGACCTCCAACACCCTGACCAATTGCATGGATCTTGTGGTATACCCAACTCCCAAACTCCAATATCCTTGTCTTTGTTCTATTTGACTCCAACATGTGTTGTAATGTCATTGATGGTCCATTTTAGTGCCATAAGCTATTCCAGCTAGGTTTCCCCGCCCAAGAACATTGTTTAAAAGTTAAAGGTATGGATTCACATATACATGTGGCATTAGAGGATGAAAACGACATTGCTTTCATTTAATGAAGCGATTACAATATGAGGCCGACATTTCTAAGATCTGGTATTGACCATTGTTGTGGAGGATATAAATGGGAACGCATCCATTAAAGAAGGATCATCTGTCAATTTCTATATACAAACGTTGTTGGAAACCATTTTGAGCACTTGTGTTCGAGCATGTGGATCTGAGGATGAAAACCTGTAGATCTACTTGAAATCAGAGGATGAAATCCCTTTGATTTCAAAGGTCAAAGGACACCGCCCCTTTGGCTAGAAAACAATCTCACTCAGAGGTCGCATTGAAGCTTCGTTTGGTCATGAATCAGCCACATTATGTGGAATTATGGTTGATGTCTACTGTGAGTATGCACATGACAATTTATCACTATTCACTGCTGTAGTAATTTGCTGTTATTGTTGAACATTTGAATGTACTCAAATTCTATTGTAATAAGGAAAGGATCGAGTGTTACATCTGTTATTTGCTGGGTTATTGTTTAGAAAGCAATGGTAATAGTGTGATGTAAACAGTGATTAAATTTGAGTTTGATGAGATCTAAGTTAAATACTAAAACCTGATATTATTTGTCTCAAATACTTAACATTTGAAAGGGTTTTAAATCAATTTAAAGTTAGATTTGCTTAATTATTTTGGATTGGGACATTACATCTAATTAGTGAATGCCCCATAAATAAAGCAACACCAGAGTATGAAATGATAAAGATCTGGAAGGATACCTTAAAGCCTACAACAATGAAAATGTGCAGGACAACAGTTTTAAGGTTCACTCATTACAATCTATGTTTCTGGAAGTGCAGATGTGGCGGGGTCCTCTAATTTAGGAAGGAAAATTCAGAAATAACAGATCTTTTAAAAGATCTGTATAGAAATTTCAAGCAAATAATTAGTGAAATGAAACAGATGGAAAATTGTATAACTTCATTGAAATGAAAACCTAACTCGTTGAAAATATAAGTTATTACAAAATTATGAAGAGTGAACACTCAAATGGTCATATATACTTGCTCTCATATAAGAGACCCAATCTTAGTAAGTCAAAAGGCTACACCTACAGGAACAATTGCCTAAGACCCAGGTTCACAAATTCACACCTCAGTGGCCAACCTTTGCTCATTCCACAATCAGAATACCTCAACATGCATTTGAACCTTATTAAAGCAGAGTGATACAGAGATATAGGGCTCATCTCACCTACAGACAGATTTAGATACCCTGTGAACTTTCTATAGTTGAACCTGCCTGGTCAACTTGAGTTTAGTTACTCGAACACACAAATTGAACCATAGCAGCAACCTGAACTAATATACAAGATGGGAGGGCCATCCTATTTCCTCGCACCCACCCCCAAGTCCAATTCCTTCTGATGCATGTGCTGAGGCTACATGATGGCTACTCATAACAAAGGAACTACACATCATTGCAACCCACAAACTTACACTGCATCATCACAGAGCTGAACTAACGACAGGGGGTCACCAATGCAGAGCACAACCTGCACCATCACAGGTGTTGAGGTCCAAGTCCTTACTGATACCATGCACTGAAGCTACATGATAGCTACTCATAATGGCCGATGACATTGCAACCCACAACACGAACACTGCACCATTGCAGAGCTGAACCATAGGAGTCAGCTGAACTAATATACAAGGAGGGGACAGGGGAGTTGCCTGCCCAGCAAACACTGAAGGCAGGAGCAGACATGCAGCAGATACCACCTTATGCTACAGTGTGATTGTGACGGTACTGCCGACCAACAACAGCCCAAACACAGACCGCCATTTATGATCCAACAAAATCTGTGACAATAACAAAATTTGAATGCTGACAAGCTTCAAACTTCAAGGTACAATGTTTACAAGTCAAATTTATCTCACTAAACCTTGACCTCGTCACAATCATCAGGATTGCCAACATAAACGGTTGACTCTGCAATTTCAAATTTGTGACCAATCTGATGATAAGCAACAATAGCAGAACAAGATCACCAAAACATACATGAGGTGGAGAAGGCACTTAAGGAGAATACCAACTAGCCAATTCTCATATGAAAACAACCCCTAGTATGTTTAATGAAGAACTTCTTGAGAATGACAGAGGTTGAAAATACCACGTACTGAAACAAGACAATGTTGAAGTCATAGTTACACACAAGAGGATACAAAGAGCATAGAACTATATATATCTTATATATTGTTCATTAATTGTGTTGATTACAAAGGTATTTTTACTTTTATTTGCTTGCTCCAGTTGAACCTACAAACACTTTCTAATATTTTTTTGGCCATGGGCCACCTTCTAATACATATGCTAAGCTGATTCCTTTGACACCTACATTCAGTTAAGCATTAATAAAAGTAAAATAAGGAACTGGAACACTCTCCTTCACCAACCAAATTGAAGAAAAGCTTGAGTTATCAACAAATGTACACACTCAAAAGCAAGATAAATGGTATCCTTCTCTACAGTAAACCTCTTTTCAACTACTGAAGACCATTTATTGAGAGAAGATTTCACTGCTGAGTGCATATTTCTGGAAATAATTCCTCAAATGGTAATAGTTGTTGGTAAACATTATATATCTAGAAACAGCATTCAACGTCTTCTACTTCAATTTTCAGACTTAATACTTCTTTACCACAACCTGAAGTTAGAATCTGGTTCAGCCTTTGTGAAGACAACCATCAACACAAGTGCTGCAGCAGGTACACCTTCCCATCAAACCGGCTACAGTTTCTGATAGGATCTAAGCTAGACTACAAAAATCTAATATTAATTCTCAAACACTTTTAACATACCTGACACCCAACCACTCCAACTGTACTTTCTACTAACAGATTACTAATCAAATAAAGTAACATATGACCAGTTAAATAAAGATGGCACATTATATATCTTCCCATTGGTATGTTGCTGTTAATTACAAAACCCAAAGGAAGAAATTAATCTTTTTAATGCTAATGTGTTAATTGCTTCTTTTTCTATATCATGATAATTTTTTATCGCTGCTGCAATTTAGACAACACAATAAATCAACTTTCGACCCCAACTGACATAAAGGCTAAAGCATCATGATCCTGTTCAGATGTGATCAATTCTTCTTCTTCCCTTTTGCGCTCCAAAATCTATATGAAGTGCCTTGTGCCATGACCATTTTAATTTTTATCTACATAACAATATTATCCTATATAATATTGCCTCTTTTTAATAGCCTTCCTAATGAATTCATTTTCAAATTCCAAGAATTGAGAATGGCTTACTTAACATAACCATTTCTCATTCACATTTTACATTTTGTTTTGCTAGCCTAGTTACTATCTTAGGCTATAACCATTTCTCATTCACATTTTGCATCTTTTTGCTAGCGTAGCTACCATGTTCGGCTATAACCATTTTTCATTCACAATTTGCATCTTTTTTGCTAGCCTAGTTACCATGTTAGGCTTTGGCTCTCACATTTCGAGACTATCATAAATTGCTATGTCTATGTCCAATACTAGCATAGAGCTCTTGATACAAGTACTAATTGTCATGTCTCATATTGATGAGATTACCTTCCATTTCCTCATAGCCATACGTCTAATTGTAATGGTTAACAACATTTTCAACACAAGTTTTATGTACCAACTCCTATTTACACTCGCAATATCAGACTTGATTTTATTGTTGTAGCAACCCTCAGTTATTCTGTAATATCCCCTATTTGGTATACTTAGAATTCTGCCCTAAAATCACAATTTCCAAGTAAGAGACATGTTTATTAAATTACAACTTCTGATAGACTCTAGTTTAACCCTGCAATAACGTTAGCCAATGATCCATAATATAACATAATCAATTGATTATTAGTATTGTTACATTTAATACAATATTTTACATGTATATACACTGACCTAGATGAGAAATTCACAATGCTGAGTCGGAATTATTATCCTCTCAATAATCCTTCATTGGGGAAGATTAGAGAAGGAACCTCAAGAGAGTGCTAGGAGTCTTTCCTGCTTTAGCAAGGAATCTCTCCCCCTCAATTGTTGAACTTCCAGCTCTAGGAACCTCAAGAGAGTGCTAGGAGTCTTTCCTTCTTAGCAAGGAATCTCTCCCCCTCAATCGTTGAACTTCCAACTCTTCTTCCCATGAACAAATTATAGAGGCCTTAATAATTTAGATTGATAAAGCAATATGAATTACAACTCCTATCAAATATATATATTCAAATATCTTAATGCATGTAAATACATGGAATTAATATATTCAGACATATGCATTAAATAGCATACCAATGTCCATGAACTATATCACAGAAACCAAATGGCGCTTTTTGTAGATAATTATTTTAGGTGCCTCCCTGTAAGTATCGACCTATAGATATTTCTCCAAAAATGATGATCGATGATTCTATATTCAAAGAATATTACTTCTTTTTCTACTGATATATTCTAATGCATATCAATCATATATTGTATCACTATTGTTACTGATTTGAATGCAAATCTTGTTGCAAGTATGAAGGTGTTGTCATTGATGTCAACAAGCTTGTGTTGTCATTGGTGACAGTTGTGCAGTGGTTGAGAGAGATTGTTGCTTTGATTAGTTGCATTATGTTGTCATCAGTTAAAACTACTGGTGTTAACCTCTAGTGTTGCTTTGATAAGCTTTTGTTCATGATTGTGGTATTGATAAAGATGTCGAGGATATTGAGAAAATTGATAAAATAAGGAAACAAGGTGTTGCAGAGGTGTTCTAGTTTTGCTTCGCATTTCTTCTGGGTTGAAGATTTGCTTGTGTGGTTTGGTTATGTTAAATAAAGGTGTTCAAAGTTTCTATATCCAGAATTTTGGCTATTGGATCGATGGTCAAAAGAAGTTATGTTCACCAATGTGCGAACTGGATTTGCAGTGTTGCTTACAGAGGTGTCTGGGAGAAATGTTTTTGCTCCGCGTTTCTCCACAATAGTTCTTCAGGTCTTGCAATTCTAAAGGTATGTTGATGATGTTGATCTCTTGCCTGTGTCAAGAGGATTTGTGGTCTGATGCTCCAAAAGATGGATTTTAGAGTTGCAGTGTTTGGCAGTGTACTCTGAGTGTACAAGTTGTGTACATTCTAGAGGTGCGAATTGTTGCGAAGGAGTTTGATGGATTTTAGGATGGTAGAGGAATATTCTAGATAGTAATGAAGCATGGTGTGCGGTTCACAAATCGTCCTTAGATTTGAGGAAGCGTGCAATTCAAAGTTTAATGGTGTTTGCACGGGTAATGGCCAACCCGGTGTTTACACTACATTTGAAGATGTTTAAGCATTAATGAAAGTGTAGCGTGGCGTGTGAGAGTTAATTTGGGTCCCAGTTAAGTTTTGTATTGGTCCACTTTCATTCCTATCCATCGCAGGAATGCTTAGTGCCGACCTATTTTGAATTTGCAAAATGTAAGGTGAGTGTAGCCGACTTGAAGATGTTTTTCAAGTTGTGGATGATATAAATGCAAGGTGAATTGATGCGAAATGATGGAGTGTGGAATAGAATTTTTGTGTTGTGATGCGAAATTAAGTGCAGAAGTGCAAAATGCAATGCAAGCTATAATGCAAGATTGTTGAATGCAATGAGCTAAGGTATCTTGATCTCTTGAAGACTGCAAGTGTTGTTGAAGCTATTGTGGCGGATTCTCTGTTGCATTGAGATTGTGTTCTCTGTGTAACATTCTATTTTCTTTCTTCTTTCTATTCTGGCAATGAGCCTAGGCTGTGAGCCTTTCTCGACAGTGTGTCCTATTCTAGCAATGAGCCTCCTTGTACCGGTTTTGCAATTACTTATATTGTGAGCTAATCCTCACCGTGGTTTTTCCCTTCTAGGGTTTTCCACGTAAATCTAGTGTTCTCTTGTGTATGGTGTTGGCTGTTTCAGTTTTTGTTATCTACTTTTCATGTTTAAACATTATAACAAATTAAGAGTTTAATGAATGTTTGTGGATCTGACTTTTGAGGGTTTTGATGTTTTAATTTGGCACAACTGATTCACCCCCCCCCCCAACTCTCAGTTGTCTTGCTAATTCAACAATTGGTATTAGAGCAAGGTTCTTTGAAGAAAAGCCTAACCGCTTGAGGTAGATCTGGGATGGCAAGCAAGAAGGAGATCCCTATGTTTGATGGCACAAACTATGCATTCTGGAAAGTGAAGATGGAAGGCTATCTGATTTACCTTGGATTTGATGTCGCTAAGGCAGTGAAGACTGTATATAACATACCTACAAATGGACCAAGCACAAGTGACGAGATCAAGGCCTATGAAACAGATGGTAAGGAAAGGTTTGTTCTTATGAGTAGTCTTGCACATACTGAACTAGTGAAAGTTATGGATCTAAAAACTGCTAAAGAAGTGTGGGATAAGCTAGAAAGTATTTATGAAGGAGATGACAAGTTAAACAAGCTAAGTTGCAAAATTTGAAGACAGAATTTGAGACTTTGCGAATGACTGACGATGAAACAATTACAAGTTACATGCAGAGGGTTGATGAACTGGTAAGTGCTATGAGAGGTCTTGGTGCACAAGTCAAAGAACCTAAAGTGGTAAAGAAAATTCTCAGAACTCTTCCTGATTCTTATAGTGAAAAAGTTTTTGCTATTGAGGAAGTTGCAAATTTTAATACCTACACTAGAGATTAGTTGTTTGGCACACTAACTTCATTTGAAATGAGAAAAATTGGTATGAAAAATGGTGCAAATGTGGAGACTGCTTTCAAGACTGGAAAATAAAAAAAAGTTGAAGATTCAGATGGAGATGTTCTTGATGATGTGGAAACTAACTTTGTAAGAAGAATGAAAAAGGGCACTGGTAAGTACAAAGGTAAATTACCTTTCAAATGTTTCAGTTGTGGAAATATAGGTCACTATGCTTCGAGATGTCCAAACAGAACTGTGAACAATAAGAACAAGGAAAACAAAAGAAAAATGATCAAGAAAAGCTATTATGTTAGAGAAGATGTTGGTATTTCAGATGATGAATCTGATTATGGAGATGTTGATGATAATGAATGCTTGTTCTTGGCTTTAAAAGATAAAACTAGTTCTACTAACTCTGAAAGTTGTGTGAAGGAAAGTGTTCCAAAAAAAAGGATAAGATTGGAGGTACTTTGGTATCTATTTTTCATGTTAGACAAGATAAGAACTATTGGGTTATTAACAATGGTTGCTCAAATCACATGACCGAAGACAAGAGTAAGTTTGTTAAACTTGAAAAATATGATGGACTTGTTAAATTTGGAGATGATTCAGGTGCTAAGATATGTGGAATAGGTTCAATCAGTTTTGATGGCAAGCATAATACTGAAGATGTTTACTATGTTAAAGGTTTAAAGCATAACCTCTTGAGTGTTGGACAAATGTGTAGCAAAGAATACAATCTTATATTTCAGGATGATGGATGTGAAACCAGAAAAAGGTCCAGAACTATGATTGCTGTTGGAAAGAGAACAGATGGAAATATCTATCAGCTCAAGGGTGTTGATGGTCACTGTTTTATGACTCTAAATAATGATAGCTGGTTATGGCACAAGAGAATGTGTCACATCAATTTTGATAACTTGGTTAGAATCAATTCAGTTTAAGCAATGAGAGATTTGTCGAGGATTACAAAGCCTATCAATGTTGTTTGCAGAGATTGTCAATTTGGAAAACAAACTAGAAGTAGTTTCAAGGGAAAAGATCAATCTTCTAACAGATTGTCGGAATTGGTACACACAGACCTTTGTGGTCCTACAAGAGTGAGAAGTCTTCAGGGTGACAGAGATTTCATGCTTTTGATTGATGAGTATTCTAGAATGACATGGGTTACTTTTCTTAGAGAAAAATATGAAGCTCTAGATAAATTCAAAGCATTCAAGGTTATGGTTGAAAATGAGATGGATTTGAAGATCAAATTTTGAAGTCTGACAGAGGTGGAGAGTTCACCTCCAATGAATTTAACATGTTTTGTGAGAATCATGGCATAAAAAAACACTTGTTTTCCCCTAGGACTCCTCAACAAAATGGAGTGGTTGAAAGGAAAAACAGGACTGTTCAAGAAGCTACAAGGACTATGATGAAAAAAGTTAACCTACCGGAAGCCTGCTGGAGAGAAGCAATTCATATTTTTGTTTACATACTTAGCAAAGTTCAAGCAAGAGCTAACAGCACAAAGACTCCCTATGAGTTGTGGTACAGAAAAATCCCTACTGTCAAGTACTTTAAAGTGTTTGGAAGCAAATGCTATATCAGAAGAGATGATGAAAACTTAGGAAAGTTTGATGCAAGGTCTAATGAAGGTATCTTCCTTGGATATTCTACTAAGAGCAAAGCTTATAGATGTTACAATAAAAGATTGAGAAGATGAAAATTTGAGGAATTCAGTGGTGATAGATGGATATGAATCAAATGAACCAACTTGCGGAGAAGAAGAAAAAGCTAAGGAAAAAGAAGTGCAGAATGAAGAGGAAGAAGCTCTGAAAAAGACCCCTAAGACACCTAGAATGTACAGAGAAATCATTCCAAAGAACAGATCATTGGAGACAAAAGCAAAGGTGTGTTGACAAGAAGAAGAGCTATTGAAGCAAAGGTAAATCTATGTTTACTTTCTAAAGTCGAACCTAAAACAGTGAGTGAGGCATGCAAAGATGAACATTGGATGAAAACAATGGAAGAAGAACTTATGCAGATTGAGAAGAATCAAAATTGGGAATTGGTTCCTAGACCTGAAAACAAGGATATAATTGGAACTAAGTGGGTATTCAAAAACAAGTTGAATGAGAATGGAGAAGTGGTAAGAAACAAGGCAAGGCTTGTGTGTAAGGGCTATGCATAAGTTGAAGGAATAGACTTTGAGGAGACATTTGCTCCGGTGGCTAGAATGGAAGAAATCAAGATGTTTTTGGCATTTGCAGCACATAAGGACTTTAAAGTTTATTAGATGGATGTGAAGTCTGCTTTCTTGAATGGAGAGTTGGAAGAAGTTTATATGGAACAATCGGAAGGATTTCAATTGTCAAATAAATCTAATATGGTCTACAAATTGAAGAAGGCATTGTATGGGTTGAAGCAAGCTCCTAGAGCTTGGTATGTAAGGTTGGACAGATACTTGATACAGCAAGGATTCATTAATCCCCCTTTTGCTTACTAGTCATTGCTGCCTTATAAATATAGTGGTTGTCTTTTAAAATGAATCGCCACTATCATATTTGTTGCCCGTAGTTAATATGATATCATCATTGCCTACTATTAATCATTTCCTTTATTAATCGCTGACTTCATTATCATATTTTATATTAATATATTATGTGTTTATATTTATATCTCTTATTAAAATATATTATTATTTTATATATTAGTTTTAAATATATTTTGATATTTATATATTATAATTATTATAATCATAATAATATTTAAATTGTTAGTATTTATATTTTAATATTTATAATGTTATATTTGATAATTATAATTATAATATTATCTTATGATAATTATAATTATAATAATATTAAATTGCTAATATTTATATTTATTTTTGATATTTATATTGTTATTCATTTGTATTTCAACATTAGGGTTTTTAGTGTCGTAATTTCAGGGGCATGACATATTCAAATCAAGCATACTTGTCTGATTGAATTACAAGCTTATTTTTGGGTTGGTTAATATCTAGCTAACCATCACTTACAAGATCACAGGCTCATATTCTAAATATTGTTTGTCCCAACAAAGTCTGTCTATAATAGAAACCTTACGATCCACAACTTAATCCTGGGCTTGTACACTAAAAAAAGATTCCTTCTACAATATCCGTTTGAACAATTTCTAAACAAAAGCCATCTCCCTTACACCTCATTGGATACTAAGAATATTCGGTGATTCAATCCTACCTTCACTTTGGAGACATGACAAAGTTGTATTCAGTTAGTGAGATTAAATCTAATATGAATATAGCCTGAGTTGTCCTAATGGTGAAGGAATGTGTACTCCATAGTGGAAGTTGAGGGTTTCAATCCAGAGGGAAGTTTGTACACCTTGTTGAACAACATAAAAGGTAAATGGAAAAAAAACAATCCGCTTGTGGAATGCTTGCATAAGTGAGGTCTCATATGCCAAATCGGTGTCTTGCTTGTTGATGACCTAAAAAACTACCTTTACTTTTATTCATGTTAGCCTACTAACATAAATTCCCAGTTAATACATACTCTAAAAAACCTCAAGCATGCGGAGCAAAGATGGCATTGGTTGATTTTAAGACTAGATCAGACCCCTCAGCATGTCAGCTTTATTGAGTTTTCAGTGTTTAAGCTTTGTATATTTGTCTTACTGTCTATGATTTGGTAAAATTTTCTGTGGTTATTCATTGCCTCATGACAAGACTTCACTTTTGGGGCAAAGGCATGTAACCCATAAAATCATTGTAGATTAGGACTGATACTGTGCTTTAAAATGTAAGGAAATTTCCTGTCAAAGCTAGATCTGTTGCACGTTGTGTTGTTAGTCTGAGTTGGTAGTTAGCTATTAGATTAAACAACCACTGAAAAGTTGTAACTGAAAATGTAAAAGTATATTCTACAAACATGTTGGTGTCAAAAATAAATCCAACTTTCATCAATTCTAGTTATCTGTAATATAGTTAATATTTAATACATATTCTAACATTATACTGTCTTTCATCCTTGAACATAATTCATACCTTTGTATGTACTAATCAACTTATTTTTCCAGCTTAAATAGAAATTAACCAGGTCAAACCTGTAATGATACAGTCTTGCATTCTTACACATAATTTTCTATTTTGAATATCATTGTTCTTGTATATGCCTTCTTACACTCCAACAAAATATTAAAACAACAAACATATGAGGAACCAAATCCAATACTGCAAAAAGCATCCTATTAGTTGGTTTCTAGCATTCAAAAGAGAGAGAACGCCCAATAATGCTGAATGAAAATCATTGACAAATATTATAAAAGTCACAAGAATGAAATGATCCACTCCTCAAACAAAAGGTAAGTATATTTACTTTTAGAACAACGTGATTACAATTTGCAGAAAATTGTAGTGTTCTAGACTCTAGAGCAAGAAACCAAGAAATTAATTCTGAAATGCTTACAATTGTGTTTGAAATAATTTTATTATTTCTATGACTGGTACTTAGGACTTGGACATTTATTAAATCCAGACAGTATTCCTACAAATATTCATATCACCTTGAGTTGTGCAGTGATAAATTATTTTGGGCTCTTCAGATATCTACAAAAATGGTTTACCTGAGGCCCTGCAAACTGGAATGCCTACTAAAACTATCTTGAGATCACGAAATCATCCTTAAGATATTGGGAAACCAACTCTCCACAGAAATATGATATGGATTATCAATTTCACTAAGCAAAAGATTTATTATGTTTTATCAGGATTCAACTGCATATAATTTATTACACTGTGAAAACACCAACTAAATGCAAAAGATTCTTTTGCAGAAGTTTAATGTTAAGGCAGATATTATTTCTGTAATGTTTAGACTCCAAACCGCAATAAATGAAACTCTGATGATTTTTGGAATGTCAGAAGTTGGAAGATGTCCTTGATCAAGTTTCCTTGATGAATTTTGAAATTTCAGAAGTTGGAAGATGTCCTTGATCAATTTAAGCAATGTGTAATCCCTGATTAGCTTTCTGTATCTTAAATATGTTGGTACTGGGTTTAGTTCCACAATTCCTCTAAGAAAATAATTTGTTACATGCTACACAAGGTTGCAATGAAACTCTTCTCCTTGTTTATAAAGTAAATTATCTTCAAAGAAAGAAACCACATTATCATCCACATCATCAGAGCAACCATTTGTACATTGATCTGAGCAGAATGTCAAGCACCACCAACTGTTGTCCAACATAAGCTTATCACAATTTGAATAAATGTTTAAGTTAGGCTCGTCTATAAGTACAGAAACGTCACAATGTCAAATCAATATCAAACATCAATTGCACATAGAAGTTAAAGAAACAGAGAATCTGACTTTGAGAAACAGATGATGACAATGTTATATGCCAATAGGATTGCTAAAGTACTCACAAAAGCAAGAAGGCCTAAAAAGTCCTCATCAAGTATACAATTGAAACAGGTTGGCAAGGATCATACCATGGAAAGTCTGATACTTTCCATGCTTAAGAAATGTTGGGGGCTTCATTTCAGAAGCACTGATCAGCATGAGAAGCATACAAAAAATCCTACCCTAAGCATACATGTAAAGCAAAAAGAGTATTTTTTCATACCCAATTCAGTCCATTTGCCCTCTTTCAACAAGAATAGGATTTAAGGATACTCATTCAATTTACCACTGTCAAGTAAAATTATAAAGAAAACTGAACTGTGATCAACCTATCAACCAAACAATGCTAATTGATAACAGGAGTGCCATGTGCACTATGCAGAAACTTAGTAGATATTAGCGAAGCACAAACATCACCAGGAATACCTCGCATGACCTAATGAAGTCATTGGAATTTCAATTAATAAAAAATTACAGGCTTCACAATAATGTCCACTTCTTTTAACTGACTCATAACAGGACAGCTGAAGAAATAATTTTGTATAGAACATAAACAACTCTATAGCAATGAAAATTGGAAACATTCTGGCAACCAATAAGAGATTATGTGAAATTTGTGAAGGCAGATACTTGCTGCCAATAACAACTGATAAAAACTAAGGAAAGGATATTTATTAAAATGAACCTATACTTTTTTATTCCTACCCCTGTTGACAATTTAGTTGCCTCAGACTGCCTACTTTTTACAGGTCAATAGCATTTTCTTCAGTATGGTGATGACATTTGTGCAGTATAGGAAATTTGGTGTTATTTGGAGATAAGGAATACGAATAAATAGAGACATCCATGTACTCTGCCTAACTAATGCTACTTCCTCCATTTTATCCAATTCCAATTTAATGTAGAAATTAGAACCAATGTCCAATGGTAGCCAGTAAAAATGTAAAAAAATCCATGGCCAAATTACATACTAGAAGTGTACAGTGCTTCTCCAAATAAAGTGATACACAACAGTACTAAATTAAAATCATGAATCAGCCAAAACTGGAATGAAGCAAAATCATGAAGCAACAATGCAATGAGCTGCAATATCTAATAATGCAAAGCTATTTCAAGTAACTACTCTCCTAACAATATGGAACGACCTCAAGAAAGCGTTTTCCTCTAAACTAAAACACCTCAAAGGTAAACAAAGACATAAATCTCTAATATTCATTTCGAATGAAAGTATTTACGAAACTATGGATTTAAACAGGCATTTGGTAATTAATTAGAATTCCATGCGAACATTGACATCCTAGAAGGATGAGAATGCTATCATTTTTTATTTCTTGAAAAAGAATCCGGGATCATCGCCCTCGTTAGGTTTAGCTATCTCCATGATTTACAAATGAGAAAATTTTCTCCGATCCGTAAATCAGCCAAATGAATTGCCCTAAAAAATGATAAGACTTAATAAAACACTGTTGAAGAAAAATAGAGTGCAAAGTTCAGTACCTTTGAAGTGATTAAAGAGAAACTAAACACCGCTGCAAGTCGGGAAAAATGCTGCTGTAGAGACTCCTGAAGAACGGATCTTATTTGTTTCAGAAAAATGCAGAATAAATTTTAAGGGCCTACAATATTGTATTTACGGGTGCAATTTGTATTAATTTTTTAATAAAATTAAATCAAAATTCGTATTATATCTTAAATACATTTACTTAAATTAAAAGATGGGGATAAATAACACGTTAAAATATCTATTTAAAAGATATTATTAGATTATAATATCTTTGAACTTTTAGTATTTGTAAATACTTCTGGTTATTAGTGCTGATTAGTTAGGCAATAATCAATATTGTCTAATTAGTTATTTGTAATTGTATTTGAAAATAAATTAGAAGTTAGAATTTTTTTATTTTAAAAATATTTATGTTTTATAAAAACAAGATGCAATTTTTACAATTAAAAATATTTACAAAATTAATTATGATCAATCTTATTAGCTTAAAACTTTTAAGATTTGATTTCTCACACAATAAAATTTATGTTTTATTTTGATGGGTAAATAATTTTAAAGTAAATATTATAAGTAACTGTTAAAATGAAAAATTTAAAGAAGAGAGGTTTAATTTTTATGGAGGTTCAATAATTAGTCTTATTAAATTTTATATAATAATTATTTATTTTTTATATAATGTTCATTTAAATTGATATTAATTTGGTATAGATATCTTAAATGCATCTATCTAAATCATACTAAGATATATTTTGATGTATTTTCGATAGATTTTTTAACTAGAAGAATCAAGAATTTAAGAATAATTGGGACCAAGTGAGCTAACCCTAAAGTTCTAATCTATAGGAAACTTAATTCTAGTTAACAAAGCTCTAATGTTGAAAAACCTAAGGAGATGAAAAGTAGTGGTTTGTTTACAAATATTTTAAATTAAATCAAAATTGAGATTTAAAGAATTTGATAATCTGTATTTTTTTTTCTTTTTTAGGTAGTTATATTAGTGTCTTTGCACTAAACTATACTATTTACTAAAATCAAATGTTTTTCAAATAATTAATTTTTAATGGTAAAATTTGCATTATCATATCTATTTCCATTTAGTTTTGGGTCTATTTTGAGAGGATGGCTTAATATAATTACATATATTGATAAATGGTATGATCTTATGTGAAGTTGGGCTCTCTCCATGATCTATCACTCATCCTTATTTACACACATTCTTATATCTTAACCCTTTTTTTGTAAAAAGAATAAAACTTTTACTCTAATAAAGAACAAGTTACATAATGCATATATGCAAAAGACATTAAAAAAATGTCACGTGAAGTATTTATAATAAATCCAACACAAAGAAAGAAAGCCAAAAGGGGTCCAAGAAAAACTATCAATAAATCTCAATACGTCCACAACCTAGACCCAACACAAATAGAGTTTCAAGAAAAGGCTAAACTTCATATTGAGTATTACACTGGGACAATGTAAATCCATCCAAGTTTTCTACCTTCACCCACTATCCTAACATCCAAAAAAGATCATCTTTTGACTACTTGTGTACAATGGTGTTTAATTGACAATAAACATGATTGTATGAAACAAAACTAAAAAATTTGGCCATGAGCCAACTTGGTACAAATTTTGCATAGTTTATTGTTGCATAAGGGTATTTAAAGGCATTTAATGTGTCCATTCATTCATTGAAAATTCATTTAGAAATTATTCACATTTAAAGAGCAAACCCACAAATTTTTAAACTAATAAATTATTTTATTTTATTTACATAATTTGTTTTATCTAAAGAGTTTTATTTTTATTTTTATTTTTTTTCCTATTTAAAAACTATTTTTATTTTGCTTTATCACTATTTAAGAATTTTATTTTTTTGCCTAAGAAAAATTAAAATAAATCTTTAGTTATATTGTTTACTTAAAAAATATTTTATTTTACTTTAACTTATATCATAATATTATCTACTATTATTAAAAAATAGGAGGTTCATATGATGACAATGGCATACAAGTGGTAGCAAGTGAGCAAGTTGCATAAGGCGAGTGAGCTTCCTTGAGAGAATGGCATTCCACATATTAAGGTGAATGGAGCCTAACATAAAACCATTAAATCTAACTAACGAAGAATCTCAATGAGCTATCAAAACTCATGTGAATAAGGTGAACAAGAAGAATCCATTGTCCTTGACTCATGTGAATAAACTACTATTTCAAACATTGATCTTGAGGGTGTTGAGGATACACTTTCTTCTCCTATCTTTGATAAAAAAAACCAAATCCTAAGAAAGAAGAATTTTGAAATCAAATCTAAAGAGGTTTTTGATAACATTGTTGCTCAAAAACATGTCACCTTGGACTCTTCTATTAATACAAAAGAAATTGGTTAGATAGGAATAGAAACCATTGATGCTTTGTTGCTTGTAATCCTAGCTACCCTCTTCTATGATGTATTTCATATGATATTTGCACCTTTTACATTTTTTATCAATAAAAGGTGGAGGCCACCCAAATATATTAAAATATAAAAGTATGAGTTACAATTTTGAAAAAATGAGGATTAAAAAATGATCAAAAATTATGCATCCCAAAAAGTAGAGAAAGTTAAGAACTATCACAAGAGTTGTGCTCTTCAGTAGTACTCAGAGGAGGAACTAAAATGACAGGAGGGAGTAAGGAAGGAGAAATAACTACTAAGAGAGGTGGAGTAGTGGATGGAAGAGACTCGCATATAGACCCAAGAAGACAAACGTCAAGCCCATGTATCATAATAGGAAATAGATAGCTTTGAACATCTCTTTAGCCTTTGAAAGTAGAAGAACTCCCAATTCCACACCATGTTGCATGAAAATTGACATAAAAAAATTGCTATTGTCATTTTTGAGGCCCACAATCATGGCATGAAAGGCACAACCCACCACATGGTTCTCCAACACTTGACATCGAGAGAAGAGACCACCAATAGCTTCAAACCCATCATAAATCATAGGCTTCCACAACATCCACAAAGTTATCTTTAGAGAGGAGGTAGCACTACACGCACCCAAATCCTAAAAGTCAGAGTAGATCATTATCTTGTAGTAAATCCATAGCATTGGATAAGAAAATGAAGACTTCACTAAAGAGCAATGATCTTGGATAGGTGATTAAAAGATGTTTCCCTATAACTATGTGAATAGAAAATTCAACTTTTACACAATTAAATGAGAAGACATAGGATAGTTTTATGGCATCATACAAAGCATATTTTGCAAGCTCCTGTTTTCTAGGTCAAATGTGAACTCACAAGTTTTTTTATAATAGCTTGCATGATTAAGAGTATTGAACCTGCACCAAAGAGATAAGAATTAGTGGTGTCCAAACCCAAAACCTCTATGGGGAGAGCAAAGGAGATAGCATAAATGCACCTACCACAACAATAAATAGAAATAACTAATTTCCCTCACTTGAACAGATAATTTAGGGCTCTAGTTGCATTTGAAAGCCACAATAGAAGGGAGAAAATAATCATTAAGGGATCTTAAGCATGTGAAGTGATGTCATAGGATCTTAAGAGCTAATACACCCACAACTACCACTAGTCTATAAAAACTAGGACGTGACTAATAAATAAATAAACACATTAAGATAATTAAGTGCTTGATCCCTGCTTAATACTAACAAAACTCAAATTAGAGCCCTTGGTGTCCACATCTTCTATTTTCTTGAGGGACTTGGGATTTTGGATAAAGCCAATTTGTTGAATTAAGATGTTTCCTCCTTTTGATCAATAACCAAACTTGCCAAACCATATAAAAATTTGTAACTTCTTTATAGCAATGACAAGATTCAAAGTAGGTAAAGGTGTTTAGGAGTTGCTAATCCTATTGAAGAATATTTTTAATTTTATAGTTACAAGTACTTCTTTGTTTGATTGCATTAATAATCAACATAGAGTCACCTTCAATTTGAAATTTATTGATATTTTCTCTTTTGGCATAGATAGCAAGGCCTAGTGATGCAAGTCAACAATTGAGAAACCTACATGGGTTTATCAATTGTTGCAACCTTGACTTCGCAAAATCATACACTTGAATGAAATATTGAATTAAAGCACCAACAAAAAAAAATCTTTGCAAATAAATATATAACTTGAGCAACACAAAGCTTGAAAATAATTAATGAAATCTCATATTGAAAGTTTCATCATTCACAACAAACATTTACAGGCAAGAACTCAAAGCCTTTCTAATCGCTTCTACAAGCTAGCTTTAACAAACACCAAAAATCAACTTTCATCAATCTAAATTGTAATCTATAGGTAGCAACTACATCATTTCAATTCCCTAGAAATGGAAATTTGGGTGCCTAGGCATGATTCTTCATCTTCTTCCTTTGTTTTCCTCTATCTTTTTCTTTTGTTCATCACTAGCAACCTTCTCTCCAACCTGGGTGTTGGGATTTTCCTCCTAACCCGCCAATCAAAACCACTCTATGCACTCTCTCCTAGGCATGGCAATCATGCAATTACACTGTTTTGAATTTGCCTAGCAATTTAGAAATTTGGTGGCCAAATTGGCATCCACTAACTTCTTCCCTACACCTCCACTCCCAAGCGCCAAGCATTGCCTGGAAAAGATCTATTCCTTTCCTTTTATTTATTCCCAAGAGTTACAAATAATAAAAAATTCATTTTCACTATCCTGGGTGTGGGACTTTGGCTCTCAAGTGTAATTTGAATTTGCATCATTTGCATATGTACACTGCATTTTAATTTCATGACATATAATTGCTTTTTTGAAAGAGCTAAGAAGAGAAATAGGAAAAAATATTGCATGCCTACAAAACCAACAACACACCAAAAATTGAAAAAGAAAAATAACACCAAATTTGTTTTGGGTGTGCAGGATTGCTCTTCACCTAGGATGCTCCTGCATCAAACAACCGAGGTAAGAAAGAATGTTCCATGAGCAAGAGCTCATGAAAATTCATTAGGAAATGGAATCCCATGCTTGTAAAGTTTTGGGGTAGGCAACCATGTTGTCTCATCGATTTTCTTTCCTTTTTTTTCTTTAACTTCCTTCTCCTATTTCTTCATTTCATGAATTTCGATTTACTACCAGCATTTTTTCATTCTTTTTCTTCATCCTCAACATATTTGTAGAGCTCATTGTCATAAACATCATAGGAATAAAAAGTTCTATTTTAATTTTCCTTACCAATTTCCCTTTCACCTTCTTCTTTATGTATATCTACAACATTAATAACACCTCATTCTTTAATTTGTGTCTTCTTATTGTAGCTCTTCACTATTTCCTTTTTTTGTCTTACCATTTCACCCTTACAATTTAATCAGCTTCAAGAATTGTGTTGACAAAATGTGATACATCAACAAGTAACTTTGAAATCTCCTCATTTGTTATAACACCATTTTCAGATTTCTCGTACCTATTCATGTTATGCAAATTAATTTCTTCATGGAAATCAAAAAATTCAGACTTTGCCTCTTGATTCTTGCTTCAACTTCATGTTTGATTTCCTCTATGCCTTGAAAAACACATTTTTCAGCTGCAACCCTTTCCTTCTCTTCTTTACCTTAGTCATAACCCTCTTTAAATCTAATTTCATGTCACTCTATTATTATTTTTCTATGAATTTCTCCGACGATTATTCATTGAGTACCTTACACATGTAATTAAAGTATTAAGTATGTATAATACTAGTGTATACCATATGATTTGGATTATATATATATATAAACTCATACTTATATGATTTTATTTATTATTTAACGTATGACATTTCAATTATATGCATGGCATGATATTATTATAATTATTCGATATGAAATTAAAATAGAAAATATTTCATTAAAAAAAAGGGGGAAATATTAAGAAGATAGATATAACGTTTGGAAAAATAATGTGCATGCGATGTATGTGTAACTGTTTTCTTTATAACGAAACATTTCCAGCGGGCATCCATAATGGCAAAGAATGGGATCAAAAGGGGATCATGGATAAGAAACAGAGGATGGTCGGCCTAGCATTAAAAGATAACGTTATTCTTAAAATCGGAGATTGGCCAAGAAGATGGAGCCTCAATAGCGCTTGTAATTAATGGGTAGCATATGACTTGTGCAGGGCAAGAAAGGAGGAAGAACAGGGATAGACGTGAGAATACAGGGGGAAAGGCTCTCAACAAGGATCCATATAGGCTTGTAGTGTGATCAGGAACCATGTTGATGCTTGGCTTATCATTCCTCAGGAATCAAACTCAGACAACAAACTCGAGTCGGAGGAGTAACAGTTTTGGAAAGTATGGCTTCAAGATCTGGGTCGATGCGGGCAACACCAGGGTTCTTTGAAGCTAATACGGACAATAATGGAGGGCACATTGCAGCTCCATGCTTGGCTTTAGATTCAATGATGGTTGGAGTAAATGGTGGATGATGCAAATCAGACTGTTAATCACGACTTCTTCCCTTTTGGAACTGAGATTGATGCATCCAAATAGTACTTGTTCAGGCATGATATCATTGTAGATTCATTCCATCACTTGTTAACCATGTCGACTAGGAGGAGGGAGGAGGTGAAAAGAAGAAAAAAAAGGGAAAAAGAGCTACACGGGGATTTAAGTGTAAAACATCTTCCAAGTATGTTGAGTATTATTTATCTTTCCTTTCAACATAGATAGCATTGTTTTCCTAAGCTGAGATGTTAATTCACATTGTAATCATATAAGCATTATCAGTCGAAGCATTCCCTACTGGCAGATTCTTCTAGAAAAGTCTGAAATTACCTTGCTTAATGTTGTATATCAAGTAAAATATGCATGTCCTTCAGGCAGGGAATTATTCGAACAGATCCTTTTAGTCTGGTAGCTCAACCCTTAAACACTCATATGGCATACCTCTGTTGGACAATATCTGGAAGGAAGCTCGAACATAAGGAAATGGCTTCCCTTTATCAAGTCATGAGACAAATCAACATAAAAGGTAAATGAACCTTTTCTATGTAATTGGTGTGAATCTCTTTCTGTTATCAATGATCTAACAACCCTCTGCAAAGCATAGATTATTGCTTACATTATTAATCAGTAGTTGATGTTTGTTTAAATTAATGCTTGGAGACTAATTGTGAAGTATTGTCGTCTCGGATTAATAGATTTAGATTTTTACGAAGTATGGGATTACATTTAAAAGTTACTTGAATTATCAAATTGATAATTTACCCATTAAATAACATATTAATGGATTTATTTATTAATAGTTGGAAAACTTATCATTTTATTTCTTACTTATATAGAAAACATTCAATTAGTTAGTTTCGATACTATTAGAGTGTTGCTCTTATCCTCACAATCCCAGAGGAACTCCTTCACATCCTTATATGAAGTTATTGTATCAAAACAGTTCAAGTGAAATTGTCCATTGATTTATTTAACTAATCTTGATTTATTTTAGAAGCATGAATTATTAATGGAGAGACAATGAAGTTCAAGGAATTTCAAGTATTAGATATATAGAATATCTTCTAGAGGATAGGCATCCAACAAGGATATATCAAAAGGAAGGTGAGTGCATGGAATTAACCTTTAATAATCAATTATCTTAGGAAAGGAATATTTATTATGATAATTAATATTATTATTGAGAGTATTCGTGTTAGTTATTATTTGCATAACTATCAATGTAATTGTTATAGTTAGAATAGTATTGTCTTGGATTTTACAATTGTAGTGTCAGAAAATGTACTCCTTTATATTTTCACACTATGTTTGGGTCCCTTAATTTAATTGGACTTAATTAAGCCTCTAATTGGCCCAATTATGCAATTAAAATCTTAATTAATCTCATTTTCCGAAAGGGAAACTTGTAAATTAAACAATTGCAAACATTAATTAAATTGCCTTAAAATTGGTGTGTCCTGGATTTAGGTCTAAGGACCCATTCTCCCTTGCCCTTAAGTTTAAGATCCCCATTTTTAATATGTTTTTGGCAACATTTTTATGATTCAAATTCTATTTGCAATTATTGGCTTTTGATGTTTAATTTTTGGGAAATTAGAAAACTACCTAGAAATACAAGGTCCTTTTATCAATTCAACATCTAGAAAATATATGCAAGCATTCCTAAAGCTAAAATTATTGTCAAAGGTGTTCAAGAGCATATTTCGTAGTAATTTTTTGTAGCATTCAAGATCTCAAGCATCATGTCAAAGTTATCAAGCATCATGCATATTTTTGGAGCTAACATTGTGATGTAGGTTTCAAGCATTCAAGTCAAATTTTAAGCATCAAGATCAACATCCAATCAATCCATGCATGCAAGATTAAGACCTTGAAGAGATGTGTTAAGTTTAAGTCCTTCAAGGTGTTAGAATATTTGTCATTGATGTCAAGACTTGGCTTAATCAGACTAGTGAAGTTAAATAGTTCATTGTTGAGCTTAATGAAGTAAAATTTGTGTTGAAGATCATATCAAAATTAAAGATCAGATCATTGCAAATAAATTGTATTGAAGAAATTGAATGTTATAAATTCTACATCTCGAAATGCTTAGAAACACAGTGATATAGACATATTCAGATCTGATCAACATAGTGGCTTAAAACAAAGATATAGACTTCATAACTTTCAGGCATAAAGGATGCAGGTTAAGATGTTTCTTAGAATTACTAAGAATTTAAGATATTCGACCAAAAATGAATACCTGATTGTGAGACGCATCTCATGTTCTACAAAGGCATAAGCATAATCCTGTGTTAAGAAGATTGTTAAGGAGATAAGCGATAATTAACATCTCGCATTAAGAAGTCAAAATCTGTTATTAAAATGGCACGATTTCGATTTAGAAAGGCACGATTTTGTCAAATCTGAAGAGGCACGAATTAATGAAGATTTGCTAAAAAAAAAGGTCCGATAATAAAAAGGCACGACTTAGACAAATCTGAAAAGGTCGATTTGCTAAGCACAAGTTAATCTAAGTGAAGATGAAAGGACGTCATTTACTCAAGAGGGGCGACTCAAAGAGAAGAGGATTATCAAAAGGTCGATGTAATATGAAGAAGCACGACATTATCATTATTATTTTTTGATATGACATGTCCATTTGAAGTAATATGCTTCAGTCTTAATTATTCAATGAAAAAGTGATCAAGGGAAATAAAATAAAAGAAGTCTGATTTAAACAGAGATAAACAAATTTTGTTAAAAGGCAGATTTTCAAAGGGTGCACAAATAGATGTGTTCTTTCATAAGAAAGATGCAACTCTTGAGAAGCATACATATTTGATATCCAAATCATTGTTGCAAGTGTGGTTGAAAAGTTATAAGTTGTTCATATCAGAAGTCCCATCTTCTTGTGTGGGCTTAGGGTGAGATCATTCATCACAAAAGTAGATTGGAGGATTGGGAGAGTGCAGATCTGATTGAAGGCAATCCTCTTTCATCCATCAAGTCAAGGTTGGTGCCTTGCATTAGGGGTTAATTCTCCTTGTAGGTTGGTGCCTACTAAATAGTTAAGGGGCTGGTGCTCCTTGTAGGTTGTAGCCTACTAAATCTTCATCAATAAGTCAAGTAGGTTGGTGCCTACTTTCTTTTGTAAAAAGACATTTAAACATTTCAATAATTTGGAAGTCAACTAAATTATATTGATTCATATAATAAGTTGATATTGAATAAAAGTTAAGTTGATTAAAGTTTGAGAAAGTAAAATTTGTATTGATTTACTGATTCACCCCCCCTCTTAGTAAATCTTTTGTGCTCTTCAATTGGTATCAGAGCAAGGTCCTTCTTGAAAGCCTAACCACTTGAAGGAGATCCTTAAGAGCACATATGGCAGATAACAACAACATAGTCAAAGCACCCATCTTTGATGGGACTAATTATGCATTTTGGAGTATCAAGATGGAAGCATATTTGAATTCCCTTGGGTTTTATGTATGACAATATGTTGTTGATGGGTATACACATCTAGCAACCCCTCCAATGGATCAAGCCAGGAAAAAGATATATTATTAAATTAAAAAAGACAAAAAAGAGAAGGAAGCAATTAAATTTAAAAAGGGAATAAAACAAAATCAAATAAAGACAAAAAAACCTTGTGACTAAACTGTTATATATGAAGTGTAGAAAAAGACAAACTTCAAACATCTGACGTAGGAAGAAAAACCAAAAATCTGAAGGAGATTATATTAATAGAAAAGGAGCATATAAGACAAAGTCACAAAAGACAAACTGAGTGATGTGGCGCACAAGACAAAATTGATAGGAGCACTTTATAATTTTGAATAAAGACAAATTCAGGAGTGCCACGATTTATTAGGAATGTGCTTTAGATTTTCAGAATTAAGAATGCTTCAGACTTATTAATAAAAAAACAAAGGATGCTTAAAACAAGTGCCACGATTTCCTAAAAAGAAGTTATTCAAAATCTGAAGTAATACATTATCTAATTAAACTTCAAGATTCACTAATAAACAAAAAAAGGATAAGTGAATTGGTGCGACTCCATTTAGAATTATAGACAAAAAGATACGATTTTCCTTAATGGGACAAAAGGTGAATGAGACAAACATTAAATAAGATAAAATTTGTCTTATCTAATATGAAAAAGACGTGTTTTTGTCTTTTCTTAAATCTGAAGGGACGTGTCTTCTGCTTCATGTATCAATTCATCTAAAAGTTGCAATGGTTGAGTAAGATACTTAAAACAATATTCCAATCAAGATTTAGTGTGTGTGGGTGTTTAAAATGAATATCATTTAAAGTACGGGTGAAGAAGAGTGTGTATGTATGTGCGAAGGAATGCATATCATTTGAAGAATGTACAGAGTTGGAGTTTGGGATAAAGGACTCAATGAATATTTTGAGTTTTTAGAATAGAATGAGAAAAACGCATATCATCTGAAGAATGTTGAGTATGTGTGCTATGTGTAAGTAAAAAGCTATATCATAAAACACAAGTGGGTGTGAAGTAAAGATCAAGATAGTATATAATAAATACACAACAAATTAGAGGACTAAAAACAAGCAAATATATAAGGCATATGAGTTACGTGTGAAGAGTCCATGTAGAGATAAAAAGAATATTATGCAGAAAGAGAAGAAAGTTTCATGACAAGAATTTGTAGCATTGTGAAGAAAAGTTAAAGAGCATCATGAAGATTAAATTTAAGAGAAAATCATGAATGATTGTGATCAATTTGTAAAAAGAGATTGTGCACAGTTTCAAGGATTAGATTTGTGAAGGAGTTTATGCAAATTTGGTGCAAGAATATATAGTTTGTGAAGAGGAGTATATGATAGATCCATATAGAAGATTATAGCAGAAGGTTGTTTGAGTAGAATTGTCCATCATCCATTGAAGAAGCAACATTGAAGGTGGAGTATTATTCTTGATATTTGTATCTTTGCTAAGTTAGTGCTTGGCAAGTGGGGGTTGGAGCCTCTGGTGGGTTGGTGCCTACGAACATTAGGGGTTGGTGCTCCTTATAGGTTGGTGCCTACTAAAATAGGATTAGGGGTTGATGCTCCTTGTAGGTTGGTGCTTACTAAATCAGAATTAAGGGTTGGTGCTCTTTGTAGGTTGGTGCCTACTAAACTACATATTTGGTGATTCAAGTAGGTTGGTGCCTACATTCTTTGTAAAAGTTTATATAATTCATAAAGTACATTATTTGTATCATGGTTTTATCCTATAAGGGTTTCCATGTAAAATCTTGGTGTCAACTTGTTCATATTGAGATATTTTGCATAGTTGATTTGTGTTAGAGTTTGAAGTTGATAAAGATTGTCAAGGGTAAAATTTTGTTGATATATTGATTCACCTCTCACCCCCCTCTCAATATATCTTTGTGCTCTTCAGACTTGAGGGCTCTAATTATGGAAGCTGAAATAAATAAAGGAGAAATGAAGATCAAGCTTAATTTAAAACAGATGGAATGTGACAAGCTGGAGAAAGAAATTGTTATGCTAAAGATGGAATTGGAGAAAACAAAGGAGCAACACACAAAGTTTGATGAAAGCTCCACGAAGTTGAATGAGCTCATGAAGGCTCAAAAATATTTTCATGATAAAACAGGGGCAGTTTTGAAAGACAGTCCAAGAAGGTCACAAATTCCAAAGAAGAAACCAAGACCTTCTCAAAAGAAACCGAAGGAGATTGGATAAGTGTTGATCCTAAAAGAAGACTGAATACTAGGCACTTTTATGCTTTTAATGGCTATTGTTTTCTATGTAACAAGTTCAGCCACAAGGCCTTAAGTTGTAAGAATAAAGAAAATAATATTCCTAGTCACATTAGGAGAAACTATAATTCTTTCACACCCTTAATGGACTTCAATAGTATATGCTACAATTTTAATAATTTAGGGCACAAGGCACAAGCCTGTAGGATAGTTTTTAATGATTCTCCAAAGCAAACCAAGAAAGAAGACAAGTCCATTAAAAAGAAAGAAATGCCTATCAAAGTGTGGAAGAGGAAGGATAAATCCATGTTCAGTCAAACAACCTTACATGCAAAAAGTAAAAAGGATAGATGGTACATTGATAGTGGGTGCTCAAAGCACATGACAAGTGATAAAAGCAAGTTCATCTCCCTTGAACCAACTGATGAAGGAACGGTAAGATTTGGTGATAACACAAGAAAAGAAATAAAAGGAAAAGGAAAAGGAACACTTAGCCTAGATAATGGTAGAACAAAAATAGAAAATGTCTTATATGTTAAAGGCTTAAAAGAAAATCTACTAAGTGTTAGCCAACTTTGTGATCAAGGGCATAGTATCACACTTCTTTGTAAAAAATGTGAAATCAAGAAAGATGGAAGACTAATTGCACAAGCTGATAGAAAACATAATTTGTATGTTCTAAAGGAAATAAGTTGTGAAAGTTGTAACTTGGTACAAGAGGATGAAAGCTGGTTGTGGCACAAAAGGCTAGGCCACCTCAACTTTGATAATATTGTCAAAGTTAGTAAATCAAATGTTGTAAGAGATATGCCAAGAATAATAAAGCCTTCCAACATCATTTGTAAGGAGTGCCAAGTTGGAAAGCAAACAAGAACAAGTTTCAAGCCTAAGGAACACTCTTCATCAAATCCATTGGAACTCATTCACACTGATCTTTGTGGACCAACCAAAGCCAAGAGTATGAATGGAGAGAGATACTTTATGTTGCTAATTGATGACTTCTCGAGAATGACTTGGGTTACATTCTTAAAGGAAAATTCTAAAGCATTTGATCAAAGCTTTTAAAGACTTGGTTGAAAATGAAGCTAATACAAAGATAAAATACCTTAGATTAGATCGAGGAGGTGAATTTACATCAAATGAATTTGAAAATTTATGCATAGAACATGGAATAAAGAGACAATTTTCTACAACAAGAACCCCTCAGCAAAATGGGGTTGTAGAAAGAAAGAATAGAACGGTTCAAGAAATGGCAAGAGCAATGCTAAATGAATAAAAGATAGCAGATTCCTTTTGGAAGGAAGCAATTCACACAGTAGTTTACATCTTGAATCGTGCACAAATTAGAGTGAACAATGATAAGACAACCTATGAACTTTGGAAAGGGAGACCAAGAACTGACAAATATTTCAAGATCTTTGGAAGCACTTGCTACATTAGAAGAGATGAAGAAGACTTGAGCAAATTTAATGCAAGAGCAGATGAGGGAATCTTTCTTGGTTACTTATCAAAGAGTAAGGCATACAAATGCTATAACAAAAGAACTCACAAAATAGTTGAAAGTGCCAATGTAAGAATTGATGAAGGAAAGCAATTCAAAGAAGTTGAGCAAAGCTATCATTATGTTCAA
>VDFB02256132.1:144206463-144249119 GCA_007258455.2 Sequoia sempervirens
CACCCACAAGCACTCTCAACCAAGGTTTTTGCCTAGAACAGAAGGACGACAAGAAGGGGAAGAACAGCGTAGCTATGCAAGTATTGTTCGTGAGTACCTTGATCTGGATGTTGAGGCTCAAGCGGCCATCTCCTTTGACCAGTTTTACAATGCTAGACGAAGTGATGAAAGACAACACCATGGGAATAGAGATCTCTAGCATAAGATCAGCAAGCTTTCACTACCGACATTCGATGGTTCGGGAAAGATGACTGCACAATCATGGATCCAAAAAGTGGACACATATTTTTCTCTCAGCCCCATGACGGAAGAAGAGGCTATCAAATTTTCCATTTTACACTTGGAAGATCTCGCTCATGAATGGTGGCACCATGGCATTGTGACACAAGGATTCGATCAGGTATCATCATATGTTGACTTCACATAGAAATTGGTGGAGAGGTTTGATAGAAAAGACCCAGAAGCATACTTCCAAGAACTAACCAAATTGAAGCAAACAAGTGCCATGGATGATTATGTTTCATAATTTCAAAGACTCGCAGTGATGGTGTCTGACGTATCAGACAAGAGGCTCACTTTCTTCTTCATTGAAGGCTTATTTGATTCCTTTTGTGGCTTGGTGAGGGATTTGGAGCCGACAACTTTAGAAGACGCCATTCAGAAAGCCTTGAGTCTTGAAGATTCCACCAAGAAAGAGAAGGCTACTGTTAAGAATGCACCAGCAGGGCAGCCAAAGAAGCCTTTCATTAAGACAAATCCACCACCAAAGATCCCCCCTACAAGTCCACACGGCATGTCAAGGAATGAATTTCACAAGAAGGGCTTGTGTTACTACTGCGATGAAAAGTGGAATAATCAACACAGGTGCCAAGGGAGGGGACAAGTTTATTACATCGAAGTGGTATCCGATGATGAAGCAGATACTCAAGAAGGGATCAATGAAGAGGACACTCTGGGGGAGCTGCAGGAGCCCGCAATAGAAGAAAGTCCAACAGGAAGCACTTTGGCAACATTATCAGGAACACCTCAATACCATTCTTTACGAGTGAGGGGAGTTCTTCGGGGGCAAAGAGTGACAGTGCTAATTGATAGTGGAGCTACGCATAACTTCATCGACAAGAGAACAGTGACTAAGTTGCGCTTGGCAACGGAAGACTTTGAAGGGTTTGATGTCTTAGCAGCTGGAGGAAACGTCCTTCCTTGCACGAAATGAATCCAACAAATGGAGTTGATATTGGGTGGACACAAGATGGAGGATTTCTATGTTGTTGATGTCGGCGACATGGACATGGTCCTAGGAGTGCAGTGGCTTCATTCACTAGGAGAATACACCACCAACTACCAAACCATGGAGCTGAAATTCAAGCATGAGGGCAAGGAGGTTGTGCTCAAAGGCCTTTATAGGAATGGGCCTATGGTGGTTTTGGCCAAAAGAATGGAGCGATCTTTCCGTAGGGATCAAGTGGCATGGGCAATAGAATGCTTGATTACTGATACTAGCATACCAAAAGAGGAAAGAGCATTCCCCAGTGACATTCAGGCTATCCTGGATAAAAAGTGCAAAGTTTTCCAAGAGATACCAATAGGATTGCCACCAAATAGAGGGTTTCAGCATGTGATAGAGCTGGAAGAGGGAGCCAAACCAGTGATCACCACTCCTTATTGTCATCCACGGATATACAAAGAAGAAATCGAGAAGGCCATCAAGGAGTTATTGGGTATGGGGTTTATACGCCCAAGCTCAAGTCCCTTTGCTTCATCGGTGGTGTTGGTCAAAAAGAAGGACGAAACACTCAGGATGTGTATCGATTATAGAGCCCTCAACAAGAAGACAATCAAGAACCGCTATCCTATTCCCATGATCGATGAATTAATAGATGAGCCACATGGAGCAATGTACTTTTCCAAGATTGACTTGTGTTCGGGCTACAATCAAATTAGAGTCAAAGATGAGGATGTACAAAAGATAGCTTTCAAGTGCCACTACAGGCATTGTGAATTCTTAGTGATGCTGTTTGGGTTAACCAGTGTCCCCGCTACATTCCAATCTTGCATGAATCAGGTATTCATTCTTCAGTTAAGGAAATTTTTATTGGTTTTCTTTGATGACATCTTGATTTACAGTAAAACATGGGAAGAACATTTGAAGCATATAGAGGAAGTGCTTGACACCCTTGAGAGGAATTCATTCTATGCCAAGATGTCGAAATGTGAATTTGGGATGACAGAGATCCTATATTTGGGCCACAATATGAGCACACAAGGGGTTAGTGTGGACGAAGAGAAGATCAAAGCAATACAAGAGTGGGCTACCCCCAAGAATTGGACACAGTTGGGGGGATTTGTGGGCCTATGTAGCTACTACAGAAGATTTGTGAAGGATTTCTCTTAGCTAGCAGCACCATTGACCAATTTGACAAAGAAAGGAGCCTTCTCGTGGAGTCCCACAGCCCAGCAAGCATTTGACAAACTCAAGGAGGTAATGAGCCCATGCCCCATTTTAGCCATTCCAGATTTTTCATCTCCTTTTGTGCTTGAGTGTGATGCTTCAGGCAAAGGTATTGGAGTTGTATTAATGCAAAACAAACATCCTATTGCTTATGAGAGTAGAAAGCTCACCAAACCTAAGAGGGCTTTCTCTATTTATGACAAGGAGATGCTAGCTATCATGCATGCTCTTGCTAAATTCAAACAGTACTTGGTCTGCAGGAAATTTGGGGTGAAGACAGATCATAACAGCCTAAAGTACTTCCTATATCAGCGAGACTTGAATGATAGACAGCAGAAATGGGTAAGCAAACTTCAAGCTTATGATTTTGATATTGAATATGTGAAGGGCAAAAACAATGTGGTAGTTGATGCTCTCTCTAGGAAGCCTTATCTTTGTGATATGACTGATATATCGGTTGATTGGAGGATTGATATTACAACTGAGTGTCTTAAGGATTCATTTGCTAATGATATTTTGGAAGGGAAGATAGTTGATGACAGGTACAGGGTGGTTGAGGAGCTCATTCTCTACAAAGGTAGGGTCTACCTTGTACCTCACTCTAGGGTCAAGAACAAAATCATTAAAGCTTGCCATGATACTCCCCTTGATGGTCATCCAATATTCTACAAGACATACAAACAAGGGAACGTTTTGCATGGAAGGGATTGAAAAACAATAAATTGCAGCACGTAAGGGAATGCTTGGTTTGTCAACTAAATAAAACAAAGCATGTGTTACCAGCGGGTTTGTTGCAACCCTTACCCATCCCCAATCAAAAGTGGTAGAGCATTTTGATGGATTTCATCACGGGGCTGCCAAAGGTGCAAGGTAAAGATTGTATTTATGTTGTGGTGGACAGGCTCACTAAGTATGCTCATTTTTATGCCATTGCTTCAGAATTTCGGGCACCACAAGTGGCAGATCTGTTTTTTAGGGAAGTTTTTAGACTTCATGGTTTGCCAAGAAATATTGTGAGTGATAGGGACAGCAGGTTCATCAACTTGTTTTGGCAAGAACTCTTTCGCTTAACTCACACCAAATTAACACCTAGCACTAGCTACCACCCCCAAACGGATGGGCAAACGGAGATAGTGAACAAATGGATTGAGGAGTACTTGAGGAACTATGTGACAGGGCAGAAATCAGCATGGGTAAAATGGCTACACCTCGAGGAATTTTGCTATAACACTACACATCATATGTCCATCGGAATGAATCCCTTCAAAGCACTCTACGGTTACGATGCTACATCCTTCATGGATCTCATTCTTGCAGACAGTCGGGTACTAAGTGCAAAAGACATGGTGCAACAAAATGTGGATATCATGAACTCATTGAAGGAAAATTTGCAATGTGCCCAAAATCAGCAAAAGTTTTATGCAGATCAGAGGAGAACGAAGAGGGTCTTTGAGGTCAACGACATGGTGTACTTGAGGTTACAGCCATACAGACAATCATCTCTCAAGGGAAATGGAGCAAAGAAGCTGAAACCAAGGTTCTACGACCCATTCAAGATCACAAGGAAGATTGGAGAGGTCGTGTATGAACTAGAGTTGCCCCCGGGAAGCAGAATTCGTAACGTCTTCCATGTGTCATGCTTGAAGAAAGCATTGGGACAGCAGATTACTCCTTTAGTTGAGTTGCCACCCCTTGATGACGAGGGAAAACTCATTCTCGAGCCCGAAACGGTGTTGGACGTGAAAGAGAAATGACTAAGGAACAAGGTCATTCAGCAATATTTGGTGAAGTGGAAGAACCTGCCCATTAAAGATGCCACCTGGGAGGGAGTGGAGATTTTCGAGCATCCCAATTTGAGGTTGTTGGAGGACCAGCAACGATCTGAGGGAGAGGACTGTGATGTCCCGCATTTAAAATGAGGCAGGCCGACCCGAAAGATAAAAGTGTTTTTGAACACTATTAGAATAATAATAAATATTTAATATTCTGGGCCGACTCACTTGAGGCAGCAAGATAGATTTAAATTTAATTTTCTTCGATTTGTTTAGTTTGGCCAACATCTTTCATGTTGGCGAATAGAATAGTATTTATTGGCACCAGATTTCATTGTTTGATTCATCATGGAATTTAGTCTTTGACTTCGCCAATCTCCTGTGAGGGCGTAGCTGCTCATGAGTGGTGTCCAGGTCTCAAGAGACGAACACTCAAGTCGGCACCCTTCCTCATCATCGCGGGAAGAATCAAAACACATTGGATAGAAGGAAGCGACAAATCATTCCAGCCGAGCCTCACAGCTCTGGCCATCCAGAACGAACCTCCATCTTTAGTCAACGGCTTCAGTTCAAGAGCCTCACAATATGCGGTTTGGCACCTGGGACAGGAATTGAAGCATCAACCAAATCGAACGCCATAACTGGCATCATCACAGTTAGATGGAATCCTAGAATCGCCCACCATTGCAACCATCTTACGGGACAAGGAGGTCACGCGCATCAGAGATTAGATATCTTCCATCATCTGTAAGCCGCCATTGTTGGAGAACTAGGACCCGAACGGTGACACTATTCAGTTCGACAACCTCTATCAGGATCCGGGAGTGTGCGCATTGCTGTAACTTGTATGAATCGGAGTCAAGCGTAGTCATTCTGAGCAAACACAATCCATTGTATGGTTGTAAGAAGGCTCCTGCCACTACTGTGTGAGCATTGATTTGTATCGCTGTATAAGAACTTGATTACTGTGAGAATATCTAATCGAATTAATCTATGATATCTCTGCAATCAAATATATTTGGTTTGGCATTTCTCTGTTGAAGATATTTGTGTCAGATTTGTTCTCTTTCACTTGGTAAATTTCATTTAGAGTCTGATTGGATTGTGGTGAGGATCGCATTGTTTAAGTTAACACCTTTCTGGGAAAATTTCTATATGCGTTTGAGTTGGTCTCTTACAAAGGATTGCTCAAATTAGTTAAGGAGCAACAAACACTAAGATATATTTCAAGTGTGAAGAAAAAGACCATTTCAAGATGGAAATCCTTACTCTATCAAAAAGCAACGAAGGAATTGCAAAATATTTTAAAAATGACAAAGAATGGAACAAGTTAAGAAGCATTGTCCTAAGTTCCACATAATGTACCATTTTTCTCTCAATATAAGTTTGTAAATATTAGGTTTATTCCTTGTTGCCTAGGGTTTTTAGTGATCCACTTTTTGTGTTTGTGTTACTTGTTGAAGTTTCCCTTCCCAATATGCACTTTTGCCCAACTTTGCTTTTTCTTTGTTTTCCATCAAAGTTTTGAACTTACTGATCCTGTCATGCTTTCCATCCATCCTCCGCTCTTTTCCTTGTGTTGTTGGACTTTCGAACTTGTCCATCCCAACATGCCTATTGCTCGACCTCCAACACCCTGACCAATTGCATGGATCTTGTGGTATACCCAACTCCCAAACTCCAATATCCTTGTCTTTGTTCTATTTGACTCCAACATGTGTTGTAATGTCATTGATGGTCCATTTTAGTGCCATAAGCTATTCCAGCTAGGTTTCCCCGCCCAAGAACATTGTTTAAAAGTTAAAGGTATGGATTCACATATACATGTGGCATTAGAGGATGAAAACAACATTGCTTTCATTTAATGAAGCGATTACAATATAAGGCCGACATTTCTAAGATCTGGTATTGACCATTGTTGTGGAGGATATAAATGGGAACGCATCCATTAAAGAAGGATCATCTGTCAATTTCTATATACAAACGTTGTTGGAAACCATTTTGAGCACTTGTGTTCGAGCATGTGGATCTGAGGATGAAAACCCGTAGATCTACTTGAAATCAGAGGATGAAATCCCTTTGATTTCAAAGGTCAAAGGACACCGCCCCTTTGGCTAGAAAACAATCTCACTCAGAGGTCGCATTGGAGCTTCGTTTGGTCATGAATCAGCCACATTATGTGGAATTATGGTTGATGTCTACTGTGAGTATGCACATGACAATTTATCACTATTCACTGCTGTAGTAATTTGCTGTTATTGTTGAACATTTGAATGTACTCAAATTCTATTGTAATAAGGAAAGGATCGAGTGTTACATCTGTTATTTGCTGGGTTATTGTTTAGAAAGCAATGGTAATAGTGTGATGTAAACAGCGATTAAATTTGAGTTTGATGAGATCTAAGTTAAATACTAAAACCAGATATTATTTTTCTCAAATACTTAACATTTGAAAGGGTTTTAAATCAATTTAAAGTTAGATTTGCTTAATTATTTTGGATTGGGACATTACATCTAATTAGTGAATGCCCCATAAATAAAGCAACACCAGAGTATGAAATGATAAAGATCTGGAAGGATACCTTAAAGCCTACAACAATGAAAATGTGCAGGACAACAGTTTTAAGGTTCACTCATTACAATCTATGTTTCTGGAAGTGCAGATGTGGCGGGGTCCTCTAATTTAGGAAGGAAAATTCAGAAATAACAGATCTTTTAAAAGATCTGTATAGAAATTTCAAGCAAATAATTAGTGAAATGAAACAGATGGAAAATTGTATAACTTCATTGAAATGAAAACCTAACTCGTTGAAAATATAAGTTATTACAAAATTATGAAGAGTGAACACTCAAATGGTCATATATACTTGCTCTCATATAAGAGACCCAATCTTAGTAAGTCAAAAGGCTACACCTACAGGAACAATTGCCTAAGACCCAGGTTCACAAATTCACACCTCAGTGGCCAACCTTTGCTCATTCCACAATCAGAATACCTCAACATGCATTTGAACCTTATTAAAGCAGAGTGATACAGAGATATAGGGCTCATCTCACCTACAGACAGATTTAGATACCCTGTGAACTTTCTATAGTTGAACCTGCCTGGTCAACTTGAGTTTAGTTACTCGAACACACAAATTGAACCATAGCAGCAACCTGAACTAATATACAAGATGGGAGGGCCATCCTATTTCCTCGCACCCACCCCCAAGTCCAATTCCTTCTGATGCATGTGCTGAGGCTACATGATGGCTACTCATAACAAAGGAACTACACATCATTGCAACCCACAAACTTACACTGCATCATCACAGAGCTGAACTAACGACAGGGGGTCACCAATGCAGAGCACAACCTGCACCATCACAGGTGTTGAGGTCCAAGTCCTTACTGATACCATGCACTGAAGCTACATGATAGCTACTCATAATGGCCGACGACATTGCAACCCACAACACGAACACTGCACCATTGCAGAGCTGAACCATAGGAGTCACCTGAACTAATATACAAGGAGGGGACAGGGGAGTTGCCTGCCCAGCAAACACTGAAGGCAGGAGCAGACATGCAGCAGATACCACCTTATGCTACAGTGTGATTGTGACGGTACTGCCGACCAACAACAGCCCAAACACAGACCGCCATTTATGATCCAACAAAATCTGTGACAATAACAAAATTTAAATGCTGACAAGCTTCAAACTTCAAGGTACAATGTTTACAAGTCAAATTTATCTCACTAAACCTTGACCTCGTCACAATCAGCAGGATTGCCAACATAAACGGTTGACTCTGCAATTTCAAATTTGTGACCAATCTGATGATAAGCAACAATAGCAGAACAAGATCACCAAAACATACATGAGGTGGAGAAGGCACTTAAGGAGAATACCAACTAGCCAATTCTCATATGAAAACAACCCCTAGTATGTTTAATGAAGAACTTCTTGAGAATGACAGAGGTTGAAAATACCACGTACTGAAACAAGACAATGTTGAAGTCATAGTTACACACAAGAGGATACAAAGAGCATAGAACTATATATATCTTATATATTGTTCATTAATTGTGTTGATTACAAAGGTATTTTTACTTTTATTTGCTTGCTCCAGTTGAACCTACAAACACTTTCTAATATTTTTTTGGCCATGGGCCACCTTCTAATACATATGCTAAGCTGATTCCTTTGACACCTACATTCAGTTAAGCATTAATAAAAGTAAAATAAGGAACTGGAACACTCTCCTTCACCAACCAAATTGAAGAAAAGCTTGAGTTATCAACAAATGTACACACTCAAAAGCAAGATAAATGGTATCCTTCTCTACAGTAAACCTTTTTTCAACTACTGAAGACCATTTATTGAGAGAAGATTTCACTGCTGAGTGCATATTTCTGGAAATAATTCCTCAAATGGTAATAGTTGTTGGTAAACATTATATATCTAGAAACAGCATTCAACGTCTTCTACTTCGATTTTCAGACTTAATACTTCTTTACCACAACCTGAAGTTAGAATCTGGTTCAGCCTTTGTGAAGACAACCATCAACACGAGTGCTGCAGCAGGTACACCTTCCCATCAAACCGGCTACAGTTTCTGATAGGATCTAAGCTAGACTACAAAAATCTAATATTAATTCTCAAACACTTTTAACATACCTGACACCCAACCACTCCAACTGTACTTTCTACTAACAGATTACTAATCAAATAAAGTAACATATGACCAGTTAAATAAAGATGGCACATTATATATCTTCCCATTGGTATGTTGCTGTTAATTACAAAACCCAAAGGAAGAAATTAATCTTTTTAATGCTAATGTGTTAATTGCTTCTTTTTCTATATCATGATAATTTTTTATCGCTGCTGCAATTTAGACAACACAATAAATCAACTTTCGACCCCAACTGACATAAAGGCTAAAGCATCATGATCCTGTTCAGATGTGATCAATTCTTCTTCTTCCCTTTTGCGCTCCAAAATCTATATGAAGTGCCTTGTGCCATGACCATTTTAATTTTTATCTACATAACAATATTATCCTATATAATATTGCCTCTTTTTAATAGCCTTCCTAATGAATTCATTTTCAAATTCCAAGAATTGAGAATGGCTTACTTAACATAACCATTTCTCATTCACATTTTACATTTTGTTTTGCTAGCCTAGTTACTATCTTAGGCTATAACCATTTCTCATTCACATTTTGCATCTTTTTGCTAGCGTAGCTACCATGTTCGGCTATAACCATTTTTCATTCACAATTTGCATCTTTTTTGCTAGCCTAGTTACCATGTTAGGCTTTGGCTCTCACATTTCGAGACTATCATAAATTGCTATGTCTATGTCCAATACTAGCATAGAGCTCTTGATACAAGTACTAATTGTCATGTCTCATATTGATGAGATTACCTTCCATTTCCTCATAGCCATACGTCTAATTGTAATGGTTAACAACATTTTCAACACAAGTTTTATGTACCAACTCCTATTTACACTCGCAATATCAGACTTGATTTTATTGTTGTAGCAACCCTCAGTTATTCTGTAATATCCCCTATTTGGTATGCTTAGAATTCTGCCCTAAAATCACAATTTCCAAGTAAGAGACATGTTTATTAAATTACAACTTCTGATAGACTCTAGTTTAACCCTGCAATAACGTTAGCCAATGATCCATAATATAACATAATCAATTGATTATTAGTATTGTTACATTTAATACAATATTTTACATGTATATACACTGACCTAGATGAGAAATTCACAATGCTGAGTCGGAATTATTATCCTCTCAATAATCCTTCATTGGGGAAGATTAGAGAAGGAACCTCAAGAGAGTGCTAGGAGTCTTTCCTGCTTTAGCAAGGAATCTCTCCCCCTCAATTGTTGAACTTCCAGCTCTAGGAACCTCAAGAGAGTGCTAGGAGTCTTTCCTTCTTAGCAAGGAATCTCTCCCCCTCAATCGTTGAACTTCCAACTCTTCTTCCCATGAACAAATTATAGAGGCCTTAATAATTTAGATTGATAAAGCAATATGAATTACAACTCCTATCAAATATATATATTCAAATATCTTAATGCATGTAAATACATGGAATTAATATATTCAGACATATGCATTAAATAGCATACCAATGTCCATGAACTATATCACAGAAACCAAATGGCGCTTTTTGTAGATAATTATTTTAGGTGCCTCCCTGTAAGTATCGACCTATAGATATTTCTCCAAAAATGATGATCGATGATTCTATATTCAAAGAATATTACTTCTTTTTCTACTGATATATTCTAATGCATATCAATCATATATTGTATCACTATTGTTACTGATTTGAATGCAAATCTTGTTGCAAGTATGAAGGTGTTGTCATTGATGTCAACAAGCTTGTGTTGTCATTGGTGACAGTTGTGCAGTGGTTGAGAGAGATTGTTGCTTTGATTAGTTGCATTATGTTGTCATCAGTTAAAACTACTAGTGTTAACCTCTAGTGTTGCTTTGATAAGCTTTTGTTCATGATTGTGGTATTGATAAAGATGTCGAGGATATTGAGAAAATTGATAAAATAAGGAAACAAGGTGTTGCGGGGGTGTTCTAGTTTTGCTTCGCATTTCTTCTGGGTTGAAGATTTGCTTGTGTGGTTTGGTTATGTTAAATAAAGGTGTTCTGTTAAATAAAGGTGTTCAAAGTTTCTATATCCAGAATTTTGGCTATTGGATCGATGGTCAAAAGAAGTTATGTTCACCAGTGTGCGAATTGGATTTGCAGTGTTGCTTACAAAGGTGTCTGGGAGAAATGTTTTTGCTCTGCGTTTCTCCGCAATAGTTCTTCAGGTCTTGCAATTCTAAAGGTATGTTGATGATGTTGATCTCTTGCCTGTGTCAAGAGGATTTGTGGTCTGATGCTCCAAAAGATGGATTTTAGAGTTGCAGTGTTTGGCAGTGTACTCTGAGTGTACAAGTTGTGTACATTCTAGAGGTGCGAATTGTTGCGAAGGAGTTTGATGGATTTTAGGATGGTAGAGGAATATTCTAGATAGTAATGAAGCATGGTGTGCGGTTCACAAATCGTCCTTAGATTTGAGGAAGCGTGCAATTCAAAGTTTAATGGTGTTTGCACGGGTAATGGCCAACCCGGTGTTTACACTACATTTGAAGATGTTTAAGCATTAATGAAAGTGTAGCGTGGCGTGTGAGAGTTAATTTGGGTCCCAGTTAAGTTTTGTATTGGTCCACTTTCATTCCTATCCATCGCAGGAATGCTTAGTGCCGACCTATTTTGAATTTGCAAAATGTAAGGTGAGTGTAGCCGACTTGAAGATGTTTTTCAAGTTGTGGATGATATAAATGCAAGGTGAATTGATGCGAAATGATGGAGTGTGGAATAGAATTTTTGTGTTGTGATGCGAAATTAAGTGCAGAAGTGCAAAATGCAATGCAAGCTATAATGCAAGATTGTTGAATGCAATGAGCTAAGGTATCTTGATCTCTTGAAGACTGCAAGTGTTGTTGAAGCTATTGTGGCGATCTTCTGCCAGCCAGAGATTGCTCCTCTGCATATTCTTATTTCTTCTGGTTTCTAGCAAGGTCGAGCCCAGGGTCAGAGCTTCCTTCTCGACAAGGTGTCCCATTCTAGCAAATGAGCCCTTTCGAAAATCGGGTTTTGCATACTTGTATTGGGAGCCGAACTCACCGGTTTTTCCCCTTCTGAGGGCTCTTCGCGGAATTCAGCGTTCCCTTGCATGGTAGTTGGCTGTTTCTCGTGCTGAGTTATCTACTTTCATGTTTAAACATTATAACAAATTAAGAGTTTGTTCAGAATAGTTCAGTGTGGATCTAATTACTTTATGGCTTTGATGTTTTAATTTGGTAACAAATCGACTGTTCCTCTAACTTCGCAGCTGTTCGTTCATTCAACAATTCAGAAGAAAGGTGTTGAGTTTGCAGTGTCAACCCGCTTTCGAGGTAGATCTGACGGCGCGAAGGAGATCCCTATGGTTTGACGGGCACAAACCATGCATTCCCGGAAAGTGGAAGATAAGTGCTATCCGACACCTGATGATGTCGCGGCGCGCAGCTGGAAGACCCGGAGGAATACGCCCTGCTGCCGGACCAAGCGTCAGCGAGCGAGATCAAGCAAATGGTAAGTCGCATGCCTGGTCTCCGGCGAGTAGTCTCTGCACATAACGGAATTCAGTGAAAGTTGGTAGATTCAAAACCGCTAAAGAAGTGTGGAGAAGTTTAAAAGCAGGTTTGCAGAAGAGATGACAAGTTAAGCCTGGAAGACGTAATTTGACCTTTGGCAATGATCGACGCATTGTTCAATTACAGCGCCACATGCGAGGGGTTGACGAAACCCAGGTAGTGCTGGCGAGAGTAACGCTGTGCACAAGTCAAGGAACCCAAAGTGTGGTAAAAAATTTTAGAATCCTTTCCTCGATTCTTATAGTAGAAAAGTTTTTGTTGAGCGAGGAAGCCGTAAAATTTTAATACCTACACTAGAGATTAGTTGTTTGGCACACTAACTTCATTTGAAATGAGAAAAATTGGTATGAAAAATGGTGCAAATGTGGAGACTGCTTTCAAGACTGGAAAATAAAAAAAAGTTGAAGATTCAGATGGAGATGTTCTTGATGATGTGGAAACTAACTTTCTAAGAAGAATGAAAAAGGGCACTAGTAAGTACAAAGGTAAATTACCTTTCAAATGTTTCAGTTGTGGAAATATAGGTCACTATGCTTCGAGATGTCCAAACAGAACTGTGAACAATAAGAACAAGGAAAACAAAAGAAAAATGATCAAGAAAAGCTATTATGTTAGAAAAGATGTTGGTATTTCAGATGATGAATCTGATTATGGAGATGTTGATGATAATGAATGCTTGTTCTTGGCTTTAAAAGATAAAACTAGTTCTACTAACTCTGAAAGTTGTGTGAAGGAAAGTGTTCCAAAAAAAAGGATAAGATTGGAGGTACTTTGGTATCTATTTTTCATGTTAGACAAGATAAGAACTATTGGGTTATTAACAATGGTTGCTCAAATCACATGACCGAAGACAAGAGTAAGTTTGTTAAACTTGAAAAATATGATGGACTTGTTAAATTTGGAGATGATTCAGGTGCTAAGATATGTGGAATAGGTTCAATCAGTTTTGATGGCAAGCATAATACTGAAGATGTTTACTATGTTAAAGGTTTAAAGCATAACCTCTTGAGTGTTGGACAAATGTGTAGCAAAGAATACAATCTTATATTTCAGGATGATGGATGTGAAACCAGAAAAAGGTCCAGAACTATGATTGCTGTTGGAAAGAGAACAGATGGAAATATCTATCAGCTCAAGGGTGTTGATGGTCACTGTTTTATGACTCTAAATAATGATAGCTGGTTATGGCACAAGAGAATGTGTCACATCAATTTTGATAACTCGGTTAGAATCAATTCAGTTTAAGCAATGAGAGATTTGTCGAGGATTACAAAGCCTATCAATGTTGTTTGCAGAGATTGTCAATTTGGAAAACAAACTAGAAGTACTTTCAAGGGAAAAGATCAATCTTCTAACAGATTGTCGGAATTGGTACACACAGACCTTTGTGGTCCTACAAGAGTGAGAAGTCTTCAGGGTGACAGAGATTTCATGCTTTTGATTGATGAGTATTCTAGAATGACATGGGTTACTTTTCTTAGAGAAAAATATGAAGCTCTAGATAAATTCAAAGCATTCAAGGTTATGGTTGAAAATGAGATGGATTTGAAGATCAAATTTTGAAGTCTGACAGAGGTGGAGAGTTCACCTCCAATGAATTTAACATGTTTTGTGAGAATCATGGCATAAAAAAACACTTGTTTTCCCCTAGGACTCCTCAACAAAATGGAGTGGTTGAAAGGAAAAACAGGACTGTTCAAGAAGCTACAAGGACTATGATGAAAAAAGTTAACCTACCGGAAGCCTGCTGGAGAGAAGCAATTCATATTTTTGTTTACATACTTAGCAAAGTTCAAGCGAGAGCTAACAGCACAAAGACTCCCTATGAGTTGTGGTAGAGAAAAATCCCTACTGTCAAGTACTTTAAAGTGTTTGGAAGCAAATGCTATATCAGAAGAGATGATGAAAACTTAGGAAAGTTTGATGCAAGGTCTAATGAAGGTATCTTCCTTGGATATTCTACTAAGAGCAAAGCTTATAGATGTTACAATAAAAGATTGAGAAGATGAAAATTTGAGGAATTCAGTGGTGATAGATGGATATGAATCAAATGAACCCACTTGCGGAGAAGAAGAAAAAGCTAAGGAAAAAGAAGTGCAGAATGAAGAGGAAGAAGCTCTGAAAAAGACCCCTAAGACACCTACGAATGTACAGAGAAATCATTCCAAAGAACAGATCATTGGAGACAAAAGCAAAGGTGTGTTGACAAGAAGAAGAGCTATTGAAGTAGTGGTAAATCTATGTTTACTTTCTAAAGTCGAACCTAAAACAGTGAGTGAGGCATGCAAAGATGAACATTGGATGAAAACAATGGAAGAAGAACTTATGCAGATTGAGAAGAATCAAAATTGGGAATTGGTTCCTAGACCTGAAAACAAGGATATAATTGGAACTAAGTGGGTATTCAAAAACAAGTTGAATGAGAATGGAGAAGTGGTAAGAAACAAGGCAAGGCTTGTGTGTAAGGGCTATGCATAAGTTGAAGGAATAGACTTTGAGGAGACATTTGCTCCGGTGGCTAGAATGGAAGAAATCAAGATGTTTTTGGCATTTGCAGCACATAAGGACTTTAAAGTTTATTAGATGGATGTGAAGTCTGCTTTCTTGAATGGAGAGTTGGAAGAAGTTTATATGGAACAATCGGAAGGATTTCAATTGTCAAATAAATCTAATATGGTCTACAAATTGAAGAAGGCATTGTATGGGTTGAAGCAAGCTCCTAGAGCTTGGTATGTAAGGTTGGACAGATACTTGATACAGCAAGGATTCATTAATCCCCCTTTTGCTTACTAGTCATTGCTGCCTTATAAATATAGTGGTTGTCTTTTAAAATGAATCGCCACTATCATATTTGTTGCCCGTAGTTAATATGATATCATCATTGCCTACTATTAATCATTTCCTTTATTAATCGCTGACTTCATTATCATATTTTATATTAATATATTATGTGTTTATATTTATATCTCTTATTAAAATATATTATTATTTTATATATTAGTTTTAAATATATTTTGATATTTATATATTATAATTATTATAATCATAATAATATTTAAATTGTTAGTATTTATATTTTAATATTTATAATGTTATATTTGATAATTATAATTATAATATTATCTTATGATAATTATAATTATAATAATATTAAATTGCTAATATTTATATTTATTTTTGATATTTATATTGTTATTCATTTGTATTTCAACATTAGGGTTTTTAGTGTCGTAATTTCAGGGGCATGACATATTCAAATCAAGCATACTTGTCTGATTGAATTACAAGCTTATTTTTGGGTTGGTTAATATCTAGCTAACCATCACTTACAAGATCACAGGCTCATATTCTAAATATTGTTTGTCCCAACAAAGTCTGTCTATAATAGAAACCTTACGATCCACAACTTAATCCTGGGCTTGTACACTAAAAAGAGATTCCTTCTACAATATCCGTTTGAACAATTTCTAAACAAAAGCCATCTCCCTTACACCTCATTGGATACTAAGAATATTCAGTGATTCAATCCTACCTTCACTTTGGAGACATGACAAAGTTGTATTCAGTTAGTGAGATTAAATCTAATATGAATATAGCCTGAGTTGTCCTAATGGTGAAGGAATGTGTACTCCATAGTGGAAGTTGAGGGTTTCAATCCAGAGGGAAGTTTGTACACCTTGTTGAACAACATAAAAGGTAAATGGAAAAAAAACAATCCGCTTGTGGAATGCTTGCATAAGTGAGGTCTCATATGCCAAATCGGTGTCTTGCTTGTTGATGACCTAAAAAACTACCTTTACTTTTATTCATGTTAGCCTACTAACATAAATTCCCAGTTAATACATACTCTAAAAAACCTCAAGCATGCGGAGCAAAGATGGCATTGGTTGATTTTAAGACTAGATCAGACCCCTCAGCATGTCAGCTTTATTGAGTTTTCAGTGTTTAAGCTTTGTATATTTGTCTTACTGTCTATGATTTGGTAAAATTTTCTGTGGTTATTCATTGCCTCATGACAAGACTTCACTTTTGGGGCAAAGGCATGTAACCCATAAAATCATTGTAGATTAGGACTGATACTGTGCTTTAAAATGTAAGGAAATTTCCTGTCAAAGCTAGATCTGTTGCACGTTGTGTTGTTAGTCTGAGTTGGTAGTTAGCTATTAGATTAAACAACCACTGAAAAGTTGTAACTGAAAATGTAAAAGTATATTCTACAAACATGTTGGTGTCAAAAATAAATCCAACTTTCATCAATTCTAGTTATCTGTAATATAGTTAATATTTAATACATATTCTAACATTATACTGTCTTTCATCCTTGAACATAATTCATACCTTTGTATGTACTAATCAACTTATTTTTCCAGCTTAAATAGAAATTAACCAGGTCAAACCTGTAATGATACAGTCTTGCATTCTTACACATAATTTTCTATTTTGAATATCATTGTTCTTGTATATGCCTTCTTACACTCCAACAAAATATTAAAACAACAAACATATGAGGAACCAAATCCAATACTGCAAAAAGCATCCTATTAGTTGGTTTCTAGAATTCAAAAGAGAGAGAACGCCCAATAATGCTGAATGAAAATCATTGACAAATATTATAAAAGTCACAAGAATGAAATGATCCACTCCTCAAACAAAAGGTAAGTATATTTACTTTTAGAACAACGTGATTACAATTTGCAGAAAATTGTAGTGTTCTAGACTCTAGAGCAAGAAACCAAGAAATTAATTCTGAAATGCTTACAATTGTGTTTGAAATAATTTTATTATTTCTATGACTGGTACTTAGGACTTGGACATTTATTAAATCCAGACAGTATTCCTACAAATATTCATATCACCTTGAGTTGTGCAGTGATAAATTATTTTGGGCTCTTCAGATATCTACAAAAATGGTTTACCTGAGGCCCTGCAAACTGGAATGCCTACTAAAACTATCTTGAGATCACGAAATCATCCTTAAGATATTGGGAAACCAACTCTCCACAGAAATATGATATGGTTTATCAATTTCACTAAGCAAAAGATTTATTATGTTTTATCAGGATTCAACTGCATATAATTTATTACACTGTGAAAACACCAACTAAATGCAAAAGATTCTTTGCAGAAGTTTAATGTTAAGGCAGATATTATTTCTGTAATGTTTAGACTCCAAACCGCAATAAATGAAACTCTGATGATTTTTGGAATGTCAGAAGTTGGAAGATGTCCTTGATCAAGTTTCCTTGATGAATTTTGAAATTTCAGAAGTTGGAAGATGTCCTTGATCAATTTAAGCAATGTGTAATCCCTGATTAGCTTTCTGTATCTTAAATATGTTGGTACTGGGTTTAGTTCCACAATTCCTCTAAGAAAATAATTTGTTACATGCTACACAAGGTTGCAATGAAACTCTTCTCCTTGTTTATAAAGTAAATTATCTTCAAAGAAAGAAACCACATTATCATCCACATCATCAGAGCAACCATTTGTACATTGATCTGAGCAGAATGTCAAGCACCACCAACTGTTGTCCAACATAAGCTTATCACAATTTGAATAAATGTTTAAGTTAGGCTCGTCTATAAGTACAGAAACGTCACAATGTCAAATCAATATCAAACATCAATTGCACATAGAAGTTAAAGAAACAGAGAATCTGACTTTGAGAAACAGATGATGACAATGTTATATGCCAATAGGATTGCTAAAGTACTCACAAAAGCAAGAAGGCCTAAAAAGTCCTCATCAAGTATACAATTGAAACAGGTTGGCAAGGATCATACCATGGAAAGTCTGATACTTTCCATGCTTAAGAAATGTTGGGGGCTTCATTTCAGAAGCACTGATCAGCATGAGAAGCATACAAAAAATCCTACCCTAAGCATACATGTAAAGCAAAAAGAGTATTTTTTCATACCCAATTCAGTCCATTTGCCCTCTTTCAACAAGAATAGGATTTAAGGATACTCATTCAATTTACCACTGTCAAGTAAAATTATAAAGAAAACTGAACTGTGATCAACCTATCAACCAAACAATGCTAATTGATAACAGGAGTGCCATGTGCACTATGCAGAAACTTAGTAGATATTAGCGAAGCACAAACATCGCCAGGAATACCTCGCATGACCTAATGAAGTCATTGGAATTTCAATTAATAAAAAATTACAGGCTTCACAATAATGTCCACTTCTTTTAACTGACTCATAACAGGACAGCTGAAGAAATAATTTTGTATAGAACATAAACAACTCTATAGCAATGAAAATTGGAAACATTCTGGCAACCAATAAGAGATTATGTGAAATTTGTGAAGGCAGATACTTGCTGCCAATAACAACTGATAAAAACTAAGGAAAGGATATTTATTAAAATGAACCTATACTTTTTTATTCCTACCCCTGTTGACAATTTAGTTGCCTCAGACTGCCTACTTTTTACAGGTCAATAGCATTTTCTTCAGTATGGTGATGACATTTGTGCAGTATAGGAAATTTGATGTTATTTGGAGATAAGGAATACGAATAAATAGAGACATCCATGTACTCTGCCTAACTAATGCTACTTCCTCCATTTTATCCAATTCCAATTTAATGTAGAAATTAGAACCAATGTCCAATGGTAGCCAGTAAAAATGTAAAAAAATCCATGGCCAAATTACATACTAGAAGTGTACAGTGCTTCTCCAAATAAAGTGATACACAACAGTACTAAATTAAAATCATGAATCAGCCAAAACTGGAATGAAGCAAAATCATGAAGCAACAATGCAATGAGCTGCAATATCTAATAATGCAAAGCTATTTCAAGTAACTACTCTCCTAACAATATGGAACGACCTCAAGAAAGCGTTTTCCTCTAAACTAAAACACCTCAAAGGTAAACAAAGACATAAATCTCTAATATTCATTTCGAATGAAAGTATTTACGAAACTATGGATTTAAACAGGCATTTGGTAATTAATTAGAATTCCATGCGAACATTGACATCCTAGAAGGATGAGAATGCTATCATTTTTTATTTCTTGAAAAAGAATCCGGGATCATCGCCCTCGTTAGGTTTAGCTATCTCCATGATTTACAAATGAGAAAATTTTCTCCGATCCGTAAATCAGCCAAATGAATTGCCCTAAAAAATGATAAGACTTAATAAAACACTGTTGAAGAAAAATAGAGTGCAAAGTTCAGTACCTTTGAAGTGATTAAAGAGAAACTAAACACCGCTGCAAGTCGGGAAAAATGCTGCTGTAGAGACTCCTGAAGAACGGATCTTATTTGTTTCAGAAAAATGCAGAATAAATTTTAAGGGCCTACAATATTGTATTTACGGGTGCAATTTGTATTAATTTTTTAATAAAATTAAATCAAAATTCGTATTATATCTTAAATACATTTACTTAAATTAAAAGATGGGGATAAATAACACGTTAAAATATCTATTTAAAAGATATTATTAGATTATAATATCTTTGAACTTTTAGTATTTGTAAATACTTCTGGTTATTAGTGCTGATTAGTTAGGCAATAATCAATATTGTCTAATTAGTTATTTGTAATTGTATTTGAAAATAAATTAGAAGTTAGAATTTTTTTATTTTAAAAATATTTATGTTTTATAAAAACAAGATGCAATTTTTACAATTAAAAATATTTACAAAATTAATTATGATCAATCTTATTAGCTTAAAACTTTTAAGATTTGATTTCTCACACAATAAAATTTATGTTTTATTTTGATGGGTAAATAATTTTAAAGTAAATATTATAAGTAACTAGGAGGTATTTTTCCACAGCGTGTCAAATTATGATATCGCTATCAGGATTCAACCGTGTAGTTTCGAGTCAAACTCATTGACCCATGTTTCATGAGTAGTGGTCCAACAAGAACCCATCTCTCATGATATCGAATGGTCCACTTGGCACTCATTGCATCTAGGTGATGCTCACAGAGGTGAAGCACTGGTCCGTCCCGGGAGGTCACCCATCCCAGTACTGCTCCAGCTCAAGTGCGCTTAACCAGGGAGTTTTCTCCAAGGTTTTGCATATGGGAATTGCTGCTCCATAGCCGGGCTTAACCGGAAAACTCACAGTTGCAGCACACTTGGCTGGCGACGTCTTGGAATGAACATTGACCTAGGGGCCGGACAAGTGCTTCACCTCACAGCGAGCATCACCTAGATGCAATGAGTGCTAAGTGGACCATTCTGATGTCTTCATGAGAGATGAGTTCTTGTTGAACCACTACTCATGAAACATGCGGTCCAATGAGGACTTGACTTTCGAAACTACACGGTTGAATCCTGATAGCGATATCATAATTTGACACGCTGTGGAAAAATACCTCCTACTTATCAATTGATGAGCTAAAGGGGCTCTATTATGAATGGTTCATAAGGCACAACACTTGCTGAAGGTTTTGAAAATGGGGTAACAACTCAAGCGGGCTTAACCTTGGAGAAACCTCCCTAGTTAAGCGTGCTTGAGCTGGAGCAGTACTGGGATGGGTGACCTCCCGGGACGGACCAGTGCTTCACCTCTGTGAGCATCACCTAGATGCAATGAGTGCTAAGTGGACCATTCGATATCATGAGAGATGGGTTCTTGTTGAACCACTACTCATGAAACATGGGTCAATGAGTTTGACTCGAAACTACACGGTTGAATCTTGATAGCGATATTATAAGTAACTGTTAAAACGAAAAAATTTAAAGAAGAGAGGCTTAATTTTTATGGAGGTTCAATAATTAGTCTTATTAAATTTTATATAATAATTATTTATTTTTTATATAATGTTCATTTAAATTGATATTAATTTGGTATAGATATCTTAAATACATCTATCTAAATCATACTAAGATATGTTTTAGATAGATTTTTTAACTAGAAGAATCAAGAATTTAAAAATAATTGGGATCAAGTGAGCTAACCCTGAGGTTCTAATCTATAGGAAACTTAATTGTAGTTAACAAAGCTCTAATGTTGAAAAACCTAAGATTATGAAAAGTAGTGGTTTGTTTACAAATATTTTAAATTAAATCAAAATTGAGATTTAAAGAATTTGATACTCTGTATTTTTTTTTCTTTTTTAGGTAGTTATATTAGTGTCTTTGCACTAAACTATATTATTTACTAAAATCAAATGTTTTTCAAATAATTAAATTTTAATGGTAAAATTTGCATTATCAATATCTATTTCCATTTAGTTTTGGGTCTATTTTGAGAGGATGGCTTAATATAATTACATATTGATAAATGGTATGATCTTATGTGAAGATGGGCTCTCTCCATGATCTATCACTCATCCTTATTTACACACATTCTTATATATTTAACCCCCTTTTTTAAAAAGAATAGAACTTTTACTCTAATAAAGAACAAGTTACATAATGCATATGCAAAAGACATTAAAAAAATGTCACATGAAATATTTATAATAAATCCAACACAAAGAAAGAAAGCCAAAAGGGGTCCAAGAAAAATTATCAATAAATCTCAATACTTCCACAACCTAGACCCAACACAAATAGAGTTTCAAAAAAAGGCCAAACTTCATATTGAGCATTACACTGGGGCAATGTAAATCCATCCAAGTTTTCTAACTTCACCCACTATCCTAACATCCAAAAAAGATCATCTTTTGACTACTTGTGTACAATGGTGTTTAATTGACAATAAACATGTTTGTATGAAACAAAAGGAAAAAATTTGGCCATGAGCCAACTTGGTACAAATTTTGCATAGTTTATTGTTGCATAAGGGTATTTAAAGGAATTTAATGTGTCCATTCATCCATTGAAAATTCATTTAGAATTTATTCACTTTTAAAGAGCAAACCCGTAAATTTTTAAACTAATAAATTATTTTATTTTATTTACATAATTTGTTTTATCTAAAGAGTTTTTTTTTTTTTTTTTTTTTTTAACCTATTTAAAAACTCTTTTTATTTTGCTTTATCACAATTTAAGAATTTTATTTTTTTTCCTAAGAAAAATTAAAATAAATCTTTAGTTATATTGTTTACTTAAAAGATATTTTATTTTACTTTAACTTATATCATAATATTATCTACTATTATTAAAAAATAAGAGGTTCATATAAATAAGAGGTTCATATGATGACAATGGCATACAAGTGGTAGCAAGTGAGCAAGTTGCATAAGGTGAGTGAGCTTCCTTGAGAGAATGGCATTCCACATACTAAGGTGAATGGTGAGTAGTGTATGGAGGTTGTGGGAAAAATCCTATGGAGCCTAACATAAAACCATTCAATCTAACTAACGAAGAATCTCAATGAGCTATCGAAACTCATGTGAATAAGGTGAACAAGAAGAATCCAATGTCCTTGACTCATGTGAATAAACTACTATTTCAAACATTGATCTCGAGGGTGTTGAGGATACTCTTTCTTCTCCTATCTTTGATAAAAAAAACCAAAGGAAGAAAGAAGAATTTTGAAATCAAATCTAAAGCTCGGCTTTTGATAACATTGTTGCTCAAAAACATGTCACCTTGGACTCTTCCATTAATACAAAAAGAAATTGGTTAGATAGGAATAGAAACCATTGATGCTTTGTTGCTTGTAATCCTAGCTACCCTCTTCTATGATGTATTTCATATGATATTTGCGCCTTTTACATTTTTTATCAATAAAAGGTGGAGGCCACTCAAATATATTAAAATATAAAAGTATGAGTTACAATTTTGAAAAAATGAGGGTTAAAAAGGATCAAAAAATATGCATCCTAAAAAGTAGAGAAAGTTAAGAACTATCGCAAAAGTTGCACTGTTCAGTAGTACTCAGATCTGAGGAACTAAAATAATAGGAGGGAGTAAGGAAGGAGAAATAACTACTAAGGGAGGTGGAGTAGTGGATGGAAGAGACTCGCATATAGACCCAAGAGGACAAACATCAAGCCCATGTGTCATAATAGGAAATAGATAGCTTTGAACATCTCTTTAGCCTTTGAAACTAGAACTCTCAATTCCACACCATGTTGCATGAAAATTGACATAAACAAATTGCTATTGTCATTTTTGAGGCCCACAATCATGGCATGAAAGGCACAACCCACCACATGGTTCTCCAACACTTGACATTGAGAGAAGAGACCACTAATAGCTTCAAACCCATCACAAATCATAGGCTTCCACAACACCTGCAAAGTTATCTTTAGAGAGGAGGTAGCACTACACGTACCCAAATCCCAAAAGTCAGAGTAGATCATTATCTTGTAGTAAATCTGTAACATTGGATAAGAAAATGAAGACTTCACTAAAGAGCAATGATCTTGGACAGGTGATTAAAAGATGTTTCCCTATAACTATGTGAATAGAAAATTCAACTTTTACACAATTAAATGAGAAGACATAGGATAGTTTTATGGCATCATACAAAGCATATTTTGCAAGCTCCTATTTGCTAGGTCAAATGTGAACTCACAAGTTTTTTATAATAGTTTGCATGATTAAGAGTATTGAACCTGCACCAAAGAGATGAGAATTAGTGGTGTCCAAACCCAAAACCTCTATGGGGAGAGCATCTAGGAGATAGCATAAATGCACCTACCACAACAATAAATAGAAATAACTAATTTCCCTCACTTGAACAGATAATTTAGGGCTCTAGTTGCATTTGAAAGCCACAATAGAAGGGAGAAAATAATCATTAAGGGATATTAAGCATGTGAAGTGATGTCATAGGATCTTAAGAGTTAATACACCCACAACTACCACTAGTCTATAAAAACTAGGATGTTACTGATAAATAAATAAACACATTAAGATAATTAAGTGCCTGATCCCTACTCAAGACTAACAAAACTCAAATTAGAGCCCTTGGTGTCCACATCTTCTATTTTCTTGAGGGAAGGGATTTTGGATATAGCCAATTTGTTGAATTAAGATGTTTCCTCCTTTTGATCAATAACCAAACTTGCCAAACCATATAAAAATTTGTAACTTCTTTATAGCAATGACAAGATTCAAAGTAGGTAAAGGTGTTTAGGAGTTGCTAATCCTATTGAAGAATATTTTTAATTTTCTAGTTACAAGTACTTCTTTGTTTGATTGCATTAATAATCAACATAGAGTCACCTTCAATTTGAATTTTATTGATATTTTCTCTTTTGGCATAGATAGCAAGGCCTAGTGATGCAAGTCAACAATTGAGAAACCTATGGGTTTATCAATTGTTGCAACCTTGACTTCACAAAATCATACACTTGAATGAAATATTGAATTAAAGCACCAACAAAACATTTTTTTCTTTGCAAATATATATATATAACTTGAGCAACACAAAGCTTGAAAATAATTAATGAAATCTCATATTGAAAGTTTCATCATTCGTAACAAACATTTGCAGGCAAGAACTCAAATCCTTTCTAATCACTTCTACAAGCTAGCTTTAACACACACCAGAAATCAATTTTCATCAATCTAAATTGTAATCTATAAGTAGCAACTACATCATTTCAATTCCCTAGAAATGGAAATTTGGGTGCCTAGGCATGATTTTTCATCTTCTTCCTTTGTTTTCCTCTATCTTTTTCTTTTGTTCATCACTAGCAACCTTCTCTCCAACCTGGGCACTGGGATTTTCCTCCTAACCTGCCAATCAAAACCACTCTATGCACTGTCTCCTAGCCATGTCAATCATGCAATTACACTTTTTTGAATTTTCCTAGCAATTTAGAAATTTGGTGGCCAAATTGGCATCCACTAACTTCTTCCCTACACCTCAACTCCCAAGCGCCAAGCATTTCCTGGAAAAAGATCTATTCCTTTCCTTTTATTTATTCCCAAGAGTTACAAATAATAAAAAAATCATTTTCACTATCCTAGGCGTGGGACTTTGGCTCTCAAGTGTGATTTGAATTTGCATCATTTGCATATACACTGCATTTTAATTTCATGACATATAATTATGTTTTTGAAAGCCTGGGTCCCATTTGAAAGAGCTAAGAATAGAAATAGGAAAAAATATTACATGCCTACAAAACCAACAACACACCAAAAATTGAAAAAAAAAAAAAACACCAAATTCGTTTTGGGTGTGCAGGATTGCTCTTCACCCAGGATGCTCCTACATCAAACAACCGAGGTAAGAAAGAATGTTTCATGAGCAAGAGCTCATGAAAATTCATTAGGAAATGGAATCCCATAATTGTAAAGTTTTGGGGTAGGCAACCATGTTATCTCATCGATTTTCTTTCCTTTTTTTTTCTTTGACTTCCTTATCCTATTTCTTCATTTCATGAATTTTAGTTTACTACCACCATTTTTTCATTCTTTTTCTTCATCCTCAACATATTTGTAGAGCTCATTGTCATAAACATCATAGGAATAAAAAGTTATATTTTCATTTTCCTTACCAATTTCCCTTTCACCTTCTTCTTCCTGCATATCTACAACATTAATAACACCTCATTCTTTAATTTGTGTCTTTTTATTGCAACTCTTCACTATTTCTTTTTCTTGTCTTACCATTTCACCTTTACAAAAATCAACTTCAAGAATTGTGTTAACAAAATGTGATACATCAACAAGTAACTTTGAAATCTTCTCCTTTGTTATAACATCATTTTCAGATTTCTCATACCTATTCATGTTATGCAAATTAATTTCATCATGGAAATAAAAAAATTCAAACTTTACCTCTTGATTCCCTACTGTAACTTCATGTTTGATTTCCTCTATGCCTTGAAAAACACATTTTTCAGCTGCAACCATTTTCTTCTCTTCTTTCCTTTAGTCATAACCCTCTTTAAATCTAATTTCATGTCACTGTATTATTATTTTTCAATGAATTTCTCCAACGATTATTTATTGAGTACATTAGACATGCGATTAAAGTAAAAGTATGTATAATACTAGTGTATACCATATGATTTGGAATATATATATAAACTCATACTTACATGATTTTATTTATTATTTAACGTATGGTATTTCAATTATATGCATGGCATGATTTATTATCATTCTTGGATATGAAATTAAAATAGAAAATAGTTCATTTAAAAAAGAGTGGGGGGGGGACCTTGACAAGGTAGATATAACGTTTGGGAAAATAATGTGCATGTGTAACGTATGTATGTGTAACTGTTTTCTTGATAATAGAATATTTCTAGTGGGCAACCATAATGGCAAAGAATGGTATCAAAAGGGGATCGCAGAGAAGAAACAGAGGGTGGTCGGCCTAGCATTAAAAGATAGCGTTATTCTTAAAAGGGAAGATTGGCCAAGAAGATGGGGCCTCAATAGCGCTTGTAATTAATGGGTAGCATATGACTTGTGCAGGGCAAGGAGGAAGAACGGGGATAGACACGAGAATATAGGGGGAAAGGCTCTTGACAAGGATCCATACAGGCTTGTAGTATGACCAGGAACCATGTTGATGCTTGGCTTATCATTCCTCAGGAATCAAACTCAGACAACAAACTCGAGTCGGAGGAATAACAGCTTTGAAAAGTATGGCTTCAAGATCTGGGTCGATGCGGGCAACACCAGGGTTCTTTGAAGCTAATACGGACAATAATGGAGGGCACATTGCAGCTCCATGCTTGGCTTTAGATTCAATGATGGTTGGAGTAAATGGTGGATGATGCAAATCAGACTGTTAATCACGACTTCTTCCCTTTTGGAACTGAGATTGATGCATCCAAATAGTACTTGTTCAGGCATGATATCATTGTAGATTCATTCCATCACTTGTTAACCATGTCGACTAGGAGGAGGGAGGAGGTGAAAAGAAGAAAAAAAAGGGAAAAAGAGCTACACGGGGATTTAAGTGTAAAACATCTTCCAAGTATGTTGAGTATTATTTATCTTTCCTTTCAACATAGATAGCATTGTTTTCCTAAGCTGAGATGTTAATTCACATTGTAATCATATAAGCATTATCAGTCGAAGCATTCCCTACTGGCAGATTCTTCTAGAAAAGTCTGAAATTACCTTGCTTAATGTTGTATATCAAGTAAAATATGCATGTCCTTCAGGCAGGGAATTATTCGAACAGATCCTTTTAGTCTGGTAGCTCAACCCTTAAACACTCATATGGCATACCTCTGTTGGACAATATCTGGAAGGAAGCTCGAACATAAGGAAATGGCTTCCCTTTATCAAGTCATGAGACAAATCAACATAAAAGGTAAATGAACCTTTTCTATGTAATTGGTGTGAATCTCTTTCTGTTATCAATGATCTAACAACCCTCTGCAAAGCATAGATTATTGCTTACATTATTAATCAGTAGTTGATGTTTGTTTAAATTAATGCTTGGAGACTAATTGTGAAGTATTGTCGTCTCGGATTAATAGATTTAGATTTTTACGAAGTATGGGATTACATTTAAAAGTTACTTGAATTATCAAATTGATAATTTACCCATTAAATAACATATTAATGGATTTATTTATTAATAGTTGGAAAACTTATCATTTTATTTCTTACTTATATAGAAAACATTCAATTAGTTAGTTTCGATACTATTAGAGTGTTGCTCTTATCCTCACAATCCCAGAGGAACTCCTTCACATCCTTATATGAAGTTATTGTATCAAAACAGTTCAAGTGAAATTGTCCATTGATTTATTTAACTAATCTTGATTTATTTTAGAAGCATGAATTATTAATGGAGAGACAATGAAGTTCAAGGAATTTCAAGTATTAGATATATAGAATATCTTCTAGAGGATAGGCATCCAACAAGGATATATCAAAAGGAAGGTGAGTGCATGGAATTAACCTTTAATAATCAATTATCTTAGGAAAGGAATATTTATTATGATAATTAATATTATTATTGAGAGTATCCGTGTTAGTTATTATTTGCATAACTATCAATGTAATTGTTATAGTTAGAATAGTATTGTCTTGGATTTTACAATTGTAGTGTCAGAAAATGTACTCCTTTATATTTTCACACTATGTTTGGGTCCCTTAATTTAATTGGACTTAATTAAGCCTCTAATTGGCCCAATTATGCAATTAAAATCTTAATTAATCTCATTTTCCGAAAGGGAAACTTGTAAATTAAACAATTGCAAACATTAATTAAATTGCCTTAAAATTGGTGTGTCCTGGATTTAGGTCTAAGGACCCATTCTCCCTTGCCCTTAAGTTTAAGATCCCCATTTTTAATATGTTTTTGGCAACATTTTTATGATTCAAATTCTATTTGCAATTATTGGCTTTTGATGTTTAATTTTTGGGAAATTAGAAAACTACCTAGAAATACAAGGTCCTTTTATCAATTCAACATCTAGAAAATATATGCAAGCATTCCTAAAGCTAAAATTATTGTCAAAGGTGTTCAAGAGCATATTTCGTAGTAATTTTTTGTAGCATTCAAGATCTCAAGCATCATGTCAAAGTTATCAAGCATCATGCATGTTTTTGGAGCTAACATTGTGATGTAGGTTCCAAACATTCAAGTCAAATTTTAAGCATCAAGATCAACATCCAATCAATCCATGCATGCAAGATTAAGACCTTGAAGAGATGTGTTAAGTTTAAGTCCTTCAAGGATCTCAATTCAAGGGTTTGGTGAGTTGCAACATAGCACTTGTTCATCCATCATTCCTTTCAAGGTTTAACTACCAAAATAGGGTTTGACCAAGCCAAACCCCCATTCACTAAAAACAAACAATTTTTCCCTCTTGTGTGTGTTGTAGATCTTAGGTTGAAGAAGGATTGAAGATTTATCAAAAGAGCAAAATTATAAAAGTTGTCAAAGTTGTAAAAGTTGTCAACATTATCGTCAAGCCATGGAAACTCACTTTCTGAATTTATTTCTGAATTTTTGATTGTGAAACCCAAAGGAATCAGGAGTGAAGACTTAGGACTAGAGGACTATGAAAGAAAATTTTCAACCCAGGCTATAGCAAGACCCATTCGCCCTTGGGAAAATGAGTCCCAAGAGGACACTTAGCACAACCTTTTTGTGACAGGTGCATAAAATCCAATCTTTCTCAGATTTGTTGTTACTTTGCTAATTCTATCAAATTAAGGTTTAATTTAGAGGTTTCATGTGTTACATTGCATAATTGCATTCATTTGGTATTTTCATTCATCTCCCAAAAGTTCATTTTAGGCTAATTTAACTGGTCCTAAGTCATAAGGAAAACAACAAGATCTCCATCAAGGTTGACTCACCTAAGGTTGAAAGTCAATCTTTCCCTAGGGGATCTCTTTTTCCTAGTGAAAATAGGAAGATAGGTGCATCATACCATTTCCCATCCATTTTGGTGAACTCATATTTTTCTATGTTTCATTTTCATGAACCCAACATTGTACATCAAAAATTCTAAAATTGGAGTCCACTTAGACCCTAGATCTAGGATTTGCATTAGTATACATTGCATTGCATTAGTTTGCATCTCATTTAGGGTTGTTAAAATTGTATTAGTTTGCATCTCACTTAGGGTTTTAAATTTATATGTTTGCATTGTTTAAAATTTGAAAAATAAAAAAATTGCACATATTACATTGATTTTGCATAGTACTTGCATATAAGTGTACTTCAGTCATTTACATTAAAAAATTTAGTCAAAATTGCATTTCAAAAAGTATCACATTGTTCATCATTTTTCATTCATTGCACTTGTATTTAGACATCAAATTCTGGAAAAATCAGTCACTGAAACCACAATTTATAGTCTAAAACGAGAAACCCTGGCATCAACCTCAGACTCAAATTTAAAATTTTGCAACCCTTGTGCTAAGACCCATTCACCCTAGGGTGAATTTGTCCCTGTATAGGTGTTGTTTCAAACTTTTGGGTAGTGATTTGTCTCTGTTTACTTCATTCTGATTTGTTGTTAGATCTAGGTTTTAGTTTCAGAAATCAAAAAAATATGTCATTATTTGCATTAGGCTTAATTGGGTAAATTGAATGCATTATTTAAAAATCAAAATCAGCATCAAAAGGCATCATTTTCAGGTTTTTACATAGTATAATGAGTAAATTGTCTTGTTTAAATTTTGAAAATTGCTCTCTTTTTACATACTTGTATTGCACTTCATATTCTAGGGTGTTTTATTGCATTTTGTATAGGCACAAATTTTCACCCCTTAAGCAAATTCCCCTTTCATACACCCTCACCTTAGAAAATCAAATCCAAAGGAACAATTCCACATCACCCTCTTGCCTTCCATCCACTTGGCATTTTCCATTTGCGTCGATGAGAGAATATTTGTTGGGGACACACATGCGGTGCACAAACATTCGTGCAATGCGCTGTCGTCCCTGACGGATTTTTGCGTCTGAAGTTGGAAGAGGCATTACACACCCAATTGGGGTCAAATTGTAACATCCCTCTTCGACCAACCGACCTGAAAATGACAGATTCTTCCTCATTCTTCCTTCAAATTCATCCATTCTCAATTCATTTGACCCTCTAGCAATCTTCTTGGAATTCAATCAATTTCTCTTCACTCTTCCACTCTCAAGCAACATTCTAGCACTCTACTTTTGAGCATTGCAGCAACTTTGGCACTCCATCAACTCCACATTGCAAGTGTGAGGCCATTACAGACATTGCAAGCTTGGAGTCTTGCGAAACCTCCCTTCACCATAGTTGCGGCGGTGGTGACTTTGTCAAGTTCATAACTTGTTTTCTCCTCCATTGGCTAGTGAGCTTTTGGGTGGAGGTGGTAATGCTTCACTCCTCTCCTTTTTGATTTGATTGAGTAGCATAATATTGTTTGTAGTGTTCTTTTATATTTCTTCTTTCCTTTATCACATATTCTACTTCGTTGCTTTCTAGCTGTCCGTGGAGGTGGAAACACCAAAACGAGGGTCTGGTTAAGGCAAGCCCCTATACAACCCACAACAATTTTCCCTCTTTCTTATGTGTAGGTGAATGTACGGGTGGAGCTAGCTGGTGAACCGACGCTTGTGTGAGATTATCTTCATCACCTTAGCTCTCATTTATTTGCTTTATCATATTCGTCTTTACTTTTTGCATTTTCTTGTTCTGTTTTTTCCACCTAAACCAACTAGCTAGGTTGTTAGTACATTTTTAAGTAGTCTTTATTGTACTCCCTATTTTCTAATTGTACGGATGCCAATGTGCCAACAAGATTCCAACATGTTGCGCTTTCATCCCAAAACTGCACTTTCGTCCTCAAACAGAGAGTTGTCTAACCTGTGCAATATTGACTTTGAAAACTAGCTCACCTAGCCTAAACCTAAAACTTGGGTCTGAAGAGTGACAAAATTACTACATAGTGCTCTTCATTCTTGATCCCCTTCCTTTAGAGTGAAGTAAGCTATGGCAGCCCTTCGCTCTCGGTACTCTGTGACCTGGAGCCTTGACGTGGTTAGTCCCCCTCTCTTACATTTTTGGTGAACCCGACATGAACCATTTTGGTTCCTTTTGGAAGTATTGAAGGGTCCTTTCCTTGCATTCTAGGAGTGTTGTAGGTGCGAGTGTTGTGAGGCGTTTCACCTTACAGCCCAACCTACAACCCCTAGTAGGCATAGTTGGAAGGTTTCGTAAGTGTTGTGGAACGAAGCCTTAACTGGGTCACTATCCTATCTCAAACCTTTGGGGGGATTTGTGAGAGTATTGTTTAGTGTGGGTGATGGCCTCTTTCCTGCATCTTCCTATCCCCTCTATGCAGCCCGCGAGTAGTAGTTTAGGCATAACCTTCACCTTGTAGGACCTGTCGATGAGCTTTAATAGAGAACCATCTCCTCTTTATATCCCTATGCAAATCAACGGGAACACTATAGTAGGTGTTCTTGTTGACCCGACATCTTAGGTGAATATCATAACCAAGGAGATTATGTTAATCAACTTCCTACATAAAGATAGGTATGGCGCACCTGCGATCACCATCTGTATGCATAACAGACTTTTCGTTGTGTTAGTCCTTATCGGACCTAAATCTGTAAACCTGCTATTTGACATAATCCTGAGATCTAAACTCTTCAGAGTGAAGCTAAGTATCCCCTGGCTAGTAGTTATGAACGCAGTTCCCTCAGTTGTGCATAAATGTTTGAAGTTTATTCATGAGGGTTGTGTGCATGTGATCCATGACACCGGTTATAGACCACAAGTTACATGTGATAGTTATTCTTTAGACCACTTTTGGCTAGCACCCATTGGTCCTCTCCTTCCTAGGAAGGACCTCTTGTATCAGACTTATCAAAGTACAAGAAAGGGTGCTTAATGCCTTGAGTGAAGTACCCTCCATCACCTTATGTTGTTTCGCATAGGGCATGCCTAAAAGCTGACAGTGATGCTGCCAAGGTCCCTAGAAGATAAGAACAGAAGCCCCCTCCAGATCCCTCTTCTTCCTCTTTCATTGTTCATCCTGACGCTTCCTCTCTCCCTATTGCAGCGTCATTAGATTTTTCCGCATTTGCAAGAGAACCCTATATTGCCTGCTTGGCAAAAGCCCAAGTGTCTTGCGTTCGAGATTCTTGTTTTGCCCATGGAGCCTAGGCCCATTCCATATGGTAGAAGAAAGGGTCCTCAAGGAGAATCCTCTATGTCTCGGCCTCCATGGCCTCCTACCGCTCTTGCTCCAAAAGTAGTAAACGAGAAGAGGCCTGCCACCGAGGCACTAGAGCCGACTCCCCCTATTTTTGCTCAACCTCTCCCTCTTGCTCCCATTCAGGAGTTTGTCCCTCTATCAGAAATGACTGTGATGGACACTCCTATGGCTGAGCAAGATCCTTCTATCCCTTCGTAGCTCCCAGCCTCTAGCTTGAAGAGTCATAGAAACTGCCATGCGCATGAGTGCAAGCATCGACGAATGACTATGGCAACTAAGTAGGCTACTTTGTAGAAGAAGGAAGAGAAGATGAGTGCCCCTGCTTCAAGGCCTCCTTATGTGTCCTCCTCTCTCCTCCCTTCTGCTTCCATTCAATCTAGCTCAATCTCGCTTTCGGCTCCCGCTATGGGTGTGAGTTCCCCTGATCCCAAAAAGGTGCAATTGTTTATCGCTCCCTTGGTTGAGTTGCCCATGTTAATGTCCCTTTTGGACATCCCGCCATTCCCTAAACCCGTGGACATGTCGAATACCTCGGTGGTGTCTGCCACAGTTTTCTCCTCCTCCTCTATGCCTCTTGCCTTGTCTATAGGGAGTTCACATCCCTCGACGAAGCAGAAGGTGGAGGTTGGCCCTTCCAGCAATGGAGGGTGTAATAGGAGCCCACCTTCTTTGAAAGGTGGTCCTGCGCTAGCTTGTTTTGTTTTAGTGATAGAACAAGTCCTATCTTCCCCTGAGTTTGTCACCACTCCCGAATCGCTCGGTGAGCCAAGTGGTGAATCTCAAGCACAGTCCTCTCCGTCCATTAAGGTACAACATGGCACTCATGTAAAGTGAATGCTCAACTCTTTGGATGAAGTTCTAGCCTTGTCGACGTTCTTCACAAAATCATTGACCATAGCTCCATAAGAGCTGAGCAGAGAAGACCTTGTGGGGGCTTCTTCCTTAGCCCTTGTTGCAAGAGGGTCAAAAGAACCTCCCCTTAATATTCCACCACTGCAATCCCTCGTCCTCCTTCCCCCTTATAATGATCTAGATTGGGAAGCAGGCGACATCTTAGTTGATGAGTGTTAGGGAGAGGCCTCCTCTTTATCTTTAGATTAGATGTGTGTGTGTGTGTTGTGATGTGTTCCCCCATGTCCGTGCTATGTGTTCTTGGATGACCCTTGTCACCCTTGTTGGTGCTTGGATACAAGAGTGATTTTGTGTCGTAAACCTTCTTCTATTTGTATCATCATTCTTCCTCTGTTATGTGCTTTGAATTTCGACAAATTGGGGATGATGCAAAGCGTCAGGGGAATTTAGGCTTCCCTTCCATGTTGACCCAAATTTTTGTTTTTAATTTGTCTTTTGTGCATTCTTTTTGATCTGGCGGGGATTGATGATCTTTTTCCTTGCACCACGATTACCTATTATTTACATAAGCATGAGCAAATCTGACCTCACAAAATCAGATCCCCCTGCATCTCTTGTTCATGATTGTTTAGAACTCTTTTTCTCTTTTATCTTTTTTTCTTCTTTTTTTGAGTTGTCCCTCTCATGTGTGACAATGCCATTTCTATGATACTGTGATTTTTAGAAAATACATTTGTTTCCAACAAATATTTTCTTGAAAGTCCTTGTGACCTTTTTTAAAAAATTGTATTCTTGACTTGGACCCCTTTAACGTGTTTTCTTCGTCATGGGTTCACAAAGAAAGAAACTTGAGAACTTTCCTTTGAGGTGGGAGCAACTTTTTCGTATGGGAGAAGCCTTAACCTTCCCCTCGCGAGGGGGAATTTTCTTCCTTGATGAAGTGAACATCTTTTGAAAGGATTCCTTGATGATGAATTGATTTGAGAAAAAATGTCTCTTTTACACTTTCAAACAGTGTGTCCCTTGCATGGACCCCTCTTCTTTTGAAGGGTTCCCAAGGGATCCCTTTGAAATCCTTCCAACTTGTTGACGGTCTGCTGAATGTCTGCTTATTTTCCTATGTGTTTGCTTTGTTTTATGACATGTTTTATTTGTGGATTAACATGTCACTTTGTAGGTGCTGTAAAGTTGCTTTCTAGTCTGACTCTGTAGAGTCCCCTTCACTGGGTTTCCCTCATGAGAGAGAACTTGGGGGACGCCTCCTTGCAGGTCTATAAGCCTATAAGGTGCTTACTTTACTGGGCTTCCTTCATGAGAGAGAACTTGGGGGTTGCCTTGTTGCAGGTTTGCAGGTCTGTGAGATGCTTTCATCCTACGAGATTTGTCCATCATTGGTTTCAGGGTCTTTGGCGTACTTTGTGTAACTTCATAGTTCTACAGAGCTACAAATTCCTTTTGTTCGAAACTCCTTAGGGAGAGTACCTGTGGAGTCCTTTTCCTACTCTACGCTTTCGAGTTTTCCAGATCGTCATCTGCTTCCTCAACGGTTCAAGTATACATTTCTTACCCTACTAACTCTTCAATCTACTTTACCAAGTGCTCATCAGTATTCATGCTCACTAAAGTGGGGGAAAAATGTATAGGCGTGAATTTGCACCCCTTAAGAAAATTCCCCTTTTATACACCCTCACCTTAGAAAATCAAATCTGAAGGCGAAATTCCACATCACCCTCCTGCCTTCCATCCACTTGGCATCTGTTATGTGTGTCGATGAGAGAATATTTTTTGGGGATGCACACTTAATGCGTAGATGTCTGCACAGTGTGCTGACATCCCTAATAGATTCTTGTGTCTAAATTTGGTAGAGGCGTTACACACTCGATTGGGGTCGAATTATAATGTCCCCTCTTTGACCAACCGACCCGAAAATGGTATATTCTTCCTCATTCTTCCTTCAAATTCATCTTAATTCATTTGAACCTCTAGCAATCTTCTTGGAATTCAAGCAATTTCTCTTCACTCTTTCACTCTCAAGCAACATTCTAGCACTCTACTTTTGAGCATTGTAGCAACTTTGGCACTCCATCAACTCCACATTGCAAGTGTGAGGCCATTACAAACATTGTGAGCTTGGAGTCTTGCGAGACCTCCCTTCACCACGATTGTGGCGGTGGTGGCTTTTCCAAGTTCGTAGCTTGCTTTCTCTTCCATTGGCTAGTGAGATTTTGGGTGAAGGTGGTAACACTTCACTTCTTTTCTATTTCTTCTTTCCTTTATCACATATTCTACTCTGTTGCTTTCTAGTTGTCTGTGGAGATGGAAACACCAAAACAGGGGTTTGATTGAGGCAGGCCGCTATATAGCCCCCAAAAATTTTCCCTCTTTCTTGTGTGTAGGCGAACGTATGGGTGCAACTAGCTGGTGAACTAGTGCTTGTGTGAGATTATCTTTGTCACCCTAGCTCTCATTTATTTGCTTTATCACATTCGTCTTTACTTTTTTCATTTCCTTGTTCTATTTTTTCCACAAGTAAACCAACTAGCTAGGCTGTTAGTACATTTTTAGGTAGTCTTTATTATACTCCCTATTTTTTGGCCATACAGACACCAACGCGCTAGAGAGACACTAGCGCGTCATGCTTTCATCCCAAAACTACACTTTCATCCTTGGATAGAGAGCTATCTGAGGTGCAGTATTGACTTCGAAAACCAACTCGCCTAGCCTAAACCCAAAACTCAGGTATGAAGAGTGACAAAAGTACTACATGGTGCTCTTCATTCTTGATCCTCTTCCTTTAGAGTGAGGTAAGTTATGACAACCCTCCACTCTCATCTCTCCATGACCTGGAGCCTTGATGTGGTTGTCCCCCTCTCTTACACATTTACCTAGTGCTTATTCTCCATTTTGGGTGCACCTAGGTTGGTGAAACTTGTACGAGCTTCACAACTTGGTGTCCTATTACCAATATTGTAGTGAGATGTATTTTGAGACTCATGCCATCCCGCACTACTACACTTGCCATGGATCTTGAGTTTTCCAACTCTTTCACTCATAGTGTTGATACTAGTCAACCCACTATGGACCATAGCTTTGATACCTCATTTCGCATGACCACCCTACCCACAACTAATGTGACTGGTGTTGATACAATGGTTGCTAATGTCCCTCAAGAAGAACTAAAACAAATGGATGGAGATTTAGAGAAATTGCAAAACTTTGTGAGTTTTGAATACATTGTTGGTACTGCAATTTCAATCATAGATAACATGAGGAAAATTCTTGATAATGAACAACAGATAGATATTGTGCATAGCCTAGCTCACATTATTGATAAGCATGTCCCTACAATGGCTAGTTGTGCTCAAACTTTGGGGTATACTCAAAGTCAAGGTGGAAATCCAATTCCTCCTTCCACAACTATGACCTTGATTCCCACATACACTAATCCAACTTTTACAACAACAAAACAACCAAGTAGCAATGTCAATACCACCTTAGGCATTTCCATTGGGAATCCCTTTAGCTTTGTGCATTCAAATATCATATCACCTAATCCATCTCCCCTCACAAACTTACAATTCACTTGTCCTTCGAATACATATACACTTCCAACTTATTCACCTCCAACTCACAACACAAACATGTTGCACCAAAAGATCAACCTGTTAATGCTTGATACAACCGCCAGAGTTAATGAATCCATGGGAGGCGGTTAAGCCATGTCACAAACCTAAGTGTTGTGCTGCACAACACAAGGAAACTTGTGATCCCACAATACTGGTTTACAATTTTTGGCCAAACTGGACACTAAACTGATTTTTTCTAACTAAATATTCATTTTTGGGCACCTATAGCGCCTAAACCGTGAGGAATTTGAAGATGATGCAAACTAGTGATTTGTGACATTTTTTTTGTAGATTCTAAATATAATTTTTTCAAAAAATTTAGAATCAAATTGCATTTCTTTTTCTATCTCCTTCGAAAACTAGTTTTTTTCAGTAAACACCATTTTTAAGGGGTGACGTTCACCGTATAACACAACTTTTTTTCCATGAAGGATAAAATTTTAATTTTTTTGAATTTATATTTGTAACTACGATATCTAGTGCTTCCAATTGGTTTCATAGTGTTTTACTAAATATTTTTTCCTTAATCAAGTTTCGAAGTCAAACCAATTACAATTCAGACATAGGTGGACTGTATAACACACAACTTTTTTTGTATGTATCAAAATTCTTTTTTTTTGTTGGATCAAGGACTTCAATATCTAGTACACTCATATTTTTCAAAAAAAATATTTGATAACCTTCTATTTTTCCACATGTGCAAATAGAGAGCTTGATTTTCAGGAAAAACTTACATTCACAAGAAATAAAAAATAAATATAATAATTAAATTAAATTTATTTAAAATTATACTTTTTGGGAAGCTTATAATAAGGACTACATACAAAAAATAAATTTTAAATGAATTCATTTGATCCCCCAAAAGGTAAATCAAAAGTGGTTTTTTATCAACATTTTGATAGGTGTAAAGGAGACTTCTTTATAGGTATGGTTTAAAACTAGCAGGGTTCTATCCAAGGGGGTTTGATCTAAGGTAGTTTGATCAAACCCTCTTCAATTGGAATGCTTTAAATGGAATTTTTTAAGGCTTAAATCATTATATTTTCTAAATATATGTGATTTCAGCAAAAATCAGAATCTCCCAGAAATTGTAAACCAACTTTGTGGGATTACCCGTTCCAAGGGCACACACCTTGCAACAATCCCCCCAACACAAGCAAGGGGTTCAAACCCATGACCTAGGCTCTGATACCAATTTTTGCACAGACAGTTGTTATTGCACCAAAAGATCGACCTGCTAATGCTCGATACAACCACCAGTGTTAATGAATCCATGGAGGTGGTTAAGCCATGCCACAAACCCGAGTATTGCACTGCACAACACAAGGAAACTAAGGGCACACACCTTGCAACAAAACAATGATCATGTCCTTAACCAACTCTTGCAAAATGTTTCATCCTTCCAACAACAAATTGCCACATTGAACCAAAATAAAAATGACCAACCTTCACAATATGTCAAAAGGAACCCTTTATCCTTGGAGATATTGAAAGCACAAATGCCACAAGGCATAGAGATTTCTTGATTTGATAAATACGATGGAAAAGGAGACCCTAGTAACCATGTTTTGGCATACACACCTTATGTAGTGACTTCATTTTTGAGGATAAGCTCTTGGCTAAAATTTTCCCTAGATCCTTAAAAGACACTACCTTGGAGTGGTTTTGTTCTTTACCAAATAACTCAATTCATTCATTCAATGAGCTTGTTGATGCCTTTATTAACCATTTGCAAGTGCATATAGGTCCCAAGATGACCTTAGCTGATTTAATGCAATGTAAACAAAACAAAGATGAAAAGGTCACTGATTTCATAACACGATATTAATTGCTTTACTCACAAATAAACATTAAGATTCTTGGTGTTGACCTTCAAAGAATGTTAATTGTGAATTTGCATACCAATATTAAAGCTAAACTTGAAATCTTGAAGTTCCTTCCTTTACACACTTGTGCATGACCCTTTTTGACTATCAAAATTCGGTTAGTCACCGTGAAACAAAAACTCCTTCTAACCCTTTTGAGAAATCTGAAGTTGTGCCCCATAACAATTACCAACCTTTCAAGAAACAAATTAAGGGCTCTTTACAAATTAATACACCTCAAACAAGTCAACATGTTAACTCCCAAATGGCTGCTATAAAAATGACAAATCCATTTCCATTTAGGGAGAGGAGTAGACAATTTACCCCTTTACCCGATACCCTTCACTCCATTATGTTGCAAATTATAAGTAAGAACTTAGTCACCTTACCTCATGTTAGAGCCATTGATACCACTATGCCCTTACCTCCAAACTTCAACTTGAATGCCTTTTTCCATTATCACCGACAAAATGGACATGATACAAAACAATGTAAGTGTCTTAGACATATTGTGCAAGACCTCGTTGATTCTAATCACATCTAGATTGGTGGTGTTAATGATCAAGGAAATAAGTCTATTGCCCCACCCAACCAAAATTCATAAATCTTTACCAACCCCATGCCAAATCATAATATCTCTTTTGTGAAAGCTAGCGATGCCAAGAATGATGTGATGAATGTTGACAAACTTGAAGATACAAATAATGACAATATAAATGAAAATGAAGTAGACTTAGAACGTGTGGTCAACTTCATTGATGTTCAACCTTGTAAGGGCCAAGACAAAATGCCCCTTGACATTGCTTTCTCACAAATTGACATAATTAGACGTGCACCCAATTGTCCTCTTTACATTGTTGGAAGAATCAGTGACAAGCCTACTAATGGGATATTAATTGATCCCATGTGTGTAGAGAATGTGATCACTAAAGAATTCTTATTTGTGCATGAAATTTATCAAGATTATTATGAACAACTGAAAGCATGGATCAAAACACAAAATGGTTTTTCTTGCCCTATGATAGGTTCGATCAGTCTTCCTTTAAAAGTTGGACCAAAACAATTGAATGTCTCATTCTCCATCAACTCATTATCGGAAATTTTTTGTGTGAAGCTTGGTTACCCATGGCCACGCTCCATAGATTTTGTCTTGTTAGTAGTGCATAAATGCTTAAAGTTTCCATTTGGAAATGAGATCTTTACTATGCACCTTAGTGGCTTTAATCCTATCTTCTTCTGGAAATTTCTCATTGGATTTCTTTTGGCTTGAACCCATGGAATCTATTAAGCCTCGTGAAGACTTATTTTTCAAATATTATCAAAAGTACAAGGCAAAGCACATAGAAAAATTATCCCTTAGCAACATGCCTCAACCCATGATTGAGCCTCCTATCATTGATGAAACCATGATTGAACCAAAAGCCCTTTCAAGTAACCAAGACCAACCCATGATAAATCCTTCACCTATTTCCTACAAAATCTACCAAGAGATAACAATGTAAGTCCTATTGTCCCTCCTAAGATCAAACAAGTTTACAAAGTTAAAGAGAAAGTGGTTGAACAACCTCCCATGGTTCCTTTCGTTCCTCCCTTGCGGCAAGAAAAACAACCAATGGTTGATAAACTTTCTCCTACACAATCACAACTTGAAAATCGTACAAAAAGAAACATAAATGCTAAAGAGCATAGGCGTAGACGTCGTGCTATTACTCATAGATTAAGAGAAGAGAATAAAATAGAAAATCACTTGACAAAACACCAAATGAAGCAAAACATGATGATTCTCTACCTTTGCCACAACAAAAACAACAAGAAACTTTAATGGAAATTGTCATTAGGAAACCTGTTGTAATTAACTTGGATGATGATGATGAGATTGCTAAAATTGATGAGGAAGTGCATAATGAGTTGAATTTATTGTTTTCCTCTTCCATGAGCTTAGATGATAACATCCGTGATGATCCTCCTATAAAGAGTGAATCACCATACGTTGAACCTGGTGATACCCCTAGTATGACACTTGTTGTTGTCCCTTTGGATAGTTGTTCACCTTTCTGCTTATGATGAACAAGATTGGGATGTGGATGACCTGCTATAGGTTGACTCACATGTGCCATACTAATATTGTCTTTATCTTCATGTTCTTTGTGATTGCATGTGCATAATGTGATCCCCCATATAGTGTTGCTTGATGTGTCGTTATATGCTTGTGAGCCTACTTTGGATGACCCTTGTTGTGATCCATTGGTGCAAGGATACAAAGGAAGCAAATCTGTTGTGACATTCTTCTATTTGTATCTACATTCTTCTATATATCATAACCATCTGTCTTATGTTTTCCTTTTGGGGATGACACAAGGTGTCGAGACATTCGGGCCTCTTCCATGTTGACCCAAGAGATCTCCTTTATTTTCTTTCCTTATGTGTCATTCTTCCTTTGTGCTAGTTGTTCCATGAGTTATTTGGGGAATGATGATGATTTTGAGCTTGATTATATCACTATAGCAACGAAAAATGTTGACCCCAAATTCATGGATCCATTATGTGTTATCTTAGGATCAAATATGGGGGAAACCCTCCTTTCCATGATGTAGCTCTATTCTTGGAAACATATGTTTTACATAGGAGTTTTTGAAAAAATCTCTCATGTATTGGCATTTATTATGTTATTCTTTAAAGTACTTGCTCACAACATGGTGTAGCAATTTCTTTAAAGTGGGGGCATACGCGTCCCCGCTCATTATTTACTTCAAAGTGTGGACTTCTTACTTCTTGTGATGTGTCTTCTTTGTGGTAACATTGGGTTTGATGTTCCTCAAGAGCATGATCTTTCTTGGCATATGGCATTCCTCTTAGTGGCGATGCTACATATTGCATTCCCTAAGTTGCGAATCTTTTATTCTTGACTAGTCCTCTCTTGGTGACGTCAGGCACAATGTTCCCTAAGGTGAAACCTTTCATGAACTAAGCAAAACCCCTTTTAATATCCTATCCTGGGCGGGTGCATGGAGATGGGTAGCAAATTTGTGGCCACTTTCAAAAAAAAGTTTTGAAAAGTCATAACGCGAACGCGCTATAACGCGAATGCACTATAACACGAATGCACTATAACGTGAGCGTGTTATAATGCGCTCGCGTTATTACATATTAAAAGAAAAAAAAAGTGAAATTCATTCATTTTTTCTAAAATGATCATGTCTATACATCTTCAAAACGCACTCGCGTTATGAAAAAGTTGGTTTTTTTATAAATTTATTATCTCTCTTTGTCTATACTCTTTCCCACTCTCTCCCACTCTTTCCCACTCTCGCCTACCCTCTCTCTAACCCTCTCCCACTCTCTCTTACTCTCTCCCACCCTCTCACACCC
>VDFB02256132.1:144249219-144367785 GCA_007258455.2 Sequoia sempervirens
CAAAGCGATTTTAAAATACTAAAAAAAAGTCCACCGTGCTCGGGTCACACGAGTTGCTATGTTATGTTTTTCTGACAAAAACAACACCAATTTGTGTACATCCCTTTGTTGAACCCCTTAATCTCAACCATTTTCAAAATAAATTAGTAGTTTAGAAAGTAGACTTAGAGCACTTCGATCCTTGTTTTTGTTCCATCTCAAAATTTTAAGTGTAACTATCCTCAATTTCACGTCCAAGGTCAGCATTTCTTGATTTCAGAAAAAAAGTGGCTACTTAAGCCCCCTTTTTGGGAACCATCTTGGTGCACTTACCCTCCTATTTAAAATGGCCACCAATCATAACACAACTTGCTTGCTAGTGGAGCCTTTTTCATGAGTTCCTAACATAATGCAGCTTGCGAGCCTTGTGACCATTTCTATGGCACCTTATCAAAGTTATCATGAGGTATAACTTTGGTATGGTTGGTACATGGGAGCCTATAGACCTAGTATGACTTTCCCATCAACCACCTTTTTGGGCCCACCTAGTGGACAACGAATTTGACTAGCCCATGTGAGTATATTTTGTTTGCATAATGGACAACAGGTTTCCACTTGTGAACATTTTTGGACAAAAAACTAAGGCTTGATCCATATCGATTGCACAAAAAGTCAAGGCTTGATCCACCCCTCTTTCTTTTCTCATTAATTTTTACATTGTATGCTTGTGTATCTTGTCTTGCTTTTGCATATTTAACATAGGCATGTGCCTCTTTCTGCTTTTGTTGGTTTTCCATGAGATCTTAGATCTTGGGGGCTTGATCATCCTCCTTGACCTTTGTTGTCTTATCTTTCCAATAGTTGTACAAGTAGACCCCTCTTGACGCTTGTTTGTCTACTTTAGTGTAAGTTTGAGCATAGGGATCATCCTCCCACTAAAGTGGGGGCTAAATGTAGTGTTGGAAAATGTACTTTAAATTTTCACACTATGTTTGGGTCCCTTAATTTAATTGGACTTAATTAAGCCTCTAATTGGCACAATTATGTATTTAAAATCCCCCCACTTTTCGAAAGGGAAACTTGTATTAAACAATTGCAAACATTGATTAAATTGCCTTGAAATTGGTGTGTCCTAGATTTAGGTCCTAGGACCCATTCGTCGGTGAACGAGACCCCCTTAAGTTGCGGATCCCAAATTTTAATATGTTTTTGGCAACATTTTTATGATTCAAATTCAATTTGCAATTGTTGGATTTTGATGTTTAATTTTCAGGAAATTAGAAAATTACCTATAAATACAAGGTCGTTTTATCAATTCAACATCTAGAACATATATGCAAGCATTCCTAAAGCTAAAATTATTGTCAAAGGTGTTCAAGAGTAGATTTATTAGTCATTTGTTGTAGAATTCAAGATCTCAAGCATCATGTCAAAGTTATCAAGCATCATGCATGTTTTTGGAGCTAACATTGTGATGTAGGTTTCAAGCATTCAAGTCAAATTTCAAGCATCAAGATCAACATCCAATCAAGCCATTCATGCAAGATCAAGACCTTGAAGAGATGTGTTAAGTTCTAGTCCTTCAAGGATCTCAATTCAAGGGTTTGGTGAGTTGCAACATAACACTTGTTCATTCATCATTCCTTTCATATTTCATTATTTCATTTCAAGTTTTAATTACCAAAACAGGGTTTGACCAAGGAAAACCCCCATTCACCAAAATAAACAATTTTTCCCTCTTGTGTGTGTTGCAGATCTTCAGTTGAAGAAGGATTGAAGATCTATAAAAAGAAAAATTGTAAATGTTGTCAACATTGTCGTCAAGCTATGGAAACTCACTTTCAAAATTTATTTATGAATTTTTGACTGTGAAACCCGAAGGAATCGGGATTGCAGACATAGGACCAGAGGACTATGAAAGAATATTTTCAAGCCTTGTAGTAAGACCCATTCTCCATTGGGCGAATGAGTCCTAGGAGGACACTCAACGCAACCTTTTTGTGATAGTGCATACAATCCAATCTTTCTCAGATCTACTGTTACTTTGTTGATTTTTTCAGATTAAGGTTTAATTTAGAGGTTTCATATGTTACATTGCATAATTGCATTCATTTGGTATTTTTCATTCATCTCCCAAAAGTGCATTTCAGGTTGATTTACCCCATCCTAAGTCATAAGGAAAACAACAAGATCTCCATCAAGGTTGACTCATCTAAGGGTTGAAATTCAATCTTGCCCTAGGGGATATCTTTTTCCTAATTAAAGTAGGAAGATAGGTGCATCATACCATTTCCCATCCATTTTGGTGAACCTATATTTTTCTATGTTTCAACGATTTTGATCCTCTTTAATGCAATGTTATTGAATTATCTTTATTAAATTACTCTTATTGACACTTTATCATTTAAAAGATTTATGATGTTATATTTAAATTTCAACCTTTAAATTATGGATTCTAATATGATGCAGAATGTAGTATGCATTTGTAAGACCTTGGCGCTCACCACTGAATAAGTGGAAGAGTTTATATTCTTGATACGTTATTAAAAATTCTAATCCCATTGAATAAGTGGAGTATCACTCACCACTGAATAAGTGGAAGAGTATGCATTTGTTTCATTACTATTTTTCTTACCCCCTGAATACGTGGATAATGTCGTATTAATTTATTAGGTGAAACATATTATCCAATTCTTAAATCGTATCATTGGAAATAGAATTTCATTGTATGCTCTCACCTCGCTATTATGGATCTTGGTGACCAGAAAATGAAGTCGATCCGATGAATAATAGATGAATCATTTATTTATTATTAATCTAGATATTACATTTAACTTTTGTTTATGGAAATGAAGTACGTTATGTTTTTGGTATTCTTAGAACTTATCATTGGATTCCAGCTTGTATCATAAACATTTCGAGACTAGAATATTTTCCTAACATTTTGATTATGTTAGTATTTGCAAACATGTTTCCTGAGTGGGTGGCAACCAATGAAGGACTGTTTGGGGGTAACTGGACCCTAGAAAGGGTTGCATACCCACTAATAGAGTACTTAGAAATTTTGGCTATCATTAATAAATTAAGATTATTGGTAGTCCATTTCTTTCTCAAGGGTTTGGCTAGAGTCCACGTGGCTTCACGATGCCAATACAGTTGGGTGGTGAGCAAGCCTTACTAGATGTATGCATCATTACAAATATTTGGACAAAGATGTTGGTAATCAATTTTTTTATTTGAAGTTGCAATTAATGTGCTATATATTTATAATGGTAATTTGATTCTTATATTAATTATTATTCAAAAAAATTAATAGTAGAAATTTCAATTTTATCTGTTCAGGTTGTTACACCCTTCCCCTTGAATAAGATCCCTTTCTTCTTCTTTCATCAATGCAACTCCAATTTTTCCTTCCTTTTTAACTCCATCAAGACAAATGGATGTCCTAACTTCTTTTTGGTCAAGAGCCAAATCAAAACACACCTTTTCATTCCTTATCACTTTCAAAAATTGTTTACTTGAAATCATACATACCTTTGCATTTCTTCCTACCTCTTCTTCCTTATCCTTCAATGGGTTCATGACATGGGCATGTGCAAGATCATGGGGGTGCAAAAAGTGGCAATTGTTGGCCTCCTACAATGGTCTAACAACTAAGCACTTACAACTATGATTCAAAGATTGGACATCTAAATTGAATAGCCATTTGATCATTATGAAGGTGCATTTAACTTGTCAACCCAGGGACGTGAACTTGAAATGGGTCAGCACAATATGTGCACTAAGGATCCAAAGTAGCCATATTCATTCTACAACTAAGAAAAACATAATGCTAAAGGTAAATCGCTAAGAAATAAATAACATAAGTGTTGAACATCAACCAACAACTATGCTAAGATGAAAAGCATAACAGAAACAAAAATCTGAGCAAACAAACAAGAAACTACTCTATCTACTTTGGCTGCAGGAACAATCACAAAATGGAATTCTAGTAGCTACAGGAACAGTTAGTGCCAGATTCTTAACTAATTACTGAACATAAAGTAATAACTAAACTAAACTAAACTAAACTAAACTAAACTAAACTAAACTAAACTAAAGGATGGAATGCTCACCAAGTGGGCCCCCTTGGATGAGTATCCTCTAAAGCTAATGTAAACTCAGATGCACAAACTTATAACTTCAGTTTATTCATTGGAAAACATGAGTACAATAGAGCAATGTAACTGTATTACTAAAAACTAAGAATGCAAGTACATCATCAGATCATGCAACCTTCTGAGAAGGAGCATTCGACTCTTATTTATAGGAAAAGAAGCGACTAATTAAACAAGGCAGTCAACTCCATGAATTGGGAGGACACCACTTTAGGGAAAGCAGAGAAAGTGGAGAGGCGGTTACATATGCATGGAGTTTGGTCAGACGTGCTTGCCTCAACACAGATTTAGCACAATAGTAATGCCTATATTCACTCAACAACAATAAAGACCATTTACAAGGCAGTTACAACTCAGTTTGCATGAGGAATCTCTCGTCGTTGACCTCTTTGAATGATTCCCTTCATTGACCTTTGCATGACCACTTTGTTAGTCGTTATGGTGAATGACCAGCTGGCGGAATCTTCTCAATTTAGTGGCCTCAAATCATATTTGTATGCCAATATTAGTACACATAATAATCGCATATCTGTAACTATCTTAAAGAACATTCATTAATCCACATGTAGAATTGACACAGATAGTCCATATAACATGTCAATGTCATTAAATATTTGCAGAGATAAAATTAGGCCCAATGTCTATGGTTTTGAGGAAATATCAACATTCAAACATCAAGGTTCATGACAATTTCAACAAATAGATCATAAATTCTACCAAAATTAAACCATAAACTAGACTCATCAGCAATGAGGAAAAAACACGTTTCTTATTGAAATTTTGAATTTTTATAGGTGTTGGAAAATTGATTGAGAGTTCTATGCAATGGAATAGGTGGTGTTTCTATATTGTACACAAAAGAATAATTATAATCATTTTAAATTCATATTTCATTTTTGAAACATCAAATGCTCACTACTTTCGCATGCAAAGTCTCTTTTTCATGATTTTTTTGTAACACTCATCTTAAAATACTTGAAACATTAGAAAATGTAATGAATAATGAAATATTTATAATATTTTTAGTAACCTGAGATGAAAAAATCTTCATAAATCGTCATATCTCTCTATCCCTTTCTCTACCTCTCTATATATCATTGTCTCCCCTTCCCTCTTTATACCTATCTTTCTCACTCTCTCTCTCGTTGAGTTCTAGACCTATCTCTCTACCTCTCTCTCCATCCTTCCTTCTCTCTCTCTCTCTCTCTCTCTCTCTCTCTCTCTCTCTCTCTCTCTCTCTCTCTCTCTCCCTTTGAAGTCTCTTTTCCTCTTAAGTATCTCTCCCTCTTAGGTCTCTCTTTCAAGTCTTTCCCACTCCCTCTCTCCCTCTTAGGTCTCTCTCTCTCTCTCAGGTATCTCCCACTCCCTCTATCTTTGTTCTCTCCCACTCCCCCTCTCTCTCAATATCTCACTCACAATCACACTCTCTCCCTCTCTCCCTCTCAAGTCCTCCTTCCCTCTCCCTCCCTCTATCTCCCTCTCTCCCTCTCAACTCTCTCTCTCTCTCTATGTCTCTCTCTCCCTCTCAAGTATATATCTCCCTCTCTCATCTCTACCACTCCCTCTCTCTCGCCATCCCTCTGAAGTCTATCCCTCTCTCTCTCACATGCACACTCTGTCTCTCTCTCCATCTCCATCTCAGGTCTCTCTCTCCCTCCCTCTCCCTCCCTCCCTTTATCTCTCTCTCTTAGGTCCCTCCCACTCCCACTCCCTCTCACTCTCCATCTACCTCTCTCCCCCTCTCTCTCCCTCTCCCTTTTAAGTCTTTCTCTCTCTTAGGTCTCTTCCACTCCCTCTCTCCCTCTTAGGTCTCTCTCTCTCAAGTCTCTCCCACTCCCTCCTCTCTCTCTCTCTCTCTCTCTCCCTCTCCCTCTCTCTCTCCCTCTCTCTCTCTCAAGTCTCTCCTCCCTCTCTTCTCCTCTGTCTCTCTCTTACTCACACTCCATCTCCTCTCGGGTTTCTCTCCCCCCACTCTCTCTCTCTCTCTCTACTCTCTCTCCTCTCTCATTACCTCTCTCCATCTCAAGTCCTCTCCTTCTCTCTCTCTCTCCCCATATCAGGTTACTTAGGGGAGGAGATAGGGAAGGAGTGAGAGGGAGAATCAGATCAGTGGAGGGATAGAGGCTGAAGGATGGAGGGAGGAGGGAGAAAGAGGAGGATATCAGATAGGGTGGGAAGGCACACGAGAGAGAGAGAGAATTAACAAGGTGGAAAAGTGGTGAGTGAGGAGGGCAGTGGGAGAGACACGAGACAGGATAGAGAGAGGAGAGGAGGAGAGGAAGGGAGGGAGAGGGAGAGATAGAGAGGAGGAGATGGAGAGGGAGTGAGAGATTAAATATAGAGAGAGGGAGGGAGGGAGAGGAAAGAGAGAGGAGGGGAGAAAGAGAAGAGAGAGAGAGAGAGAGAGAGAGAGAGAGAGAGAGAGACCTAAGAGGGAGATGAAGAGAGAGATAGAGTGTGTGTGTGAGAGAGAGAGAGACTTGAGAGTGGGAGAGAAAGAGAGAGACCTGAGAAGGAGATGGAGAGTGTGAGTGTGATTAAGAGAGAGCGAGAGAGAGACATGAGAGAAGAGAGAGGGAGTGGGAGAGACCTAAGAGAGAGAGAGGGAGTGGGAGAGACTTGAAGGAGAGACCTAAGAGGGAGAGAGGGAGTGGGAGAGACCTAGGAGAGAGAGAGACCTAGGAGAGAGAGAGACTTAAGAGGGAGAGAGACTTCAAAGGGAGGGAGAGAGGAGAGAGGGAGATGGAAAGTGAGAGGGAGATGGAGAGGGAGAGAGATAGAGGGGAGGGAGAGATACTTGAGAGGGAGAGAGAGAGATAGAGGGAGGGAGAGGGGGAGAGAGGGAGAGAAAGAGACTTGAGAGAGAGAGAGAGAGAGAGAGAGAGAGAGAGAGAGAGAGGTATAAAGAGGGACAAAGAGATAAGAAAGGAGGGAGGGATAGGTCCAAAGCTTAAGGGGAGACATAGTGACATATAGAGAGGTAGAGAAAGGGATATAGAGATATGATGATTTATGACTATTTGTTCATCTCTTTACTAAAAAAATATAAATATTTCATTATTCATTACTTTTTCTAATGTTTCAAGTATTTTGAGATGAGTGTTACAAAAAAATATGAAAAAGAGACTTTGCGTGCGAAAGTAGTGAGCATTTAATGTTTCAAAATGAAATATGAAGTTCAAATGATTATAAATACTTTTTTGTATACAATATAGAAATGACACCTAGTCCATTGCGTAGAGCTCTCAATCACCTTTCCAATGCTTGTAAAAAGTCAAAATTTTGATAAGAAACACAAAAGTTATGCCCATTTTACTAAAGAGGTTTTTTTAGGTCTTCAAAATGGATATCCGTTTTGTTTTTCAAAAAATGGGTTCCCGCTTTCCAAAATGGATATCCATTTGGAAACGGATATCCGTTTCAAATAGATATCTATTTTGTTCTATAAAAAATTTCAGCCTTGGAATTTTCCTCGGGTTTGCCTTGGTGTTTAGCTTGGGATTGCCAAACCTAGAAAGTTGACTAAAAAAACATGTTTACAAAATTTCCTTAGTTTTCCAAAGTTTGCCCTTGTGGCTGACGACTTTTTTTTATTCAAATTTCATGAAACGAAAAAGGGTTTATAGAAAAAATTGTCAGCTTTCCATCAGTATAAGTTATGCCTTATTTTGAATTTAATAAATAATTATTAGTGATTTTCTACATACATTACGACTAAAGACTTGTTTGATAGGCTGATTGAAAAAATTCTATAACTTTCAAACTACTTAACATTTTTCGAAACTATAAGATGCATCACATTCTATGCTTCACATACTATAGGATAAAAAAAATTTGAATTTTATAAAGTTTTGACTAAGTTATGGTGGTCAGACATACATGTTTTAATAATTATGAAATGTTCTAATAAAAAAATCATAACTAATTATTTACATGGAAAAAAATTACAAAAAAAAATCTGGCACATCCGAGCGCTTGTCGTCTACATGAAAGATTCAGAAAAAAAATAAAAAATTAAAATTGTACTTAGGGTGGTTAGACATACACTTGCTTCTTATCTTTTTCTTGAAAATTTAGTACCACTACATTGAAATTTCAATTTTTTGCAAAACAAATTTACTTTTTTCCAAAAAAGGACTAGTAGCCTAGAAACTACATTCAATTTGCTACAAATTTTGTTCTTACATATTTTTCAAATTATGTTAATAACCTATTCAAATTTTTATGTCAAATTGCCTAACTCTATTTTTTTGAATTTTTATCGCCATTTAGAGGCCTAGTTTAGACCCCCATGATCTTGCACTAACCCACATACTTCTTCTTATCCTTTCTTTTTGTATGTGTTTGATTCACCATCATGCATAGCTTTTTAGTCATATTGCCATGGTCTACCCAAAATAATGTGGCATGCATCCATCAACATCACATCACATACAATCTCATCCCTATAATTACCAATCTGAAAATTCACCAAACACTCTTCACTTACCAAAAGTTGATGCCCTTTTTGCAACCAAGTGACTTGGTATGAATTTGGGTGCTTTGTTCTCTCCAACTTCAAATTCTCCACCATCGAGCTTGGGATACCAAATTATATGTGCTTCTGCTATCCACAATTAGAGTGCAAAATTTTCCTCAAGTGTTATTTACAAATTGTCTTAAACAAACTTCTTCTTTGTACCATTCTTATTTCTCTTTCTTGGGTTTTAAAAGTACTATCTTCAACATAAAGACTTCTCCATCTTCTGGATCTACTAGTTCTATTTTGTTTTTAACTTTTGTGGTGTATGCATTTCCATTTCCAACTCCTCTTGTATTTGAGGGAACTCAAAGGCCCTATGAACCTATAGAGAAGTGGGATTTTATACCCTCGATACTCTCAGGTCACAGAAGAGCCTAAGGGTCCATTGAATTTCCCTAAACTACCTCAGACTACCTAATAAGCTAAAAAGGAAGGGAGACGAGGACTTTGTTTCCCCTTATGTTTATGAAAAATATTTTTTGGAGCCAGGTGAGCTGACCATAGAGGTCTCAAACTGCAAACCAGATGACTCTCTGCCAGAGGACCACAACGTGGGTATTAGAATTCAGCGCGTCATGCTGGAGTCTCAAAGATGCATTGGCATCTTGTACAAACAGAGGGTGAAGTAGCAACTAAAAACACATAGAGTGTACTGACAACTTGAATGTTTTGGTTTTACAATTTGATATAAATGTATAGAAATGTAAAGTACAACAAGAATAATACTATAAAAGCTATTCTAGTGGAAAAATGATGAAGAAGAAAGAAGAAGAATGCCAACTTACTCGCAGTCTAGTTCTCTAGCTAGCTCCAAGAAATCGAATAACACCTACACACACAAAAACAAGAAAATTTGTTGGGCTATGTTTTGGAACTTTTCTTATTCAAGTCCCTGTTTCAGCGTTCCCACCTCCATGGACAACCAATAGACCACAAGATATAGAAAAGTGATGAAGAAATAGATAGAATAGAAAAAAAGTAGAGATCAACTACAATCTAAATGCTACTCTACAAGAACGATAATTCAAATAAGCAAATAGACACAATATCACCTCCCTTTCTATAAGCGCTCAAGGCTGATAGAGAAAGGAGAAGAACAATATCACCACACCAATGGAGTAGAGCTTCAACAACCTACAATAATAATGGCGCTAGAGCTACAAGAATGATGTGGAAGTGAAGGAAAGAGTAAGGAAGTGAAGCACAAAGTGAGAATGAGCTAGAGAGTGAGAAAAAATGATCAAGAAAGTTGCTAGAACCAAGAGAGAGCTTGAGAGTGAGATAGAATTGAGTTCTAATGGGAAAATTGGAGGCAAATAGTCATTCCTAACAGTCAAGATTTGTGATGAAATGTCCATGTTTATGTTGACAAATGGTGGAGCATACTTATGATATTGATATGGGGGTGTATTGTATGAGTGATATTGTGAATTTGAGGCTGGTGTTAAAGGTACATTAGATGCTCCACCATATTGGTATTGTGGTGTGGCATTTCCTTGAGATTGAAGGTATTGTTGACCTTGAGGTTTAAGATATTATTTCCCTTGAGTACCACATTGCAAATTTTGTTGTTGAGCAAGCAATTATTGTCGAGTATACATTTGTTGGGCTTGTTCTTGTTGTTGAGCTTGTAATTGATCATGAAAAAAACCTTGTTGTTAACTCATGTTTTTTTATTAGATAAGCAGGGAAGGGCCCTGATCCCATGGTTACAAAAACTAACAAAAAGGAACTAGAGAGAGGTGGGAAACAACACCACCATCAAACCAAAAAACACATCAGTATTAGCACATAGACCAACATTTAAAATAGTAACCATTGCCCATCCAATAGTAATTTTTTAGCAATATACTTAGTTCTATGTAAGCCATTAATTAAATTGACAACGTCCCAGGTGGTATTCCACCATAACATAGAGAACATAAAACAACAGTCTGAGATGATAAAATAACAAGACAAAAAATTCATCAAAAATAACAGAGTAGCAACAACAAGCCATTAGCTAGATTTCTTCAACATGTCCCCAAACTCTCCCATGAGAGCAATGTATTCTCTCCAATCAGGTCCCTCTGTCTCATCCAACAACTTCAGGGTATCAGGTTTCCCCTGTTTCTTTAGTTTCCTGGTAATTTTTGTTTCCACAGAAGTTGTACCCAACATCATCCTCCTCATCAATCTGTTAGTTGCCTTCATGAGAGTAACTAACACCTTCTCCATATCTTCGAATTGTACTTGCAAGAAGGTTAGCCTACTCTTTAAAAACTCATTACTTAACTCCTCAGACTTGTTCTCCATACCTAGATCCCCAACATTCTGTCCCAATTCTCCAACATCCTGAACATTTTCAACCTCAAACTTCTCCTCAGAAGGTTCAATTTTCTCCTCCTCCTCCTCTTCCCTATCCTCCTCTGAACCATCTTCCCCCATCTCATATCCAGTGTCCTCAAAGTCCATGTCCTTCGAGTCTTCTTCCTCCTGGGCTTCAAATTCTTCATACCCCAGGTCCTCCTTCTCACTCACAGACATTTTCTATTTTCCTTTTTTATCTTTCGATGCAACTTTTTCCAGGTGAGCCAACCTTCTCCCCACACTACCACCACTCCCTTGCCCTTGTAACATTTCCATTACCTCCTCATTTTGATTCCCTTCCTCTGTGATATTGATAACATCCATAGGATTTGTGTCTCTTTTTGGTTTCTTAGCCTTTGGGAGTTCCAACAACAGAGGTGAATGTTTCCTTTTCTCAGGCATGGCTCTAAGGAGCTCAATCTCACAAATTATATTTTCCTCACTCTTCTGTGACCTCGAAGTTGAGGGGTTTGACACATTGGCCACAAGGGGAATTACTTTTAGCAGAAATAAGCACGTGCCTAGCAACAATTGCACGGGGCTGGCAAGGGATAGGTTCCTCCACCAAGATTTCAACACCAGCAGGGTTTCCCTCATCAGGTTGTTCCTCATTATTTTCTTCAAAATGATTAGGGTTCACATTTTGGCTAGCTAAGGGGTTGCCACAAGGATTCAAAGCTAAGGAATACTTATACAGGGTAAGCATAAGACCTTGGTGAAGAGGAGGATTGACACCTTTTTCGATATTAAGTTGCACGGAGGACAACAAATAGAAGGGAAAATTGATTCTCTCACCATGGCGGATGTGGTTTAGTAGAGGGAAATGGTACACATGTACCAAAATATACCTACCCTTAAGAGTAAAGTATCTCATAACAAACAAGCTAACTAAAGCAAAAGGAGAAGGGAGTTCCAGTCTTGCATACCCATTCTGAAATCTCTTGAGATTCTCCCCATCATGCAGGAATTTGTCAACAAGTCTTTGATAATTTGCCCCACTTTTCTTTGCCACTTTAAGCCCATTATTCTGCAAACCCGTAGCTTCAGCAATGAATGCAATGGTAACCCTGAATTTCATTGCACTAATGGTGACACTGCCCTTCTTCCAGGAGTTCGTAAACTTAGTAGTTAGGTTTTCATTATATCCTTTCAAGGATTCAAAGAACATAACCATACTAGCATTCTCAAACATTCTCCATAAATCCACATTTTGTTTCAAGGCTTGACAATTTGGAGGCTTAGTTCTCTTCCTTGGACCTCCCATTTTACTCTGCAAATTCTTTTGCTGTGACATGATTTTCTTCATAATCACACACACAATCTACTTCTTTCCTGGAATACAACAAACACTCTTACACCAAATTACACATAGAGAAAATACAGAGTGGTGAGTCAAGAAGTTTCTTAATGAGAAGGCCAACTACACATTTCCTAGTACGCAAGTCTCATCATTATTCTTACAAGGATTGAAATCCCTATTAAATTTCATACCTTTCCCCATTTTAGAGATACAGGGATTGCTGGCACAATGCATTTTGGCACACATATAAATGACCACCCTTAGAAAATTCATTAATTTCATGTGATTTTTGGTCACCTTATTGAAAGGGGAATTATTAAGATTACCTCTTGCCAAGATCATCCTATACAAACTCGTACTCCAAATGCCATCATTACACGGAAAGCCAAAAGGCACCACTTGCTACTCATTTTTTCGGCATAAAACCAACCTTTCATTTTTGCATATGATATTCATTCTCAAAGACTTTGGCATGTTACCACTAGTCCATCGTGTCCATCCCCTACAACTTAGTGCCACATTGGCAGCACAATCCGTAGCTTTATTTCCTTCCCTATAAACATGTTGCACCTTACAGTTATTGAAATAATTCTTAATGACATTGCATTTGTCTATTATATTTTGTAATTCCCATGGTGGCGCAACTTATTCATTTAGAATGTCCACAATTAGCTTAGAGTCCCCTTCTAATATGACATTTTTGTAACCCAACTCCTTTAGAGTATTGAAACCTCCAAGAGCAGCCATAGCTTCAGCTTTATTGTTAGAGCCAACACCCATGTTCACTCCAAAGCCCACAATATAGTCACCTTTATGGTTTCTTACTAGACCTCCTGCTCCAGCTTGACTTGGGTTGCCTTTTGAGCACCCATCGAAGTTACGCTTTATCCAATTTTCCTGCGGAGGGCTCCACACAGTATCCATTTTGTTAAGCATCTTTGACCAGTTGAGTTTGGTTAGATCCTTCCTTATTGCCCAATTTTGTTTAATCCTCATTTCTTTATAGTTAGGCCAGGTTTTAGAAAAGTTGTATCTTCCAGCCTCTATATTTTCCTTAATTTGGGATTTTATAATTAGACTAACCTTCGAGCTACTTCTCTCAACTTCTCTGAATATTCTATTATTCCTTTCCTTCCATAAACCCTAGGTGACAAATGGAGGAACTTGATTCCAGAGGTCAACAATTACATTATGCGAAAAGGGGCAATTTGACCAACTTTCAATAAAAAGCCTCGTTGAATTGGGAAACACCCAACCTAAGGACAACAGCAACAAGAAATAGGACCACACTTCCCTCGCAAATTGACAATGAAAACATATATGAATTATTGACTCTTGTTCCTGTTTACAGAGAGAACACCTATTAACCAATTGGAAACCCCTCCTAACCAAATTGTCAATAGTGATAATTTTGTCATGATCCATCGTCCACAGAAACAATTAATTTTAGGAACTAAGTTCTTTAACCACACCCTTTCCCAGAAATGGTATGGGACAACAACCTGAGGCCTCACCATTTCTTCATAGGTCTTTTTGATCGAGAAATAACCAGAAGAGCTGCCTTTCCAAATCCACTCATCACCCCTTTCTCTATCAAACCACTTAGCCTCCTCAATCAGGTTATGCAGTCTAGTGAGGATTGGGTCCCAATTCACCTATCTTTGGCCTCTCAGATTGTTCCTCCTTAGAAACAAATTGAACTCCTTCCATTTAGGTTCCTCCATATCCCAGTTAATATAATTAGACACCTTTTTACCACAAATCCTATTAAGGATAAGTTTAAGAGGATTAAGTTCTAAGGAGAAAAAAGTTGAGTTCTCTATCCAAGGGTCCTTCTAGAAATCATTATTATTTCCATTCCCAATTCTCTTTCTAACCCCCATCTTCAACACATTCCTCAATCTAACAAGATGGTTCCATAAAGCTAAACCACTAGGTAGATGAGATATTGAAAGAAAACAACCAGAATTCATGTTCCTCAAGTATTTTGCTTGGAAAATTTTTACCCAGTCTTTAGAGCCTTCTAGAAGATTCCAACCAATTTTAGCCATTAAGGATTTATTTAGCATGGATATTCTTCTTAGTCCTAGACCTCCACTTCTTTTGGGCATACACACTTTTTCCCAGCTTACCAGGGACAATCTATTTTTTTCTTCAGTTCCTAACCATAAAAAATTTCTTTGAATTTGCTCAATCTTCTCCCCAATAGAAGCAAGTATTTTGAAAAGAGAAAGGTAGTAAACAAGGATATTCTGAAGGGAGGCTTTAAGGAGTTGAATTTTTCCCGCTAGGCTAAGAAGATTCCCCTTCCAACTAGCAAGTTTTTCTTGGATCCTTTCTATCAATTGATTCCAGTAATTATTTACTAGCTTTTTAGAGATCAAAGGGAGGCCTAGATAAGCATAAGGTAAAACAACTTCCTTACATCCCAAGATTTTTATAACTCTATCCTTAATCTGCTGGTCAGTGTTGAAGAAGTAAATTTTGGTTTTTTCATAGTATATGCACTGACCAGAAACAACAACATCTAGTCATTGAGAACATGTTTCCAATGACTTGCTTCCCCCACCAAGGCTTCCCCAAACATTAGAGTATCATCAACAAACTGTTGGTGGGAATCAGGCATGAGGGATGAGGCAACTTTAACACCTTTTAGAGCTTTTGAGTCCACTAATTTTTGAATGTTCCTTCCAAGAACTTCAACAACAATAATAAAGAGGTAGGGAGAGAGGGGGTCACCTTGCCTAATCCCACGACCATAGGAGAAAAATCCTTGAGGGACACCATTGACTAGAAAAAAAAACTTAGGGGAGGTAACACATGCATAGATCATTTTTAGGAATCTTCCTTCTATCCCAAACTTCTTGAGAACAACAAAAAGGAAAGGCTAGGAAACCCTACATAGGCCTTTGAAATGTCAATTTTGAAGGCCATCCCAGGATTTTTAGAGTGATCCATTGAATGGATAATTTCATTGGTAGAAATTGCAATGTCAAGAATGTTTCTACCTTGAACAAAACCTTTTTGGTTTGAGGCAATCATTTTACCAAGCACCGGTTAGAGTCTTAATAACAAAATTTTAGAGAAAATTTATAGATCGTTTTGCAAAGACTAATAGGTCTATAATCTTTCATGGCTAAGGAATCAACAGATTTGGGGATAAGAGCTATGAAAGTAGCATTCATTTGATTTATCAGCCTGCCTGACCTAAAGAAATCTCTAGCAACATTAAAAAGATCAGTTTTAACTATGTCCCAATAGGTTTGGAAAAAGGTAGGAGGGAACCCATCAAGGCGAGGAGCTTTAAAGGCTCCAAATGAAAAAATTGCTTTTTTGACTTCTTCCATAGAAACAACATTAGTCATCATCTTTAAGTCAACATCATAAACTACATTAGGGATCACTTCAAGAAAGTCAACATTTACCTGAGGAGCATTTCCAGGAGCCATGTGATAGGAAGAGAAGAAGTTAACAACTTCCCAAGCAATATATTTTTCATTAGTCATAGTAGAGCCATCCTCTTTCACAAGCGATTTGATTTTGTTTTTGCTTCTATGTTTCAGAGTGGATTGATGAAAGAATTTGGTATTTCCTATCCCCTTCCATTAGCCATTGGACCCTTGAATTTTTTTTCTAGTAGATTTCCTCCATTTTTTTTTATCTTATACCATTGTTATCTGAGGTCTCTTTCCTTGGCACATATCTCTTCATCCACTTGGCCAACCTCCATGATGTCCTGAACCTCTAAATTATACTTTTTCCCAAGTTATTCTTTATATCAAAGATGTTGCCAAAAGTCACCTTATTCCACCCTTTAAATTTTTGCTTTATTCTGCTTAGCTTTTCCACTAGACAATACATAGGTGTGCCTATTATAGGTTCCTCCCACCAAGATTTAACCAAAGCAGAAAAATCTGGGTGGAGACTCCACATTGCTTCAAATCTGAAAGGGAAGGGTCCCCTATTATGATCCATATTTCTTTTTAGCACCAAGGCGTTATGATCAGAACCTAATCTAGGGAGAGTAGAAAGTGAAAGGAATTGAGAAATATTCTAATTACCAGAGATCAAAAACCGATCCAATTTAACTTGGATTAGATGGTTTCCATTCCTTCTGTTGGACCAAGTATACTTATTTCCTTGGAGGGGGATATCTATAAGACCTATTGAATTGAAGAAGTCAACCAGTTCCATCATACTATTAGAACAATCATCCAACCCACCAGACTTTTTTGAAGGAAGGAGCAGAGAATTAAAGTCCCCTTTAAGCAACCAGTGGTCATCCTTCCTTATAGAAATAACATCACATAGTTGTTCCCAAAGTAGAACTCTGTCCCTACTCAAATTTGGAGCATAAATGTTTATAAGATTCCATTTCTCCTAAGAAGCTATGTCTTCAAGGGTAATCAAAAGGCTATGCTTACAAGCCAAACACAGTGTGCCTTTCAGTTTAGAAGGATTATAAAGGGTAGCAATACCTCCTGAAGCACCTTCTGCCTCACTAACAAAGTAATTAGCTCCTGGCCATATATTCAAAATAGCTTTATCAAAAGTCTCTTTCTTCAGGAGAACATCCACTTTATTGTCAAGAATGCAAGATTTCACCAAAAATTGTTTATATGGGATATTAAGGCCCCTTATATTCCATGAGAGGTACTTCATTGATAGAACTTAATTCAACCCTACCTCCACCCCAAAACAACATTTAAGGCTACTTCTTCTTGGGCTTCGATCCTACGATCGAATCCAAGGTTCTCTGTTTGCCTACTGCCACATCCCTCACAATATCTTTGGTTCTTGAGTCCTTTTGGGAGGGTCTTCCCACCTTATTACCCCCTCCCACATCTAGTTTCTTTTTCTTTTTCTTTTTAGCTTTTGTTGAAGCTTGGGACCATCCCTCATCCTCCTCCTTATCGCTAGACCCTTGCGGGAAGCCAAGAAGAGCCAGTGAGTCACTTAGGTTTCCTGCTCCAATTTGAGAAAAGGAGTTCATGTCCTCCAGAGACACTACTGTATCAACTAGAACATATTCACCTTCTTCCAGGTCTTCACCAACACCATAAGTCTGCTCCTTCACCTTTGGAGCCATCACATTCTCCTCTCTCAGGGGATCTCCAACTTGAACCTTCTCCATATTTACATTTTCCCCTCCTATAACCTCCTTTGTAGGAAAGCCCATAGTTGGAAGGGAAGAAGCAACCCGACTACCACTTTAGGGTTTAGGTGCACAAATATTTTACTTCAACAAAAGGAGCAACAACAGACTTCATGTCCAACTTCAGATTATCCTTCAAGAGGGGGACTGACACCTCCTGAGAAAAAAAGGAGTAGTTTGCATGCCAGAAGCCATTTTATTGGACAAGTGGTCCTCTTCTAATATTTTTTCCTTAGCCTTAGAGCCTTCTCTAGATTTATTCCCATAAGAGTTGATTAGATGGCCAAACTTCTTACACTGCTGGCAAAAGAGGTGAGAATTTTTTGTACTCAAGAGGTTGAGTCCAGTTACCGAACTTTGACTTAAGTACCGATTGAGGAAGGGAGGACCATATTCCTTGCCACATTAACACACATTCTGGCAGACACCAGTCTTGTTCTCTCCTGAGTTATCTTATCTATAGCCAACAAGCTCCCAAAGGAGTTAGCTATGCCCTTTAAGATTTCCTTCTCCCAAAATTCTAGTGGAAGTCCCAAGAGGTGCACCCAGGTTGGAGCCAAGGCCCCCAAGTCAACTGATTGGTCAAAACCTGGTTTCCATTTGTAGAGGGAAAGAAAGTTTTTAAAGCCTGAGTCAAAAGCCCAAGGACCCCTAGTTAAAACTTTCAACATGTCTTCGTAAACCACAAATGAAAAAAGAAAAATACCTCTAGGCATTGCATTTATGGTTACATTGCCTTTCAGATTCCAAGTGGAAGTAATCCACTAACGAACCAATTCAATATTTGGCCTGTATGCCAAAAAATTTCCAACCAGAGCCATTTTGAGATTATCCATCACCTTCAGCATCAGAACCTCAGGGACATCTACTTCCCATCCAGTCACCGAGCAGGAAGCAGATTCCAATAGCCTTTTACTCGAAGTTGGCGAGTCAGACCCCACCAGTTTTTCCACATAGGAAGCTGGGGATTCCTCTAAAAAAAGGAGTTGAGCCCAAAAGATGCTGAAATGGGCGAATTCCAAGAGATTCCCTCCATATTTTCCCCAGGGGAAAGGACTGAAGTATGAGGAAGGGACGTCATATTGGGAACAACCAGACTGGCCGCTGCTACCGGAGGCACATCGCCAGGAAAGAGGACATCATCCTTGGAATGGGGAGCCTTCTCGCCCCCCTCCGACCGACCCATGAAGAGGTCAAATTACAATAGTGGCCAGAAATTCAAAAAAGCAGCTAGAGCGGGAAACATCAGAGCAGAACAAACCTGAACCTAATCCTCAAATCCACTGTTATTGACTCATGTGTTGATTAGGAAGAAAATTTTAATTTAAACCAATGTTTTGATTTAGAACAAGGTTTTGATTTGGAACAAGGTTTTGATTTAGACCCATGTTTGAATTTGAACTCATGTTTTAATTTGGACCAATGTTTGTACTTGGAACCATGTTTTGATTTGAACCAATGTTGGTATTTGGAACCATGTTTTGATTTGGACCAATGTTAGTATTTGGAACCATGTTTGATTTGGACCAATGTTGGTATTTGGAACCAAGTTTTGATTTGGACCAATGTTGGTATTTGGAACCAAGTTTTGATTTGGACCAATGTTGGTATTTGGAATCATGTTTTGATTTGGACCAATGTTTGTATTTGGAACCATGTTTTGATTTGGACCAATATTTTGACTTGAACCCATGTTTAGATTTGAACTTTGATTTTGTGATTGATGATTTGGGTTTGGTGGTTGATTTTGACATTGAATTAAAGTTTGGTGCATAGTAGAAGATGATTGATTAATTCCATAACCTACCAAGTTTTGATTTGATGTACTAAATGTAGGTAGATTTGAAGCATTTTTTTGAGCAACCCCTTGTATAACTTCACTATTGGTGAGCTTTGAACAAATGTTGATGGTTTTGGAAATTTTTGAATCAAATTAGGTATGAAGGACTCACTCCCTTGTGGGAAATTCATTGTAGCATATTGGGAAAAAGTTTGATCTTGCGATTGTGTCATTTGTTCAAAAGTTTGTTCCTTCAACGTGTTAATATCAAAGTTTGATGGAAGCTTGACACCTAATTATGCAAGTTTGAGCATGTAATGTGTGGGGTATTGTTTCATCAATACTTCCATTGCATGAAGGAAGTATTGAATTTGTTGTAATTCTAGTATATCTTTGAGAGTAACCTCACATGGTTTTTGTTCTTCCTCAATGTAAACTATTTCCACTTGAGGTTCGATTGTAGTTAAAGGTGTAGTAGTTGGAAGATTTTTTTGTAGTTGTAATTGGAAGATTTGTTGTAGTAGGAGGAATCTCACTTGTTTGAGGAATTCATGGTTGATCACTAACATTAGGATCCCTTGATTCCCTAGGATTAAACTGCATAGCTTTTTTGTATTGAGCCTTAGTTGTGACCATGCAAGGTTTTACCAATCCTAGGAGATAAATGATTTTGAGATATTTTTATTATTCTCCTTTGTTTTCAAATGATGATGTTTTAGGTTGGGTTTGGATCAATGATGATGATGGTTATGGATGATATGACACCTTTGATTTAGACTACACTTAGAATTGGATTGTTTGATTTGATTTTTTGATGTGTTTAATGATTATGAACTCACTAATTTGGGAGTAGACTCATGAATCCAAAGTTAGCTTGTCCATAATGATGTTTTCTAATTCAACCTAAACTCCTTGAAAAAATTATCATTTCCAAGGATAAGGTTAAATTAGTGGATATAATAATGGTCTCAAACCTAAGTGATTTATGTCCCAACATTTAAGTTTGCTTGATTTGATATGAGATGTGATGTTTGATTGGATGATGGATGTTTGATGTTGAATGAATTTTATCTCTTTGTCCCAAATGACAACCTAATGATTTTGATAAAGAACCTTGTATGATATTTCAATGTTTGATGGAGAATAAGGATTTGGTCTAATGATAACCCAAAAATTATTTTGATAAAAAAAAATCTTGAGCATGAATTTCCTTCTTTGTTTTGTTGGAATCAAGTAACCAAGTGTTTTTGAATCAAGTAACCAAGTGGATTTTAATGTTGCTTTGAGGTTCAATTTTTAAAATTTGATTTAAGAATGGATTATTTTTACCACATAAAAATCTTGATTTAAGAATGGATTATTTTTACCACATAAAAATCTTGATTATGAGTTGTCTAATGCTAATATGTCTACAATAAAGCAAGTTGTTTTCCACAAAAGCTCAAATTTGTGAAAAAAAAATGCTAAATTATAGTTTCCTAGGTTTACTTTGACACAATGCACAAAGATATAGACAAAGATACTAGGAAGCACACCAAGATATTGTTTTGATAAAAATAAATATACTTAGATGCATGCAGTAGTATAATGTCCTTCAAGTGCATACAAAGTGTTCAAAGGGTTTGAATTTTTGTCATAACCATGTTTAATATTTATTTTGAGTGTTTTGATGATAAGTAATGTGTTCAACTAACTAAATAGGTAATGGGAGATATTTCATAAGATTTCTTCCACAAAGCTCACTAGCAAAGATTGATAGAACAAAAAGCAAGCACAATCCTATTTATTCAAGCAGGTTTATCTTCTTAAGTCGGTTCCGTGCAATAAAATACTGCCCATAGAGTGATAAACTAGAGTATGCACGTGTATACGATACACTTCTTACCTTGAAAGGAAAATTTCCTTACAAGGTGTTTGCCACCTCAACTATGATTAGTACATGATGAATAACTTCATGGAACAATGCTATTCCATTGCACCTCCCTAAGAAGATGTTCAATGGTCTTAGGTCTCTAAAAAAAAGGTTTTTAGGGGGAATTAGGTGAACACCATTGACCAAGCTCAAACATCACCTATGAGAACCGAAAAATCCGTAGTCTCATAATGCAAGTCCAGAGCGCTACATGCATGGTTTGACCTACAACTTTTTCTCTCAACCAATTTATATAGTGCACTCATAAACACCGCTTGAGGTCAAACCCTTGATTTCTCTGTTAGGATGTGTCTCAAGGAAAGCCTCCTACTTAAAAGAAAAAAATGAAGGTGTTACTATTTCTCTTCACCCAAGATCGCACTAAGCACAAGGGGAAAGGATACGTAGCAACAACCTTATAGGGTTTACAATGAACAAATAGTGCAAACTAGAAGTGTTTATCTTCACCCAAGATCACATGAAGCACAAGGGGAGAGGATACACACTTGCTAGTCTACCAAACATGGAAAATAAAGCACACACTCTTGTTCTTTTTAGGTGAACCAAAGATAAATGTGAGTAAATTGTTAAAGCACCAAATGAAGTGTGTACGTTGTATTTCTCTTTTTAAAACCCAAACAAAAATGAGGTTGTGTGGTTCAATTCTTAAGCACCAAATTGAAAAAATCAAGTTGTGTTATCCAATTCCTAAGCACCAAAGTAAATGTGAGATTCTAATCTAAAGCATGAAAATAAGAAGCTCTAAAGTTATCCTTCACATAAGTGTTGATAAATAATTTGGAATTTGATGAATTCATGATTTAGCATTACTAAACCCTTTGCTCCATACTTGATACCTCACCTATTTTCTACAAAAAATTAGTCTTAACTAGAAACATAAAGCAAAGAATAAATTTGGGTTAGATGTAAAATCAAGTTGAAATTCAAATGAAAACCTTAAAGTTTGAATCCCTTTTAACTTTCAAGTGCATCAGTCTGTAAAAAAAATTGTGTCGAACTATTAGACAAGTGCGTTGCTCTTCCTCTTTGCAAGTGCATCAAAATTTATAGATGCATCACTCTGCTAAACTACAACTACATCACCCAAATGCAACTATGTCACTCTGTAAAAACATACAAACATAAAAATAAAAAATTAGCAATTAAATCACAATTTGTAAGTGTGCTATCCTTTGACTTGCATTTGCATCGTAATATGTAAATGCATCACAATATTTTGAATGCATCACTCTGTAACTTGCAACTATGTTGCTCTGCTTCCTATTCATGTAAAGTTCAAGAAAAATTAAATAAAATTGTTACTAGCTAGGGACGTGGGGTCCCATCGGGCATACCATTATATGAATGTATAAAGTTGACTAATCAAATAACATCAATTGAACCAAAATAACTAAATAATTGATCAATTAACTACACAATCCAATGAAATTGTTCACAAAACCAAACTAGAATTCAAAAGTATGAAATAACAAAGCAAATCAAATTGAATTCTAAATAAGAGATGCAAACCTCAATCCCATTGTCGATTATGTCCAAATTGGATGTGGAGTGCTTCAATTCAAACAAAATCTATTGTTATGCAAAGAAATTGATGAAGAAATGAACTCAAATGGCTCATAAGTGTTCTCAAGTTGATCAAATTGGAGACTCAATTCAAGAGAGTAAGTTTACTCAAAGCTTGTGGATAATTATTATGGAAAAATGCTTACTATTTATATAGAATTTTGAAATCAAGATCAATGGTGAAGATCAAAAAGGCTAATCAATGGATGAAATTGAATGAGATGAATGAAAATGGATCAAGGATGAATCCAACGATTGATAATCTATGAGGCATGGATCAAGGATTAGATCAACAATTCAAGATCCATGAGAGACTCAACCAATTCCTTAATTTTTAAGAATTATGTTAGAGAGATGTTGGAGATATTTCCATTTGGGGGAAATATTTGAATTTGAAAAGGGGATATTCCAAGGGAATATTCATTGTACAAGTGGGAAAATTTGGAGGATTTGGAAAGAAATTAGCTAATTAAACACTTAATTAAAATCATTGAATTATACAAATGGATGAAATTAAGAGCTTTAATTAAATGATCATGAATTATTTAATCAAAGTGAATTATGAAATTTAATTAAATAATTTGCATCATTAATCAAATGAGAATGAAATTAGTATGGAGAAAAGTGAATTAACTAAATAAAATTGATTTGTTTAATTAATAGGAGAAAAGGTGAATTTAACTAAATAATTATTATTTAATTAAATAGATGAAACATGCAAAATAGACTAGAAATGGTGTTAGTAGGTGAAATCAAGTATGCGATGTTATCTGGACAGTTTTAGGTGTCTACAAAAACCAATTTAATTTGATGATTTAAGAGGATCTTTAATGATAGGGTTTTATTTTCTCTAAAGACACCTTACCTATCAACTTAGATTCATGACTCACCCAAACTTGATACTCAAATTGACCTAGATTGGGGTTTTCAAATAACCTAAGTGAGTGTGTGTGTGTCAATTCAGATAGCAATACCGGATGACTCATATACCAACTCCTCTCCTGGGTGATACTCTCCCTCCCCCTTTGGAGGGCACAAAATTTCCTACATTTCACTTAGAGAAACATTAACATAGTTAATTGATTACATATAAAACATAATCACAATATTATTTAAGAATCATATAATCATTTTGTAATGGAGCAAATTTTCACCCCTAGGAAAATTCCCCATTTCATCACCCCTACCTTAGAAAATGTAACTTGATGATGCAATTTCACCACCGTTACCTCGCTCCTCCCACCTAGCCATATCATTTTGCATTGGTGGAGGAATCTCTGTTAGGGATGTGTGCATTGTGTGAATTTCCATGCACCGTGCTACCCTCCTAATATGATTCCTACCCCTGGATTCTACAAAAACATTACATTTCTTAAGTGTAATGTATCCTACCTCCTTGATTAATGAATTTTGATCCTTCTACCACCCTTCTTCCAATTCAAAGGTTCTAACTTTCATTCCTTCACTCTCTCTTCACTCTCTCTTCACTCACTCTTGCCTTCTAACTAATTCTAGCTCTTCCATTCTTGCTTCTACACCATCCCTTCTTGGCTACAAGCTCCTCACCTGGCTCTAACATCATGTTCTTGTTACAATACCATTTCCATTGGAGAATCATCAAGCTTCATCTTCTCTACATGGTGGAGACGCTTCCAAGTCCTACTATTAGCCTTGAGAGCTCATAGTTGAGGAGGTGATATTGTACTTTGTTGTCTTTTCTCTACTTCCTTTCTACTTTCTTTATCATTTTCTACACTTAGTGGCTATCTAGTTGTCCATGGAGGTGGGAACAATGAAACAGGGGAGTGACTGAGGCAATCCTCTAAAACAACCCCAACATTTTTCCTGTTTCTGTGTGTGCAGGTGTTTTCAAGTGGAGTAACTTGTGGGTGAAAAGGTATGTCTTCTCACTCTCTTTTTCATTTCTAGCATAATCCTTTAAAGTGATTTTCATTGTACTTGTTGTTTCTATACCTTTTTATTCCCTACATCAAAATATAAAACATCACATATTCAGGTAGTTAGTAGGTTTCCTTGTGTTCTTTCCTAATTTTTGGACCCCTATCTGTATGGATGCTTACTTGTCCCTTAGACACTGGCATGCCGTGTTGGAGTCCAAGATCCACGATGTCGTCCTCAGATAATGAGCTATCTGGGCAGTAGGTCAAACCTTCAAAATTGACTCTTTTGACTCTATGAGCATTTGGTTTTAGTAGAAGGAAAATAGTAAGCTATTTTCCCTTCCTTTTCAGCCTTAGTACCTTGTCCTTTTTGATCTATTTAGCAAACACGAGGTATTTTAGGGCAGCCCGTTCCTTGGGGATCTCCCATGACCTAGAGTCCCAGGGGTGACAAGTCCCCCTTCTCTACACATTTAAAATAAAATTCATCATATTGCATATACATATATATTTCATCCAACAATTAAATACCATAATGACATCATCATGCATTAAAACTGTATTTATCTTGGCTCATTTTGTTTATCCAATGAATTTTAATTATCAATTAATTAATAACTCCCTACTTATTTTTATCCTTGGGTCTCTTGGATCCTAGCAAATGTTGAGAGATAGTCCTTTCCTACATTTTATACCTCAAATCCTAGGTGCATCACTCCAAATCACTGTTTGAGCATGAAACAAAAATTAATGCAACAAAAAAGACAATTTTGAATATAATCCCAAAAGAGTCTAAATGAATATTGTTGATATTGACATAGTGTGATGGTTTAAAGTTGGTATTGTTGTTCTTGCCACCAAGGTTCAAAACCCATTGGGGTGTAATTGTTGAGTGTTTATGTTGGGGTTGAGGTCGCTCATTTGTGACCGCACCGGTTCAGAGCTTCAGATCAAAAGTGTTTACCCCTCTTTAAAAAAAGAGTCTAAATGGAAAAATATTAAAAATTCATATAATCTCACATTCCAATTCATTAGTATACATTCACAATTTAAATTTTTAAAAATATTTTTCGATGCAAAAACTATTGAATTTCCCAATTTTACTATTGATGAGCCTTAATTTAAAAAAAATAAATTTAGAAATTAAAAAACAAGAAGAATACCCATGGCTCCAAATATGAATAACACCATTCTTTTTAAATAAAATTCATATTTCTAAATCCATAATTTTTTTAACCATAATCATGGCTCAAAATTAGACTTTTGAAAATTTATTCAATCAATTTAAAACACAATATAAATTTTAAATTTGAACATATAATTGAAATCCATATGCATCCACTAGGATGGGAACATCAAAGCATAAATGAATAATTTTAAAAGAACAAGCAAGGAAAGAGAATAGCCTTCAATCTTTTGAGTTCAATAATTTAAAATTCAAGTAGTCAAGGAGAGGCACAATTTCACCTTTAATGCAATCCATACCACACATGCAATTGTTTTCTCCAATCCCCAAACCTAACAATTACCCCATTCAAGATTTATTCAATCTTTTTCCATTTTCCAAGAAAGGGTTTGAGAGAGTTTTTTATTCTTTGCCATAAATGAAGGAATCCCCTAGAATGAAAGTCTTTTTCTTTTTTATGCCTTTTCTATTTTTAACCCATTTTTCCTTTTTATATTTTATTTCTATTTTTAAAAATTTATTTCACAAAATAAACCTTTTAACACTTAATTTAAAATGCTTAAATCCTATTCTCATTTTCAAGGATAATGAATAATTCAAATTAATTTTCCAAGCAATAAAAGTCTTCCTGTTTTCCAATTTAAATAAATTAATGAAATGATTCAAGGGTGATCCCACAATATTGGTTTACAATTTTTGGCCAAATTGGACACTGAACTGATTTTTTCTAACTAAATCTTTACTTTTAGGCACATATAGCGGCTAAATCGTGAGGAATTTGAAGATGATGCAAACTAGTGATTTGTGGCATTTTGTCTGCAAATTCTAAATATATTTTTTTTCAAAATTTTTGGAATCAGATTGCACTTCTTTTTCCATCTCCTTCGAAAACTAGTTTTTTCAGTAAACACCATTTTTAAGGAGTGACACTCACCGTATAACACAACTCTTTTTCCATGAAGGATATAATTCTAATTTTTTCGAATTTAGATTTGTAACTACGATATCTAGTGCTTCCAATTGGTTTCATAGTGTTTTATTGAATATTTTTTCCTTAGTAAAGTTTTGAAGTCAAACCAATTACAATTCAGACATAGGCGAACCGTATAACACAACAGCATTATTTTAAAAGTATAAAAATACCCTTTTGTAGATCCATAAGTGTAGTTTTCAAAAATATATTTATTTTAATAGTTTAATTATTATTTATATTTTATTTTTCATTTTTTTTTAAGTAGGTTATCAGCATAAAATATTAGGTTCATTACCATGCCAAGGAAAAATACTAAAATGTATTAAAAAAAATGAAAAAAATATGATGCATTGGATAAAAGAATCTATTTCAAGATGGTATAATTTTTTTTCTATTTTAAATAAATATTTAATATTAAAGTTGACGTCCCATGGAAACAACTATTTTTTGATTCACGCACATTTTAATATTTATTTAACAATATATATTTATCAAAATTGGAAAAAAATATATCCAGGCACTAAAGTTTCAAGTTATAAATACACACAAAAAATTTGAAAGAAAAAAAAAAAATTTACTATAAAAAGTTCAACATCTCATGCAACTTCATTTTTCAGCATTTTATCGACAACTAAATTATAGTGTTAATTTATTAAAAACTACTTTAAAATAATTTTTTAATTTTTTTAAAAATACAAACATAAAATATACTAAAAAATACATATTTTACTAGTTTATATCATTTCAAAATTCAAAACATATATACCACTTTTTAGTGATTCAAGTTTAAAAGTTGGATAAGTGTTGGTTGTTTCCTTTATAAAGTGTGACACAACTTTGTGCTTTTACCCAATATTCCTTATCCATGCAATCTTATGATTATTTTTTCTAATCCTCAAAAGTGTCCTATGATGATATTTTAAAAAACACAACCCTAGACAAATAATTTTGAAACTTTTTAGCATGCATGACGATTAGTTTGGTCAAATATCAATATTGCACCTTAGAATTTAAAAATTTAAAATTTAAATATTGAGGGACTAGATCACATGTACAATCCAATCCATAGGACTAGAACACAATTATTTTGTAATCTAGGAAGAGAATTGCCACATGATAATCAAGAAAGTGCTAATTTAAAGTAAATGATAAAATATGACAAAGTTCTAAATTCACATTAGATTTAAGTAGGGTGTATTTTAATAGGTTTCATCTAGAATCTATAGAAAACCCTAACAAATCTAATACAAAGAAGTATAATAAACTTGACAATTTTTTAATATTAGAAACTAAATTTTAGAGTGGATGACAATATTTTTTCCTTCTACCAACTTTATTGTAATTCAGTGATTTATTTTTTTACTAATATATATCTTTTATGATGATCCAACATCTAAGGTTTCTATCAATATATAATTTTAAAACAAAGATGTTGTAATTAAATGATTTTTTTATTTATAAATATATATCTTTTATGGTGATCCAACATCTAAAATTTCTATCAATATATAATTTAAAATAAAGATGTTTTTTATAGGGGAAAGCAAGTTTTGATGGAACCCGAAACCCATTACAAGAAGGTTTTGATGGGACCTACAACCCAATACAAGACAAAGATGTTGCAAGAAAAATAATCAACAAACCCAATTGTATCCCATCAACAAGTAGGGGCCTAAAGCCCACAACCAAATACAATCAGGTTTTACTTGGGACCATAAACCCAAAGGTTTTGAGGGGGCCTTAAACCCTTAACCAGGTTTTTCAGGGACCATGAACCCAAAAGAGAGCCATCATCAGGTTTTGGCTGGGACCTCAAACCCAAAAAAAAAGATAACTAAAAAGCAACAACCTTCTTGCAACTCCATCCAGTCTGAAAAATCATCCCACACTCCACCTCCATAGGATAGGACCCCCCTTTATAGGAGAGGAAGATGCAAGATCTCGAACCACCAAAGCAACCCAACCCCTACTCATACCAACTCTACCTCAAAAGGAACCATCTCCACCTCAAAAGGAGCATGCAAAGGAGAAGAGGACTTTCCATTGGACCTGCAACAAACAAATCCACCTAAAAAGGAGTGGGCTCTACCTCAACAAGAGAAAACTTCACCTCAAGAGAAGAAACTATATGTAGAATCCAGACAAAAGAAACCACTCCAGTAGGACAAGCACTCACAACAACCTTAGGCTTCAGAAGAGATGGAGATAAGAAACCAAGCTTGAAAATTAAGTTAGCCCACAACAAAGAGAGCACACACTCCAGAACCTTCGAAATAACCTCCAAAGGCATCAACCAAAAACATAAAAAAAGAATTTCCCTAAAAAATCTCAACATCATCATGCTCCATAAGGGGAACCATTAAAAAAAATTAAACAAACCATCCTTTGAGACAAGAGGAGCAGCAAAGGAAACCGCACAAAAAGCCAACACAAGCCCAAAAAAAGAGTAACCAGAAGGCAACACCAGGACAAAGGGAAGCAAAACAAGTTCACCAAGGCAAGAGGACACCATGCAAACAAGTAACATGGAGACAACCAAACAAGAAAGCACACCTTCAACCCCGACATGTCAATCCGAGCCCAAAATAAGCCACAACCCTGAACAACATCCCACAAGGGACCACAACCAAACTAGACTTGAGGACCCAATTATTTTTTATATAATAGTGTGATATGAATCCATATTAAAGAAGTAAAATTTTAATTTTGAAAAAAAATAATTTTACGATCAATAAATGTCAAATATAAACAAATTAATTACTTATAAAAGCTAAAAATAATCAAGCATAAAAAATTAAAATAAATAAAAAACTTTAAAATTAACAAATATATTATATTGTATATTAATAACACTCACACAAAATAATGGGGTTCATCCCATAGTGTGGTGATTAAGTGGTGGCATTGTTGTTGTTGCCACCAAGGTTCAAATCTCCACTAGGCTATTGTGATCGTGGACATTGTGCCCTCACTGATTCAGTGTGCTCGTAGGTTTGAACCTTTGCATTGATGTTGCTGGCATTCATGCCAAGTACCACAAGCCCACAACCAGACTAGAAAACAAACCACCAAGCTTTAGCCTCGACACGACGGTCCGAGCCCAAAATAAGCCACAACCTTGAACAACATCCCACAAGGGACCACAACCAAACTAGACAAGCCCACAACGAGACCAGAAAGCAAACAACCAAAGTTGCGAACAACAACCTAGCTACGGGGATAAAAAAAGAATAGGGAAAAGACTCCCCTGCACCAAGCCAGTAAACGAGCATCCCCACACAGGCCACCAACAACTCCAAAACAATAGTGCACAACACCAACCACAAGGACAGTAAAGCAATAGTAACCAAGGCAAGCAACGACCACATCGAGGCCGACCCCAAGGAGACAACCAAGAAGTACCACTTGAGAACGAATCCAATAGGCACACAACCAACATAAAGCTCTAGTGAATGCCCAGAAACAACAACAACAATCACAAAAACTCCTCCATCTCCATCTGAATCTGCATCTTCCCCCTCCTCCTCACCTTCAGATTTCAAACCAGAATGAGCACGCCCATTCTCGCTCCTTCCACTCTGCTCCATACTTGATCAAGCCAAGATGTTGAAATGAGGTAAACATAGAAAATAAAAAAATAGTACGTGCTCTAGATTGTGCTCCAAACCTTTGTTGGACTAGTGTGCTTGTGGGCTTCGTGCCCTTGTTAGGCTATTGTGCTCACATGTTTGGACTATTCAAGTTGTTGTTGTGTATTCATGCTGGGGATGAGGTTCCTCAATTGTGGCCTCACTTGGACTCATGCTAGGATAAAAATATTGTGCTTGTCGGCCAAAAAAATAGTCAAACAAAATAATGTAAAACATAAAAATATATAAGATAAATATTTTTAATCTTATTTTTTATGGATGATTTTATATCATCTATGAGTTTATTTTGCTACTTAATACATGGGCATAAGTATATGTTGACACCACTTTGACTAAGAGTTAAGGATTGAGGGGTATCCATTCCACCAAAGTTGTCTGAGGCATGATCTTAACTTCATCCCTTATATCATGTACCTTTGGGGGTTTTGAACTTTGGTGAATGGCATAATCAAGGAGCATGCCATCACCCTCACCAATTGTGCTCAACTAATTGAACTACAACCCTTTAATTTTAATCTTATTATAATTTCCTTTCATGATATATTCAATGATAAAATATTTAATGCATACAAATTTACTATGTAATTATTAATCTATTGAAATAAGATTTAAATATTAATAAAAAATTAAGCACGATATAGATATATGAGAAATGCTTTAAATGATCATTAAAAAATTAATGAGTTATTAAGAAAGTAGATATTGTCCAATAGTAAACCAAAGACCAATTTCAACACAACATACATGAATCTTGTTTGCTTTGACATTGTTTGCAGGAGCAGTCGTTTATGGTCAACATTAAATGGAGGGAAGAGATTACATATTGTAAATTTAATTTTAATTGAAATAAAATTGATAAAAAGTTGATTGTATTTATATACATATTTGTAGAGTAGTTAATAATATTATTTGTTGTTGAAAATGAGATTTTGATGTTAAATTTAATATTACATTATGTGTAGTTGACTTGAGAAAATATTAATTAGAACAAAATAATAGAATGCCATACTAATCACAAGCAATTAAATATCATGTTGATTGTTTATATAAGACCTAGAGAAAGTATCATAGTAGATATAAAAAATACTGTCCAACAATCACCATCTAAAAAGTTTTGACCATTTAAAAGTGACTCCCAATGAAAACTACTATTTAGATAATTGAGAATCAATATTTTGATGAACAAAAAAATTGCGAAGTGCTAAACACAAAAATTATAAGAGAAGAAATTACTAAGGGCTTAGTAGGAACTTTGTTAACTTTGTTTCAAACATCATTTGTATGAGAATATTCGTTCATATAGCCATGAAATTGTCACATGTTACAAATTATGAAGCTCCTTGGGTTGGATCTTAGGTTGACTACAGTCATTATTTAATTTTTCAATTTTCCGCATTATTTTAAAGTACCATTCTGCTAGAGCTGCATGCAGAACTGCCCAGAGATTAAAAAGCAGGCGACATAGAGAAGAATGAGGTGGCAACTATTTAGTTTTGCAGCCTTTGGGATGGGCACCAGATGCTCACTTATATTTGTTGACCATTATTATAATACGTAACGTGTGATCTAAAAGAAAAATCTGTACGATAAACAGTGTGTCGATGAATCCGTCCAAGTTGCAAGAATTTTCTTAACTACATCCCTATCTAGTCCAGTCAGACGAGCAATATGACAAATCCTCATGTCTTAGTCCTCCATTAATATAAGATCAGAACGTTTGAGAATCCTCAAGAACTCCAATGACCAGATTTGTTAGACGTAGATTCGTTCCGGGAAGCTTGGTATATTTCGGAGAATTCCAGAGTAGTAAAATTGAATTCATGATATACACTTATACATAGAAATCCAAAAAAAAAACCATTAATTCTTCCACAATTATAATATCTGATTGACTGACTTGATTTTGTCTGTAATTACACATGCTTTACGATATCAGATTTTTATAATTCAAGTTGTTGAACGCTATCGTTTCTAAATTAAATTGTGTGAGAATTTTTGTATCGACGTTTCGGATAATTCTCACTGATCCATCATAGAATAACTCTTACTGATCCATCTATAATAAAGAACTATAAGAAACAAAAACAAATTATAAAATAGATCATGAAATATAATCCAATTATTTTTTATACAATAATCAGTACAAATTCAAATTCTACTATAACATGACATATGTAAATAGAGATTGCACTCAACGTGGCAGGCAATCACTGTTCAAGTGGCACGAATTGGGTGCTGAAGACGATAATATTTTAAGATATTTCACCCCCATAAACAGTAAAGGATTTATAACACAGATCTGTGTTGTCACCACCTTTATTGGCTAAGAAGTGCTGTGATTTTTTTCATTTATAATTTGAGGCAATCCACTTACATAAGTATGCCTGCCGGACAAGACAAGTATCTTCCAATTATGCGCACTAATACAGACCCAGATTTATACAGTAGATACAAAGGAGCACTAGAGACCAGTATAGTTTTTTCTTTTCGACGTCTCCCGCCTTCACGCGTGCCTTGGAAATGGCTGTCCTCATCATAGGAAAAATGCCTATTATTTCAAATAACATTAATGTAATGCATCGCCATTATAATGCGTCTCCCACTTGGCAATTCCACTATAAACTTTCAGCTACAGTTTACATCTGCCTGGCAGAATTCGAGGTGAAGCATGATGGGAGCCATCTCTTTCAAATTATAGCTTTAGTGTACACTTGGTTGGGATTCAAGGCTGTGTTATTTTATTACTATTCTGCCAAAATCAAAGGCTGTTATGCCTGAAAAGCAAATCGTTTTGACCCACATATTTATATATGTCTAAATTAGATGAATTTATTCAGGTTTGGAATTGCAACTCAAAAAAGGTACGAATTGGGTCGGTTTGGTTCTGCAAAAGCAAGGGAAATGCAGGGATTTTTTAAATAGTTTTGAAGATAAGAGAGTTGGTGCGGTCAATGTGGATTGCCTTTAAACTATAGTAGCCAAATGGTGATAGATAGGTGCATGTACATATCATGATAATGAAATGAAGCCTAGAGCTTTAATGGAGGATCTTAGAAAATATTATCAATTGAGGTCCTCTAATTTTTCTAGTGACCTGTCCTTTTGAAATTGAAATTGTTAATGTTATAAAATAAAAGATAATGGAATTAAAGGTAATGTTGGGTATAATAAGTTAAAATAGAGTTTATTGTGTCTTTATAAAAAGTGAATATAATCTGTAGAAAAGATTACATAATTAAAGTCAAAGTTAAATTAATTTTATAAGAAATTTCTAGTACGAGTGGTTGATGTTTTAGTATATATTCTCTGAGTTTTGAAACCTCATGATTCATGTTATTATTGTTAAAATGTTTTTATCTTTGACTAAGCCTAATTTGTAAGGAATGAGTGGCCTTAATTTTTACATATACTTGCAGTCAATCGGTAATAATGTATTGTGTTGAAAGCATATGGTCCATAGGTAACAACACACTACATATAATTAGGTGTGTTGTTACTTTTTTGGATTGGTTTATGATCAACACACTTTTGACCCATAATATATCTAACATTTAAGTTGGGCATATAAAGAACTAACTGTCAAATGTATGTTTCTAGTCACTACAAGAACTGGACAAGAAAAAAGGAGGTAATAATTTTGGTATTAACAAAAGCAAATGTTTATTTCCTCATATTCAAGTGACAATATCTAAACATGTATGTTTTTCTCGCATATAATGCCAAACTCTTTTAGTTTTCATATCAAAATAAAATCCAAAAGACTTCCCCAACTTCCTAAAAGACATGAAAAATTTCTACATATCTCACAAAAAATTATATATCTAAAAAAAAAATGATTCTTATTTTTTATATTAACAACAAAATTGACACATTAATTCTTCTCTTATTTTTCTTATTTAAAAAATCTTCAAAATGTCTCTTAAAAATTGTGCTTTTAAAGAAGGGAATTGTACATCGACAATCACCTAGTAAATCAAGATATCTAGATTTCATGATTCATGTTACTATTGTCATAAAGTTTTTATCTTTGACTAGACCTAGTTTGTAAGGAATAAGTGATCTTAACTTTTACATATACTTGTAGTCAATTGATAATAATACATTGTGTTGAAAGCATATGGTCCATAAGTAACAACACATTACATATAATTAGGCGTGTTGTTATTTTTCTTGGATTGGTTAATAGTCAACACATTTGTGACCCACAAACATGGGTGACATTTGAGTTAGGCGTGTAAAGAATTAATTATCAAATGTATGTTTTTAGTCACTAAAAGAATTTGACAAGAAAAAGACATGATGATTTTGACATTAACAAAAGCAACTATTCCTCTTATTTAAATGACAATAACTAAACATGCATATTTTTCTCACATATAATGCTAAACACTTTTATTCTTCATATCAAAATAAATTTTCAAAAGATTTTCCTTACTTCCTAAAAAGATATGAAAACTTTCCCATATATCTCACAAAAAATTATATATCTAAAATAGAATATTTTATATTGACAACATGACAGATTAATGCTTCTCTTATTTTTCTTATTTAAAAAATCTTCCAAATATCTTAAAAGAATCATGTTTCTAAAGAAGGGAATTATACATCCTATGGCCATCCACTAAATCATGATATTAAAATACAATCATATGTGCAATTGTGAGTAATAGGGTACTACTGGTTTGCTTTAGTTGCAGTTTAGACATGTAAGTTCTGCTCTCCAATGAACATGGAGGGAATTTTAATATATGGAGCACTCATCTCTAACTTTAGTAAGGAGTAAAATGTCGTTTGGTCCAGCTCATTATAATAAAAGGTATTGTGTGAAACACAAATTGGGCATTACCATTAGCACTAGTAGTTATTTTGCCATTATAGTGGGCCTCCACAGGCATTTATACCTCAATTAGATCTATTCTTGGCATCTGTAATATTATTTATTTGTGATGGTCCGCAAGAATATGCTTTGATGCACAAATGGCATCTGTAACAAAGAAAGCCACTAGAGTAATATATGAAATTGTTTAATGCCTTAAAACCCAATATGGGAAAAGACAGCGATGTTTTACATTTTTTAATTCAGAATTCGGAAATCTATTCGGGCCCCCGAGCCATTAAGTTAAAAAGCTGCCATTTTCCGTCCAGATTTCGTACAGATGCCGTGCAATCTAGTCAGCCTACCGGGCATTAAGGAAGAAGATTGCATTTTCCGTCCAGATTTCGTACAGATGCCTTCGGTCGGGAAATTTTTAATTAATATTTATACCTGCCTTTGGCTATAAAAGCAATGGTTATGTGAACATGGCCGGCATGTCGACTGAAACAAAGTTTTAGGTGGTTGAAGCTCAAGTATCTTGTACTGGCATATCCACCATACTTTTTCTATATAACAAGACTTGTTAATCACACAAGTACAATCACAGCTTCGACAGGATCCCAAGGCTTACTATGATGGCTGAGTCGAAAGCACAGGCTTCAAGTTTAGAATGGAAGATAAACCTTCCCGAGGGCTCAGTTAGTCTGAAACCTGCTCAGAAGGGGCTTCATCTTCGAGTCCTAAATAAAATCTGTGAGATAATCAATGGCTGGAAATCTGGGTTGGTTTCGATCTTGAACAAGATATACAAGCTGGGGGCAGATGATCCAAGGAGAATTATTCATGCCATGAAAGCTGGAATGGGACTTGCTCTGGTTTCACTCTTTTATTTCATGAACCCACTCTTTGCTAGTGTGGGGGGGACTGCCTTATGGGCTGTCATGACAGTGGTGGTGGTTTTTGAATTCACCGCAGGTAAAGAAGGATTAAATGACACGTTTTTAGGACCAAGTTTTCTTATCAAAACTTTTCCCACTGGTTTCTATACTTCAAATATCTGTCATCTATTCTGTGCTGTAATAGTTTCTAGTTAGATACATTGCAAGGATTTTGAAAGATTTTCTGACCACCTAGATTGTATATGCGTGTTTGTTTAGGTGGGACTCTTAGCAAGGGGTTGAATAGAATCTGTGCAACATTGTTAGGAGGGACCTTGGCAGTGGGAGTTAATTTCGTTGCCGATTGTGCTGGCCACAAAGCCGAGCCAATAATTCTGGGTGTTGCTGTGTTTCTACAAGGTAATTTATTGCTTCATACTCTGGAGACTGAGTGTAAACCATGGAAGATAACATAAAAGATAACAAATTGTTTATATTACTGTTGTGTGAATGCAGGCGCAGCGGTCACTTTTGCACGCTTTCATCCGAGGATAAAGGCCAGATATGATTATGGACTCCTAATCTTCATTCTCACTTTCAGTTTCATGACGGTCTCTGGATATCGCGTCGACAAGCTATTTGTGGAGGCTTATGAGCGTCTTGCTACCATAATCGTGGGATGCATTTTATGTATAATTATCAGTTTAGTCATTTGCCCGATCTGGGCCGGAGAAGATCTTCATAAATTGATCATTCGCAATATGGAAGGGCTTGCCCAATCTTGTGAAGGTGAAAAAACTAAATACCTATCTAATTGAATTCATAATTTATCATCAACATTTCGCTCATACTTCATCATCTAGCAGGATTAAACTAAATACCTATGTCACCAATTACTGTTATCTCGTAAGTGTTCTATGCTGACAACAATATATTTGTTTTGTTACAGGATGTGTGGCTGAATACTTCCGAGAAGAAGGGGACGACGACAAGGACAACGTCACCAGGGGCTACAAATGTGTTCTGAATTCTAAATCTTCAGAAGAATCCCTTGTATGTTAACATATCATTCCTGCCATCATAAATTTGTTTCAGTGTGATATCCACAAAAAGTTTAATCTTTTAAAATTTATTTATAACTAATTTTCAATACTTACATTAAAAGAAATTTATTTTATATCGAGTAGAAAATTTATTGTAAGTAGCATTGTTACAATGAAAGCAACCCTGCTACTAACAAACGATTGTAATGGCTGATTGATTGCCTATGCTTCTATCTCTCCTCTTACAAGCTTTTTGAAGAAATAATGAAAATGGGTGGAACAGTTTTGTAATGAATATTGGACATACTGTTAAGCTTCATCTCATGGTATGTTGCATTTTTTATTTTTTTTATTTTTTTTGGTTGCAGGCGAACTTTGCTAGATGGGAGCCCGCACACGGACCATTTGGGTTCAGGTACCCATGGAAAGAATACGTGAAAATTGGAGCAGCTATGCGTTATTGTGCATATTGTGTAGAAGCTTTGAACGGATGCCTTAACTCTGAAACCATGGTATATATAATAAAAATCTTTACTTTCTCTTTCCTTTTCGATCCATGTTATTTCTAAACAGAGTCTTGGCAAAAAAATTTCAGGCACCATCATCTGTGCGATCACATCTCAGAGCTCCCTGCACGAAAATCGCAGCAGAATGCTCCAAAGTGCTAACAGAACTTGCAGACAGCATAAAGACCATGACCAAGAGCACCCAATTTGATCTCATGATCGATCAGCTGAATAAAGCAGTGGAGGAGCTCCAGAACTGTTTGGTATATCATCCAGAGCTTTTCATCGACAGTAAAAGGTGGCAGGTTATTGATGAACCAGTCAATGATGAATCACTGCAGCCACACAGTGGGAACATAGACTCTGAAGCCAAAAACCTTCTCCAATCTCTGATATATAAACAGATGTGTAAGACTGAAAAAAACAACAAAAAAAGTGGTGAAACAAAAGAAAGCAAGGAGACAGCAATAAACTTCATGGATGGTCTTGCTCTGGCGACGGTTGCATGTCTTCTGAGAGAAATTGTAGCGAGGATTTGCACTGTAATTGAGGCAGTGGAGGAACTGGGGGAGCTTGCAAATTTCAAATCAGTGGAAAACAAACAAATAACAACATTGCTGATTCCAGCAACGACACCATTATCTCCGGCAGCAGCCAAACAAGTTCCTCCACCACCTCCACTTACAAAAGTGCCTGCCGATATAGACACTGCACCTCACTCTAACGTCACCCCCAACAATGGGTAGTGATGGAACAAGATTTTCTCATGAGGGTAATGAGCTCTCCCAAACACTTCTATGTGTATTAACTACTAGTACTATTAGTATCTCAATCATCCACCGTATATATCACACCAGGAGGAGTGAGAAGCAAACAAAAAGTAATCAGAATTACTGAGTTTTCTTTGCAAAACTCCGTATACATTCACCTTACTACTCAGTACTGCCTATATACTACTTAAATAAATTTTGCTTCGGTCCTTCTGCCCTTTTCTAGTAAATGTATCCATATGTCAAACATTTTACTTGAGATTTTTTCCCCTGTGTTTTAGGATTGCTTACCATAATAATTCAACAACCAGAGAAATAGTCTGTTAAGTTATAATGTTAAAGTGTTCTTGGGTATAAGCTTGGACTTTATATACGTCGCCATAGTCATATAACTGAATTCAAGTGCTTGCTTGTTCTAGAACAAGCAACAAAGTCATTATTTGGTGATGTATGCACCAGTCTTAACTTTTTTTTTTGGTTAACAAGAAAAGGGCACAATTAGGAAGGAATCCCTAAAGTGAAACCTGATATTTTATACATTTTTTCTGGAATTGTTCCGACAATATATGATCCTCCAAATAGTTTTCAGGATATCAATTGTACATCACCATTAAAACATGGCTGCTTAGTGGCCAGGTCATCACTGTATTGTTAATGCGAGGAAGAGAATCCATTGGGGGATGAATGAAAGGCACACAATCCACTGGTGGCGTGAGTGAAGTCATGAATGGATGAATGTATGCCATACAATCTACTGGTGGGGTCACCCAAAGTAATGAATGGGCGGCACACAGTGCAGTTTTCTTATTAAAAGATTTTGATATGTCAGCTTCACAAGTTGTGTGTTAAACAATGTGCGTACTTTATTTGATGCCCACTGCAAGATTAAGAGCACTTTATTCAACCTTAAACTAAGAGACAATACTCATGATGATAACGTGAGAAAGAATTATTTTAAAAAAAGGACAAAAATATGACAACACTCAATCCACAAAGAAATGGCGTCCAGTATAGGAGGCACTTACAACGCTCTTGATTTATTCTTGTATGATACGAGAATCTCATCATTAGTTTCAATATTTAGTTACTGGATTTTAGATTTATAAGACAGAAACAAAATATACAAAATTGTAATATATCATGTAGTTGTATATTTTGAGATAACGTCTTGATGTATGTATAAAGTTGAGTTCATTCTATCAATTTTTTTAATTCATTTACACACATATATGGTTATACACTTATTTTTTTCTTATCTATTTACACACATTCTTATATATTTATCTTATCCACCTACTTATCACAATTATCTATGCACCAACCTTCATTTAGTTATTTGCCACCTATATTTGACTGTTGAAATAAAATTAAGAATTAAAAACTGTTTAAAACTATTTATTCTAACACCGTACAAACCTTTGATAGAATGCGAAGAGGATACGCTCTTGAGATTGATACTCAAATTTTCATTCCTTGCTTGGATAGCATTTACATGTTCAAAACTAGGATTGAGAGTCTTTTAAAATGAAAGATTTGGTCTCAATTTATAGACTTTTGAGGAGACATATGGATAGCTAGGATTCAATCTCAAACCAAGAGTTTATGTCATTAAAGGTGGAGTGAATGTAGACAAGTGTCATCCATTATTAGCTAATTGGCTTGTTTATTTATTGAATATAATTATTTATTTATTTTAATCAATAAATTAATTGATTTAACTTGATTTGTTAACTATTTTTTCCCCTTTGAAATTTATTGAACTTTGATTGATTGGGATTGTTAACTATTTTGAATATTTGTGGGAAAACGATTTATTTAAATTAATTAAATAATAAAAAATTATTTAATCAATTTAATTTTGATAAGTGAATTAATTAAATGCAAAATTAATGATTTTAATTGATGTATTGTTAAGCATCAAGATGGAGGCAATGATATGAAAATGAGTGTATGTAAGATTTAAGAGTCTAAATTTTGCTCCTCTTTAAAATGACATTGAGATTGCAAGAAACAATGTTATTTGAAATAAAACAAATATATAAGCACTTGACAATATGACATTGGTGATTGAAGATTCCCTAAGTGTAAAAGATTAAGAATTGATTGATTTGGGAATGGTATATTTCTAGAACAATGTAAAGATTGATTGAAATTGGATTTAAAGAATGATTCAACAATTGGAGATGCTTCAAATTTGGGATTGAATTGGATGATGGGATCCCCCCTTGAGAGGATGGGTAGGTTTGAAGAACATGAGTGTGCTCTCAAAGTGGATGAAATTAAAATTAGTGAATGGATGCATATCTTAAAAACTAAGTGATTAAGGAAGGGAGTTAAATAATAGGTTTCACACAAGGTGCAAATAATGCAAGCACAAAAACAACATAATTGCTCAAGTGGGATTATTCAAATTATGAGCTCAAGAATATATTTGTTCAAACTTGGTCATCAATATTATTGGCCCATGATCTCAAAGCACTGCTAAGTATAAATTCAAATTTTATTTGCTTGTGGCCTACTATTTCAGTTCCAAAGGTACACGATGAGTATCTTTATAGGACTAACTACTTATTGGTGCACCATAAAAAGGTTCTCTAGCTAGGTTAAATAAGACTTTCTAGGAGATGTCCTCAATATATGTGAGAGTACATGAGGCCCAAATCTATGGAAGAAGATTATGTCCAATGGCTTGGTATGAGAGTAATCCACTCTCCACCATCACTTTACAAGATATAAATTTTCTTACAAGCTTAGCCTAATAATAAATATATCTTAAAGGAAGAGTCTTTTGATTCTTACCCTAATTTTTGTACACCGCCAAAACATGTGGGTCAATCTCACCTCCTACAGATGAAATCCAAACTATGCCAACTAAAAATAAATAAAGAAAAGACTAACCACTTTTGATTTTCAAGATCACCTTTTTGTGTGAGGAAAGAACATACATGAGATTAACCTGTCCAAGAATAAAAAGTTAATAAAAGAATGAGATTAACTTTCTCAAGAATATAATTTTAACATTTTAAATCAATTTTGACAAAAATATATACATTCAAAAATTTGATCAAACTATTTTAATTCTATCATTTCATTGGTTCATTTATTATCAACTAATAAAACCTAACAATGCATTAGTATTCTTCTCTTCCTTGAGAACTAATTAGCTGAGAGGTGTCTATAGCCTATATACATAAAATTAAAAAAAATGAATAAAATGAAAAAAAAATCTTTTTAATTCTTCGATTACTTACCATTTTTAACTGCAATGTTTTTTGTTTTATCTTATCCGATGCCATGATATAGTATATCACAGTAATGGCTCACATGGATGCGAAGAAAGTCATCGAGGAAATTGGTTTTGTTTTCCTTAAGGTTTTTCTTCATTTTATTGAGCTCTTCCTTCATATTTCTCAATCTAAGACTTGTAGCTTCATAGTCTCAACTATCACTTACTGATTATCATCTCTTCCATTCCCTAATTTTGGTCCTACTTGAGCATGCCAAAATCTGTATTTTAAATTATAAAATAAAATAATATAATGTATAAGAAAAAATCGTATTTTACATTTAGTTACCTCTTTGAGTGAGTTAAGGAATACACACAAATGGTGAAAAGGGAAATATGATTGTTACCAACACAAGACTTGATGCCTATAGGACATGCTCAAGATAATTAATTTTCTTGAGAGTTGCTATAGTGCTCATTCTAGTAGCATGATCTTGTTTTGCTCCAATTCCAAATCTAAGAAATGGATTGAGGAATGGTAGATTTAAAGATTTGGGATCAGGATGATGTAAGGATAAGATTTGATTTTGTGTAATGGAAAGAGGGTATTGATTCATTTGTAAGAGATAATGAGAAACTTACTAGTGGTATCTTGTGATTGGTGCACATGATTAAAGAAAATATGGAAAAGAGATGGAAGGAAGATTTTTTCATTTTCAATGGAGGGTGCGTATTGGAAAAGGTTTTTATTAGTCTTGTGCACTTGGAGCCTTTTGCAAGGTTGACTTCATTTATTTTAAACGAAGTGGTGGGTGCAAATATTTAGTTAGTTGATTAAACTTGTTTTTATCATTTAGTTAACGATGAGGTGGATTTTATAATATTAAATAAATATTATCTATTTTTTTAATTTATGGGAGAATGTTGAGGGGATGATTGGTTTAATTAAATAAATTTGATTTATTCAATTAAAATGGAACTTTAGAAGAAGAGTTAAATTAGTTAAATAAATAAATAAATATATTTTATTTAATTAATGTTAGAAAGGGATATACAAGATATATCTAGTGTGATGACAAAAAAGTGAGAATGCATTTTAGGTGTTTACAGTACTATCCTAGTTTTCTCTTGTTTTTGTCATCTACAATCACATAAATTCAATTGATTCAATGTGTCAATAAATTTTTTTCTAGAACCAAAAATTTAAAAAGGTTCTAAGCTAAACTAGTGCCCCTACACTAGCACTAAAATTATTGTCCTACAAAACCTATATTCGTATCTTGGTAAGGACACAACTATGCTACATTCTTTAAGACCAAAATTTTACTAGGAGCTTCTCATCGATATTCCAAGCATTTCTTAGAACTAGATTGGTTGTCCCTAGATTGATATATATGCTCTAATTCTTAGCTTTCCATTTCCTAGTCTTAGTCTAAAATTGCTTATTCTTATTTGCAAAATTGTCTTTTCAAAAATATGTTTTCTATATGATTTTGCTGGTCCCAACTTTGTGTTATTGGATTAGGTTAGATTTAGCATCATTTGAATAATTTTTTGATAGCTTCAATTTTTTTTAATTTTTCAAACTTTAAACAAAGAAAAGTAAAGTTATTTTCTTATATTTAGCAAGATGAATAATAATAAGAAAATAATCCCTAAGAGAATGAATGGTCTATTTATAGTTTCAAGGGAAAATCCTAATCTTTTGAACCATCATTGAAGAGCTACAAGAGTAGGGATATTCCTACTTCACCAATAATATATTCTAGAGGATGATAGGATTATTTAGGACTCCAAGTAGTATTAGGTTCCTTAGAAAGGGAATATAATCATCATTAGAGAGCTAAGAAGAAGGGCCACTAAAATAATTTTAGCAAGATGAATAATAATAAGAAAATAATCCCTAAGAGAATGAATGGTCTATTTATAGTTTCAAGGGAAAATCCTAATCTTTTGAACCATCATTGAAGAGCTACAAGAGTAGGGATATTCCTACTTCACCAATAATATATTCTAGAGGATGATAGGATTATTTAGGACTCCAAGTAGTATTAGGTTCCTTAGAGAGGGAATATAATCATCATTAGAGAGCTAAGAAGAAGGGCCACTAAAATAATTTTAGGAATGTAAGAACAAATTGAGCTCAATACAATGAAGAAAAGTGTTAATTATTTATTTTATTAAAGGGTGCGGGAGGTGGATTCAAAATAAACTTTGGATTGAGATACATCTTTTTTTCCACAATAGAAGAGATTTATTGGAAATATTGTGAGTAAATTTTTTTATGATGCAATCATCTAGCTTTCCCATTGATAACAAATGAACCATAGAAGGAACTAATTGTCAAGAGAAAGGTGGAAATCCCATTCACTAACTTTTGGGTGACAAGAAGTAGAATTTTGAGGAATCAATAATTTTCTTGCTGCTTTTGATCACTTGGTGCATATTTCCCATTCTACCATGTTGAACCACCATTTTGGATTTGACTTACATCTCCTTGTTATCACTCTTATAGTTCAATAGGAATGAAGTTCTTGGTGGTTCAAGACAAGGTCTCTAACCTCCTCACAATTTAAAAGGAAATAGACTTTGAAACTACCCAAAATTTGGAATAGAGAACAACTAAGGTTGTTAATGATGATGATTGTAACATAAAATTTCTTCTTTTGGATATTTAGTTGATTTTTGTGAGAAGGGTTAGTAAGAATATTTAGAATATCCCCTAAAATTTCATTCCTAAAATTCCTATTGCTCCTTTTTCTTTGCTTAGGCTAGCTAAATTGGTTAGTGGAACTCTTTGAATCATTATCTATAAGTGCTTATTATTTAAGCACTCATTGGATAAGATTATCAACTCTCAATATATGTTCTAACACCATTTTTTTGGGACCAATTTACTAATTTTTTACACAACATAAACATCCTTCATCTCAATGTATTTTCAAAATTTATTTAGTTTTAGTTTATTTATTTATTGATTCAACATCTCTCTTAATAGTGAATGTGAGGGAGAGAGTAGTTTGAGCCTTGAAGATTTGGTCCTAATTTTTTTTAGGATAATCTTCCAATTCTTTGCAACATATAAAGGAATATTCTCATCACTAATTATATGACCAATGGTAGAATACAAATGAGCCTCTATTTTAAATTTTATTAGGTTTGATTTCAAGTTAAAATTGACTAGCCAAAGGTGTTCAACATAGGCTTGAGCATATTCATCTAAACACATTTCTATTTACAATCCTCTTCTTACTATATATTTCTACTCTTGAAATGTTAATACATGACATGTTATCATCTCATCCACATGTCTCAAGTTCTTTTTTAACATTTTAATTATAGTTTATAGTTTATATTTATTATTGTCTTGTTAAGATAAAATAATAAAGTTTATTAAAAAATATATATGATGCATTAGAGAAGAAATTTCATCTTGAGATGATATTAGTTAAGACAAAATGTTGCATTCTGTCAAAATAGTTGTGTTTTTAAAACACTCAAATTTTAAGATTTATTAAAAAATAATATTTTGTTAAAATAGAGAAAAAATTAATCCATGCTAAGAAATTTCATGTTATAAGTATAGAAAATAAATTTAAAGAAAATAAAATAAATTCTACCTTATAAAGAGTGACACCCCACAACCTCATTTTTTAGTATTTTATTTGCAACTAAATTGTACTATCAATTTTACAAAAATATACATTCAAATAATTTTTTAATTTGTCTAAAAAATACAAACATAAAATACACTAAAAAATATATATTTCATTTAGTTTACATCATTTTAAAATTCAAAACATATATGCCACTTTCTAGTGATTCAAGTAAAATAGTTTGATCAATGTTGACTATTTCTTTTATAAAATTGTGATAGAACTTTGAACTTTCACCCTTATCACTACTTTACCATTTTTGCTACTCAGATTTTCACTTTTAATGATAAATAAAGAGATTTGAAAGTAACAGTGAAAATTAGATTGTATCCGAGAGATATATATATATATATATATAATTTTTCAGATTTCCTGTTTATGCTTGAAGGATAAATATTATTCTTCTGAAACCTCCATATATTGTACTGCAATGCCTTTGCAGCATATCATCTTTGTGAGAACTTCTTGAGTGAATGGAGAACTCGATGCCCATTACTGATCAGAACGTCTTAAAGTCAAGAGACTTTTTCCAAGTCGGCTTGCATATTTATCTACAGTTGATGCTCTGAATACATATCTTTACCATTTCAAATATTCTGTTTATGTTATGGTTGAAGGAATAACTGTTCTCCTTCTGAAATTCCACACTTGGTACTGCACTGCCTTTGAACCATATCATCATAGTCAGAATTTGTTGAGTGAATGGAGAACTCGATGCCCATTAATGATCAAAGTTTGTTAAAGCTAACAGTCTTTTACTGAGTCAGCACCCATGCTTATCTAGAGTTGGTAAGCTATAAAGTTGGGGTGCAACATTTTTAACATACTGCATTGTTCTGTAAAGCGATTGGAATAATTATGCCAGAGGCGCTTTCGACGTATATTATATAGATTAATATTAAGATATATAAGCTAGTTTTTATAGCAAGTTCAGAATAATATATTTGAATATGAAAATCTAAATATAGAAATCTAAGATGAGTCTCCAAATTATACAGTGGCTGATTTTTTTATAATAATTTAATATATTTATACACTGTCAACTAGCACTGAAAAAAAAGCCCACCACAGATTACTTTATTTGAATGAATGCATTTTTTAAATGGATATCTTATCTTTTAAAGATCACTGGTTGAAAAAACATAGAGCTAATGAGTAATGACTGATGAACACAATTACAGTACCAGTAGCTTTATTCTTGTATTCTCCAGCAATTTCGTATTTCTTTTTCGTTAAAAATTGAAATGTGTAGGCTCGCCATCTCTCTTATGTCAGAAAGCATAATTTCTGACGTGGCTACAGTTGCCGATCGACCTATGGTTCAGTTTTCTTGTCTTCCACACATCGTTACCACTCATTCGAAAAAAGAAAGAATTCACAAATAAACATACTTCCAATCGAAGCTTATCAAGTGCAATTTAGATTTGTTTCATATTATTCTATGGAGATACTTTTTTTTTTATTAGATTGAGCTATATTTAAATCACGTTGTTTCATAGTATAGGATGAAGACATTTGTTATGATCTAATTTAATCTCTAGTTAGGGTTTCATTTAGGTTTGTTTTTTTGTTCTTATAAGCATGTATTTGTACATTGTATCATATAGTAATCCAATTGTATTCATTCAAATCAATTCAATATAGAAGCCATCACAATTTTCTAGATCAATTATTTAGATAATACATAATATAATTTTTTAGGTTTCATAGAAAATTTATCTTGCTTTTCTTTGTATTTTGTGATAAGATAATTGCTTGAAGCTAATTTTTGGGAGCTGTGGAGTTCATCATCAACTCCAACATGGTATTAGAGCACTAAATCTGTGACTTCCTACCCAAATTTTGAAAGATTCAACATTGAAGAAAAAATTGGCTCATCTTAGAGCAAAATAGACATCACTATCGGATCCAGAATGACCAAAATTTTAGGATTTTCCTTTTTTGTCAAAATCAAAGAAGTTGCTTTTTTTCAAAGCATGGAATCTCACACAAGAATTCGTACAACCATACGACTCCATACAACCCTGCTGCTATCAATATTCCTCTCTTTGTGTAAGTATAGGCAAAGTTTTAAAATTATTTCTAGACTTTTTAATTTATCATTTTTTCCATTTAAATCAAAAAATCAAAAAATAAAATAAAAAGGAAAAAAGGGGAAAAATAGGTATTGTGTAGGGTATTATACCATACCATAGACTCAATAGGTTTGGAAGAGGTCAATTGGGCCCCATTTGATCACTGACAAACCCCTTCATTCAATCTCCTTCCACCAACAATGACAACCCAACCATTGATTGAACAAGAAACCACATGGGCAGTGACTTTTGTGATCGATTGATATCATTTCCAAGCCATTGGCAACCTCCCACAACTACCAAAATTTTGTTTAGTCAAGTTTTCCAATTTTCAGTGAAATGGAGAGACTATTCTAGGCAAACCTAGTTGATTTTGACAAATCATCCATTTTTTGATCATAGGCATTTTTCTAGTGAGCAAGGAAAATTCTAGGGTGAGCTCACTAGTGTACCCTAGCAGGCCCCTTGCCCCCTTCAATCTTTCCTAAAGGGAGTCTTTTACTTTCCCCATAACTTGGGCATATAGTGTTGAAATTGGGAAAACAAGATATCAAAAAATGGTTCCATATTATTTCCAGTGGTGTAGGTCTTGTTACTTGTTTTTTTTAAAAATCAGAACAAAGAAAAAAAGAGGAGAGAGATTTTTTTTTTTTTGTGAAATTAGCAAAGCATGTAAAAATAATAAAGGAGTTCACTAACTTCAAGAAAGTCAAAGTCAAAGTCAAATGATAAGGATTACAAATATCTTATCCACAGAGGATAAAGATTACGAATATATTATCCACAAAAGATAAGATTGACAACTCATAAAGCGAGAAGGTAAATCTTATCCATAGAGGATAAGGATGACAACTCATAGGAAAAATATCTAAAGTCAACATGAAATTTTGAATTTAGGCTCTCAAAATCTATAAATAAGAGGCCTATGTTTGTTGCAAGGTATTGGAAAAGTTTATTGTGACAAAGTGACATTCAGTCCTTTAATTTTTTCAATCAAAATTAAGTCTTTTACTTTTGTAATTTTCTTAATTGATTGCATCTCCATCCTTGTTTCACTTTGAAATAATGGTTGATTATATGCTTGCACATGATGTAATATTTTATTTTTTTTCTAGAAAATAGTCATTATAGCAGCCTTTAGTGAATCAAAGATCAATATGTTTGCCTCTATTTGTTTCAATTTTCTCTGTGTATGAAAGAAAAGTAGGTATTATTGTGAGTTTTGTGATTCCTTGATTTTTGTTGTTCTAAGTTTACCTCCAAATTCTTGTTGCAAATTATTACAGTGAAGCTTTAGATTGAGATTCATAAGTTGTGTTGCTAAAAAAAAGTAGAAATATGTTATATTTGGTGTATCACCTTCATTTTTTATTTTAGATTTAGATTATTAGATCTTTCTCATCTCTTTTCTTAGCAAGGTTCTTTAGTTAGAGTTAGTTTTTAGGTGATTTACGAAGGGGAAGTTCCCATTTAATTGGAGGTTGACCTCGAGTTTTGCAAGTCCCACCACTCGAGAGGTCATGCCATGTTTCATAGGATAGTTGGATTAAAGATTCAATAGGGTGCATATTCTAGATGATAATAGTTTTTGGCACACCCAGTGGGACTGTTCAAGAACTATCAAAGTTCAGAGCTTGTCTCTTCATTGTTGGTATTTAGTGTGTATGTCAACAATTTTTGCCTTTAGAGGCAATACTTTTACACACCTGGTGACTCCAAGTTTCAATCTACTGGTTTCAAGTGGACTAAGTGTTGGTATGTACTTAATTTTTTGCAAAATCAATCCTGATTATTCTTGTTTTTAAGAATACTTCAATGAATTTCCAACTTATTTAAATGGGTCACCATGTCTTCATTCCATAGAGATATGTTTTATCACCCTCCATCTCATGAGAGTGCTGCTCATATTCCCTCTTATCAACCATATCAAATAGAATATACAACTGGTTTTACCCCAAATGTCTTTGCTACACAATTAAACCAACATGTTCAATATACTTGCCACCCACCCAACCCTTCTCAATCTTCTTGGCAGCCTTCACATACTTTTAATTAGTCTCAAGAAGACATTTCTATGTGAAACCAATATCGTTACTTTCATAGCTAGCCCTAATATGTTGACAGTATGGAGTTTGGTGAAATCAAAAGCATATTGCTAGACTTCAATAAGCAATCAAATGACATCTAGAGATAGCAAGAATTCAATTTGCAACAAGAGGAGTTAGCTTGCCAAGCCTACCAGTACGAACAAGAGTTAGATACTCAGAGGAAGCAATATGAGGAGTCTCTTGCAAAAGAGATTTTTTCCAAACAAGAACATATGAAACTATTATTTTCCCAAGTATAAAGATTAGAATCTCAATCAACCTCTTGCATTTCAAATCAATCTACAAAAGAGGAGACTCTTAAGTAAAATTTTTCAAGCTTCAAGCAATATAAGCCTCTTGAATACTCAAGTGTTCTAAATATGAAATATCAAGTTTTGGAGGTACTTTTTGGTTGCAAGAGCCTGTTCTTGAGAAAATTTAGCCTACTATTCCTCAAGAAGAGCCCCCTCAAGAGCTTTTCCTACCTCAAGAAACTTTTCAAAACCATTCACCAAATTAGCCTTCTTGTCCTAGCATCATTTCTCTTTACAAAGGAGGACCTACTATTTATCAAGTATCAAGGTAGTTGGTTTAGTGGGAATGAGGAGTTTTTTGAGGCAAAAGAAGATCTTGACTTGTAGCTAATGAACCTCCAAGTGGCAGAGAAAAATCAGACTTGCTGTAAGAGGGTAATGAGAATAATCAAATAGGACAACATGTTGAAAATAAATTTAGAGGGGTTGAATGTGAAGTTTTTACTAACTTTTTTAATGAACTTCCATTTTTTCTTGAAAGTGAAGAAAATGTATTAGTGCTTATGGGCTGATGCAAGAAGTTGGGTCCACAAAAAGCTCAAAAAGTGGAAGTATTTTTGTTGTTTTTCAGAATTTGTCACACTTGGACTAAAAATTTGAGGCACTTACACAGTGAATATTAAAAATAGTCAGTAATATGAAATTTAGCATTTTGAATCTAGTTTCTAAATATGTAAATTAAATTTTGATAGGGATCTATAAAAACCACTTTTTAAAAGTCCCTTTTTTTTACCATACTATTCACGTGTACGAACACCACTTTTTGACCCAAATAAAAGTATTTTACTAATTACTTTTAAGGAAAGAGAGCTAACAACATGAAGATTGATGAGGAATTATTTTTGTATTTTTTTGTTGAATATTTTTTTTATTGAATTTTTATTGGCCTTAATTGTTGTTTTTAAAAATCAACGTGCACGGACAACATAATTGGACCTAAACTAAACATTTTTTGAATTTTATTTTTTTCATTGTGTCTAGAGAATTTTCTGGATATTGATGCCATATATATTTTTTTTTTACAAGAAACTTAACAAGAAAAAAGTTATTAAAAAAAAAAAAGCCTGATATTTCAAGTTTAAGGACTAGTTTGCTTAGAAATTAATTAAAAAATAACAAACATAATCCAATCTTAATAAAAATTATATATTCAGAAACTAGGCATCGTGTTCTTTAATGGGTTTTAATTTTATAGATTGATTAAAAAAAAAGTCCATCATCCATATTGCCAAAGTTGCACATTCTTCTTAAATCTTCTTTAGTTTTTTAGTTGTAGGTCAAAGGCTAAGGCTTAGATTTCCAAGCCTTTCTCGAGCCTAAAACCAAGGCTACATGTGGGTTGGGAATTCAATTTTTAAATAACGCGTACGCGTTAATAAAACACATACACATTATTTAAATGAAACGCGTATGCGTTTCATAATGCATACATGTTATCTATGTGCCCGTTGGGTAAAGGTAACACGTATGCATTATATAACGTGTAGGCATTCCTAAAATATAACACATATGTGTTTTATAATGTGTACACATTTCTTATATAGCCATTTTTTTCCTAATTTGGAAAATACTGATAAAACACGTTTTTCCTGCAACATTCCTTTTCTGCAGTACTGTCCAAAAGTGCCATTTTCTACATTTTTTATTGCAAATTTATCTTGTGTAGGGAATATTCTATTAAAATTGTTGGAAGAGACAATTGCAGGTTGAATTTTTTGAAGTGGAATCAAGTACTTGGAACATTTTACAAGAAGATTTAGAAAAAGAGAACTTTTGATGTATTCATGATGTTTTTGTACTTCAAAGTTTATAGAAGAAAGGATCTTCATACTACATAGTTTTATTTGAATATTTGAAGGAGATGGAAATTTGAAAATAGGTTACTTGAATAATTTTTTTTGTCATCAAATAGGGTTTGGTAACCATGGGATCAAAGAAAAGACAAAAAAATGTAGAAATTCAAGCAAATAAAGAAATGGAGGCAAAAAGACAAAGGGATAGAAGAGAAATGATTCATCAAATGAAAAATATGGAAGCATATAGTTCCATGAATGTTGAAGAGGAATCCATGAATGATGAAATGAATGTAGATGATGCAAATGTGGAAATGGTGAATATGGAAGAAAATGCAATTATGGAGACAAACCCAACTATGCCTTGTTCAACTTCAACTTTGAATGATATGGAAATAGTACCTATGCAAACAACTTTGGGTATGTCTTCAAATCCACCTCCCAATGATACATGGTAAATGCACCTATTCAAACAATCTATCCAGGTATTTTTTCAAACCCAAGTCTTGATAATATTGATCTTGCTTGTTTAGATGAAGTTGGATACACCATTGATGATATCAATAATTCTAGGGTTGAAAATATGCAAAAACAAAAAAATGATGAAATTATATCTTATGAGAATGCAAATGAGAATGAAATCCCTTTTACACTTGAAAATTAAAATGAAACCCCTTGTGTGAATGAAAATGAAGTTCCCCTTGTATGGATGAAGGTGAAAATATTTTTTTTAGAATTGAAAAAGATGTGCTAGATAACCTTTGTGGTAAAGTTTTTTGGAGACAAATTAGAACTTATGGAAATAGAATATATAAAATATTTTTTTATAGAAAGAAATTAGGATTCCAATGTCAACTCATGGTGTAATTGATGATAATGTTGAAAATGAGAAACGTGATTAAAAAATTAGGTATTCTTGTAAAACCAAAAAAGAAAGATGATTTAGTAGAACAAGTCATATCTAGTGTTGCTAATGCTATTGATTTTATAGGTATGAAAAGTTGATCTAAAGATAAGAATGTGGCTCGTCGTGCAATAACAACTGCTCTAGTTGATAAAGCAACTTCAAATAAAAGAATGTTAAGTAAGATTAGTAAATGTATAAAAGTAAATCATAAAACTTTGATAAGAGCTGCTAAAAGAAGAGAAAGTATTGGAAATGAACCAATTAATCAATGTTGGAGTTTTAGTGGTAGACTCCCAAGATCATACATGAAATTAACTAATGAAATTAAATCTTTAATCGATAAATTTTGGCATGATAATACAAGAGTATCACCTAACATTAGAGATGTCTTAAAATTAAGGGTGGGTTCCAGAATTCGTGAACCTCATCCAAAGAATCTCTTAGATATGACTCAAATTGAATTATATAAAGTTTTTTAGATGCTTCAATCTTACCATTGAATATTAACATAAGTCAAAGATCATTCGAAAAGTGTAAACCTTGGTATGTTAGAATTAATAAGCAATGAATCTCTTGTTGTTGTAAGAATCATGTATAATTTCATTATTATTATTATAGTTTTCAATATAAACGATGCACTTTGCATGATAACCATTGTGGTATTAGTATGCCACCTGAAAGAATCAAAGATTTTATAGTAGGTTTTTTTTGTGAACCCTCTAATTATGGAAACTTATTTTATTTAAAATCATGTATTTCTGGGGAATGCGATAGATGTGGTAACTTTTCATTATTAGGAGAATGAATGCATTAAAGTAGTTTAGATGAATTTGGACAACAATTAGTGGATGTAAAATAATTTAAAAATGTTGAGTTTTCTTTAAAAGATGGAAAAACTGGAAAACATTGTGAGCTAATTGTGGAAAAATTTAGTGTGCATGCATTTATTAAAGAATTAAAAGATAATATTGTACCTAAATATGTTCAATACTCTCAGTATGCTCATTGGATTTATAATCAATTTCATTTATGTAAAAACACATTCCCAATTGGAACTATATTGTCAATTGTTGGTTTTGCTGAAAATTATACTCTTGCTCCACAAGAAGAAATTCAATTGCAGTATTATAATTTAGTGCAAGTAGCTATATTTGTTCATATTTTTTATAGACATGCAAATGATAGTAGAGAAGATAATAGAATTTTTTTGAGAGTACCATTTTTATGTAAGTGATAATCGATTACATTCATCTAAGTTTGTTCAATATTGTTTTGATATATTTTATAAAAAATTAAAAGAGAGAGGAGTTCAAATGCTAGAACATCTCATATGGTCAGATAATTGCACAGGTCAATTCAAAAATTCTAGAATGTTTTATTAGTTATGTAGAGTTCATAAGAAAAATAATATCCAACACATATGGAGTTTTTTTGAAGCTAGTCATGGTAAGGGAGAACACAATGGAGTAGGTGCATGTGTGAAAAGAGCTCTTGCTAGAGAGCAACTAAAATTTGAGGATGTTGCGAAATTTAGAGATGCATGTGCAATTGTAGATTGGTACAATACCAAATTATCTACAAGAACAAGTAAGAGCTCAAAAATTTGACGCTTCTTTTGGTTAGTTGAAGAAAATGATATTTTTCTTGACGATATTGTGAAACAATTAATGGAATTGAAAAATGGCATTCGTTTAAGAGTTTGAATGCAAACACATGGAAAATATGGACAAGGGAGTTGGCATGCTTTTGGCAATTTTGTATTGTAGGTGATTGGGAGGCATGTGAAAATATGGAATGGGTTGAACAATGGAAACAAAGAGACTTAACACCTACATCGACACATGTTCAACATGGAACGATAATTGAAGATAATCAAGTGTTTGCATCAAATGATTATGATCATGTTTCGGATCTTGTACAAGAAGGTACATTAAATTTATTGAGTTGAATTTTATATGTATGCATGTTTATATGTGAATTAAATATAAGTCACTCTTTATTGAACTTTTAATTTATTTTTGTAGGACATGTGTATGTTGTTGTTGCACTTGAGGGGAGTGAAGAGGAGATAGCATATTGGTTGGCTAGATGTGTTGAGAGAAAACATAAGTTGGTACATCCTAGAGTGGATGATGACAACTTTGAGTATCCAACTAGTTCATTGGTTGTTGTTTGCAATTGGATTCAAAAATATTTGATAAGAAAGAATGGCTTGCCTGCATTTGAAGATTATGAAAGACACAAGAAGATTATACATTATTCACATTTGATTTTGGTAACCAATATAAAACTAGTTAGATATCAAGGGAGACCTGCTAATAAATTTTTATGGACACTTTCAATGGATGATCATGAGACAATCACAAATGCATTGCAAAAAAGAGAGGATGCAGATGGTACAATGGAGTAAATAAATATTGGTAAGTATATAGTTGTATATATATTTTTCTTTAGTCATTTCCTAATTAAATTTTTATATCATTTTTTGTTTTAGGACTCCCAAAACTAGATGCTTTACAAAAAAGAGAGGAGACACACATATATTACAATGGAATTCAAATCTAGAGACAGGTAACTATATATAGTTCTAGATACATTTAATTAATAGTATAAATATAAAACTAAATTTAATTCACTTTCATTTTATAAAAAATTTATAATTGATTTCATATCCCATTAAGTTTCTCTATTAATTACCCTTAAGCCATTCTATTAGGACCCCTTAATCCATATCCTCGTATATCTACCCTTAATCCATCCTCTTGCATCTCCTTAAGTCACTCTCTCAACACCCCTTAAGTCATCCTCTTAGGACCCCTTAATCCATATCCTCGTATATCTACCCTTAATCCACCCACTTGCATCCCCTTAAGTCTCTCTCTCAACACCCATTAATCCATCCTCTTCGGACCCCTTAATCCATATCCTCATAAATCTACCCTTAATCCATCCAATTGCATCCCTTAAGTCACTCTCTCAACACCCCTTAAGCCATGCTCTTAGGACCCCTTAATCCATATCCTCATATATATACCCTTAATCCATCCACTTGCATCCCTTTAAGTCTCTCTAGGGTTCATGAGATTCTTAGAATAACAAATCTATATGGGTTAATGGTTTAGGGTTCATCTCCTAGTCTTTAGGTCATATGGTTTTGGGTTTAGGGTTTCTAGGGTTCATGAGATGCTTAGAATAACAAATATATATGGGTTTTAAGGGTTTAGGGTTCATGAGATGCTTAGAATAACAAATCTATATGGGTTAATGGTTTAGGGTTCATCTCCTAGTCTTTAGGTCATATTGTTTAGGGTTTGGGGTTTATAGGGTTCATGAGATGCTTAGAATAACAACTCTATATGGGTTTTAAGGGTTTAGGGTTCATGAGATGCTTAGAATAATAAATCTATATATGGGTTAATGGCTTAGGGTTCATCTCCTAGTCTTTAGGTCATATGGTTTAGGGTTTAGGGTTTCTAGGGTTAATGAGATGCTTAGAATAACAAATCTATGGGTTAATGGTTTAGGGTTCATCTCCTAGTCTTTAGGTCATTTGGTTTAGGGTTTAGGGTTTCTAGAGTTCATGAGATGCTTAGAATAAAAAATCTATGTGGGTTTTAAGGGTTTAGGGTTCATCTCCTAGGATTTAGGTCCTATGGTTTAGTGTTTAGGGTTTTAAGTCACTCTCTTAACTCCCCTTAATCCACCCTCTTACATCCCTTTAAGTCATTCTATCAACTCCCCTAAGTAATCCACCCTCTTACGTCCCTTTAAGTCATTCTATCAACTCCCCTTAATCCACCCTCTTACATTCCTTCAAGTCATTCTATCGAATCCCATTAATCCACCCTCTTGAATCCCCTTAAGTCATACCCTCTTACATACCCTTAATCCACAATCTTGCATCCCTTAAGTCACTCTCATAATTCCCCTTAAGACATCCTCTTAGGACACGTTAAGCCATATCCTAGGGTTCATGACATGCATCCACTTAATCCACTCTCTTACATCCCTTTAAGTCATTCTATCAACTACCCTTAATCCACCCTTTTACATCCCTTCAAGTCATTCTATCAACTCCCCTTAATCCACCCTCTTGCATCCCCTTAAGCCATCCTCTTAAAGGACCCTTAAGTCATATCCTCTTACATACCCTTAATCCACAATCTTGCATCCCTTAAGTCACTCCCATAATTCCCCTTAAGCCATCCTCTTAGGATCCGTTAAGCCATATCCTAGGGTTCATGACATGCATCCCCTTAATCCACCCTCTTACATCCCTTTAAGTCATTCTATCAACTCCCCTTAATCCACCCTCTTATATCCCTTTAAGTCATTCTATCAACTCCCCTTAATCCACCCTCTTGCATCCCCTTAAGCCATCCTCTTAACTCCCCTTAAGGCATTCTCTTAGGATCCCCATTAAGCTATATCCTCTTAGGTCCCCTTAATCCATCCTATGGCAAACATCATTTGAATTTGTATGGAATTTATAAGATCCAATTTTCTAACTTTTACTATATATTGTTCTTTTCTCGCATGAATTATTTACTTATATGTCTCATAAAAACTATAGCTACTTTACTTACATTAATTATTTTTGTAGGTTCTCATCAAGTCGGTCTACCATGTGATTGTCACTGAAAAATTATTTTATCAAGAGACTATGTAAATATCAATTTGTGGTATTTACCACATTTTATATAATTGTTCAAATTTTGTATAAATTATACATTTTATACATACAAGGAGATAGATTTTTGTTTATTGATTCAAATATTTGCTAGAATTGGAAAATAGTTAAAATTACCTACCCTTAATTTATTATGAATATGATCTAAACTATTTAAGGAATGTTTTAATTTGTCACCTAACCATGTGATAAATTATATTTATGAAATTTGATTCTAGATAAGAATTTATATAGTGCATGTATTACTTGAAAATTAGATAAAATATCTATACATACATGAGTGCATATAATCATCAAAATGAACATAACACGATCATAATTGACTGCATATATAATCATCATATTAAAGTCAACTGATATAAATAAAAAACAAATATGGTAATATTAATCAATATATAATGTATGTGAAATGGTCCATGAAATAACATGTTCAGAATGTATATGTCAAGTCCAACACATATATTTAAATAAAACTAGAGATATATAGTCCATAAAATTTAAAATCATCTAACAATCAGTCTGATCGGTCATATCAAGTCTCCTCTTTGTTCCATGTCAATTAGATGTACCCGCATCATGCTATAAAAGAGTACAAGAAACTTGAAATTAGATTTAAAGTTATTTAGAAACTTTGATATAATTAAACATATTTAAACTTGAAAATATAAAATTTTAGATAAAAATAAATTTAATTAAATATCTAATAAATAGTAGTAAAAATGATTTTTAGTATGCATAAATTACCATATGATCATGTGAATCTACTGGCACATTTTGTTCAATGGGTAGCATAACTGTCACTTGAGAAGTTCCAAATGCTTGATCTACTATATCCTGCATATATATATATATATATATATTTAAAAGGTATGTAAAAATTGAATAAGAGATTTAGTAAAGTTTACAACCTTGAATGATATGACCTCATGATCATGCACCTGAGATTGCCCATGCATAAATGCTGACGATGTCCTAGGTGCACCCACCATGGGTATCTCATGAAATCCCTGTATATAGATGTACAAAAAATTGTATAGATCATTCACACATGTGTATGTAAATGAACAAATTAAATTAGATCTATTATGTGTATTTAATTTAAACTTAACAAACTTTCAAAAGCACACAACTGAGCTGATGATGTCTTAGGAGCACTCACCACAACTTGTGGTTGGTCGGTACTAGGTATCGTATGACCTCTTTACATCTAGATACAATATATCATTTCACACATGTATACAAATTCAAATTAAATTAGATATATCTACACAAATTATTTAATATATATTGGTTCAAGTACCTGACCAAAAGGTGAGCCTAGATCTACAACACTTGACATATAGAAACAACTATATTGAGTTTCAAGCATCGTGTGATAATGCATCTACATCGAACACTTATTGAATTAATATTATATTATATATATAATTTGATGTTATTATTTACATGAATTTTGCAGATTTCAAACAAATTAAATTTAAGTTCAAAAGATGAACATACTTGTGTAGGATGATCCTTAGAATATAGTAAATTCATATATGACTCTGTCCCAGATGCATGTAGGTCACTTGAAGTGGATGCCTGAGTATTCCAATAGCCTGAGCCTCCATGCTCTCTATTGGCCACTTCAGCCACTGCGTGTGTAGTTTGATGAGTGAGATGTCCTGAAAGTGAACTCAATGCTCCTAATGTCTATAACATGGTCTGCTGCTGAAATGTAACAGGAACACCAGTAGTAGGGGGAACAATAGGAGCAATCAGAGAATGTCGTTGAGGATAGACATGTGCTCCTAGTCTATGTTGGGGCATGCCACACCCAACTCCTTGAAATGACCTCATATCAAAATAGTTGGGTTTTAAACCCAACTCAAACTCAACCCATAAATTTCTCAAAAAGTATAGGGGCACCTTAAAATTGTCATGTGGTGGATTATCAAACACCATCCACCATCTATCCCAAAAATGTGTAGCTATCTGCAGGTGCCTACACCATAAAATTGAAATTCATTTTTTGGTGGGTGGAATTGGTTGGTTTGTTTGGGGGTTAAAAAAATGTTGGAACATGGCTTGTTTGGTAATTTTAAGGTCATTAATTTCTTTATAGGACAATCCATCTGCATAGAATTGTCTCCTCCCTTCTCTCCATTGATGGAACCTATCTAGGTCTGCATCAATAGATCAAACATAATCGACAATAGTTTGCATCGTGGATGCAAACCATGAGAGATGAGGGGGATTCTAGGCTCATTTTTTATTAGATCTATATTTCGCTGAATCACAATAAGGTTTTCTCTAATGCTCTCTCTTAATTGAGCCCGATCTACTACAGGGGGTGGGGGGTTAGGAGGTGGAGAGTGTGAAGGTGTGGGGTTTTGTTGTGGTGGTGGATCTAGATGTATGGGATATGTAGGAATTTGTGCATTAGGCATAAAATCCTCTATGTTAAATTTTGGATCCATGTGAACAATGAAATGACAACTGCATGTTAAACAATATATATATATATATATATATATATATATATATCAACAAACTAATTAAATAATACACACAATTTGAAAGTTATTTAAAAATCAGATTGAACATGCACAAATTCAAAATACATGTCATTTGAAGGCCATTTTATTTATAACATTAAAAAATCCATAACATTAAAAATCCATAGCATGTACACATTAAATTAAGTCCAGTGTGTGGTTGTTAATATGAAGGGTTTGTTGTTACTACCAACTCTTAGAATGCAACTAAAAATGGAGATAATTGTCACACCAAGGTCATAAAATTTTAATAAAATCCTGCCTACATGTTACTTAAAACTAATTATTGAACATATTTTAGTAATCCTTCCAAGAAGAATCATCAAGTATGTCTAAAATATAAATCCACTATATAATTTAGATCAATATGTATACTATAATTAAGATACCTAAAATAACTAAGGATGCACTAAATTACATTTTGTGTATATGGAAAGGGAACTCATATGTTGAGTTGTATAAGTGCTTCTACATCAAAAATTTGTAGAGGATGACATATTTGTCATAATTCATCTAGGTATTTTATGTTAAACCTTTAATAAATGGGATGGTTCAATTATAAATAGTTTTGAGTTAGATCTATATGTGGTACAAAGGATACCTCTCAATGAAAATAGGGAGGTAAGTTCTAATTATAACTCTAATGAGTAGAAATGAAATTAGGGGGTTTTATTAGAACCCTATGAATGCATGCACTTTGTCATTGGTTTATTAAGTGAATCTCCTGAAAGAAGGCCTCATAAACTTATTTTTAGCTAGATATCACTTGATACTTAAACTATAGCCAAATTTGATGATATACATTAATTGATTTATTTAAAATAAATAAAACCACATGAATTAAGGTAAAGACTTAATATTTAAATTTAAATAAATCACTGGATCAACATTTAAACTAGGAGTTGGATAAAATGTATCAAGAATTGAGAGCTCACAAAAGGCTACGATATCAACAATGAGGCTTCTTTGAATCATTATTGGAAAATTAAATAAGAAGATTAGTAAATAGAGACTATGAACATGAGGTGAGAAACCATTTAATTTCTATATGTAAAGGACTAAAGAATGAATTTAAATAAGACACATGTAGATATATAACTTTGATTTCTCAAATTGGGTGTTAATAGGAGGTTAGGGGTTGTTTAGAGTGTCTTCTATTACATATATAAAGGTGGAAAAAGAGAAGGAAAGGTTCCCACTAATTTATGTTATGAACAACTCAAGAATTAGTGTCAAAATGGGTAAATGATGAAAACCATGTAGTTTAATTCAAGTAAAAATTATACTAGATTCTAGATTTATATTAGGATTATTGTTAGACAAGGGTGCTCAATGGAGCTCATAAATATCAAGCCTATCATTAATTAACTACTTCATCAATAAGTAATTTATTCTTCTAAGTTTTTATGGGTCTAGAGCTTTATCTTTTGGGGCAAGGGGAAGTTTACTCATAGGTGTGGTTGTTTCCCAACAAGAGCATATCTATAGAGCTAAGGTATATCGATTGTGAATACATGTATTTATCAAGTATGACATAGAATTTAATTAAATCTGAGGACATAAATTGATTTATCTAAATTTTCAAATTTCATGATAAGAGACACAAGTTCTCTATAGTGGGAAAAAGTAGTTAAGAAGAAAGTATAAGTTTAACACTAACATTAACTTATAATCTCATTTATTATTTTCAAAGCATACTAAAGATAAGAATAAAAAATAATAGAAGACATTCAAAGGGACACATAGATATATGCTAGTGGTAATTGCAATATACAAAATAAAAAAAGACGAGCTTGAGCTCTATTCACATATTGAAAATGGCTTCTTTAAGTACAAAGACTTCACTAATTTTTTTAGTTGTATAATGAAATCATATTTATACATGTGAATTGGTGTGCATAATTTATCATGCAAAAATGGAAGAAATTAGATCTTTACTATATAATTCTTTAGAGATTTGATGACATGAAAACATATCTATTTCAAATAAAAAATGTAAGAAACCTCCAAGGAAGGATACTTCTAAAATTATGTGAAGTGAAAGTTAAGAACCAATGACAAGGAGGACACAAGATAAATCAAGGAAGGAGGGAAATTTCCAAATTGAAATTACTCAATGAGCAAGAGCAACATGATCAATTCTAATGAGATTGAAACTTGTAACCATACTAAAAAATGAGAATGTTTAAACTATAGTTGCTTATGGAAACGGTGTGACATAGCAACATGATCAATCCTAATTAGATCAACCTCATAAATTTATGCTATGATTTGTTGGACTAGTTAAGAAACATCTCATTTCTCAACACAAATGGTTACATTGAAAGTATTGATTGTACAAGTTCAAGTTGCACTATCTAAAAGGTAAAAATATTAGGGTTTTAGGTTTAGGTTTTAGGGTAAATAGGGTTTTAGGTTTACATTTTAGGGTTTAGGTCCAAGGATTAACCTGGGTAAATTAGTTTTTAGGGACCTATGTTTTTTGGAACCTAGGGTTTAGGGAACTTTGATTTCTAAGTTAAATGTGTCCAATTTAGGTTTAGTTTTTATGGTTTTCGATTTAAAATTTAACATTCTTTGTTTCGTTGATGTTTTTGGTTTTTTAAATGCAATTTAAAAACTATAAAATATCAAACTAAAACAAACTAAACAAACAAAAACTAAATAAAAATTACAAAATAAAAATGCAAGATATAAAGGAAAAAAATGGTAGAATCCAACCAACCTAGAGGTCGCTGAGGTCGGTTGTGTCGACAGGAGGAGGTGGCAGTGAAAATTTGCTTCAATCAGGCCCTTCAAAACACATATGCGATCTTGCTTCTCCTTCTTTGGCGCGGCTCAAATTGACAGTTAAAATGAAAACACAATCAATTATTTTAAAAAATAAATATCTTTAAGAAACACATACATGTTTCATAACATGTACACATTTTAGGTTTGTGTACTCAAATCTAAACACATATGTGTTTAGATTTAGGCTCAAATACCCTATTTGTAACGCGTATGCGTTTTTTAAAAATGTGTATGCATTTTGAGCAGATTTTTTGTTTTGGCCAAAACTTCCCCTCTTTGTGGACCCAATTTCTTGGACTTGCCCTTATGTCAACAAATCAGTTGGGAGGTCAAGATAAGCAAGAAGGGGGTGTTGAAGAAAAAGAGTCTACATTTTGGTTTGATGATTTGATCTCTTTTGTTGAGCAAAATGAAGAAGACATGCTTATACCAACATCAATAGCAATTTCAGAGTAGATATAAGATAAAAATGATCATGCAAAAATGTTGGTCTATATGGAGGGCAATGATGACAACCTTATTTTACAAAATAAAGAGGAGCTTGACACACATAAGGAGAGATATTATGAAGTTAAAATCAGTCCTCTTATATAGAAAAAAAAAGAAGAGGTTGAAGAAGATCTATTTTGGGATGATTTGGAGGCATTTTGTTCAAACTTAGATGTCAAATCATCACCTCTAGAAGAAGAAAATCATGAGCTACTAAAGAATAGTGTAGAAATCTCTATGTTTTTTCCAAATTAGTCATAAGAAATGAAGCTCCCCAATTAGCAAGATAATAAAGAAGCAATGCATAGGTAAGAAACCAACAAGGAGAGCTCAAATTTTATTCTTTCACAAGGATGTCCTATCAAACATTTAGCCAAGATGGAGGCCCACAAAGCATCACAAGTCATGCTTACATTGAAGGATGAAATTGTAGTTGAAGAACAAAAGATCCAACTTACTTATCCATTTCAAACTAGCAGTATGTGTGGTCAAATTCAAAGGGTAAGTGAGTATGTTTTTTCTCTTCAAGAAGCATTGCAACTGTTCATTAACTATCTATCTATGTTTCACCTCCTCTTGGATATCCATAATCATGAGGACCATTAAAAAATAATGAGGAAATGAAGCTACTTCAAGGAACCAGTCAATGAATTTTTTTGATTAAATCTTTTTGTTGGTTAGAATAATTTCTTTCACGTCAATAGATGTTCCACAATGTTAGTTTGTCTTTTTCTTCAAGTGTTGAAGCACAGTTAATTAGATGTTTAGTTAGCTGTCCCTGAGGTGCTACAACAATGTTTAAGATTTGATTTTTAGTATTCTCTCAAGTTCTCTCATGAATCTATGCCCAATGGATTGTAGAAGGCAGCTGGCCAGTTCATCAACAAGCAAATAACCGCCCTGAGATTGCCAAAATGTTACCCAATTTTTTGAAAAATTAGAACAAAAGAGATAGAGAGAGGGGAGACAAAAAATATTTTTTACGAAATCAACAAAGCATGCAAAAATAATAGAGTTCACTAACTTCAAGAAAGTCAAAGTCAAAGGATACTTGGATTGCAAAATATCTCATCCATAAAGAATAAGGATTGCAAAATATCTTATCCACAGAGGACAAGGATTGCAAAATATCTTATTCGTAAAGGATAAGGATTGAAAAATATCTTATCCACAGAGGATAAGGATTACAAGTATCTTATCCATAGAGGATAAGATTGACAACTCATAAAGAAAAAAGGTGAATCCTATCCACAAAGGATAAGGATTATGTAAATATCTTATCCACAAAGGATAATATTGACAACTCATAAATAAAAAGGTAAAACTTATCCACAGAGGATTGGGATGACAACTCATAGGAAAATATATAAAGTCAACATGAATTTTTGAATTTAGGCTCTAAAAATCTATAAATAAGAGGCCTATGTTTGTTTCAAAGTATTGGAAAAGTTTATTGTGACAAAGTGACATTCAATCCTTTTTTTATTATAAAAATTAGGTCTTTACTTTTGTAATTTTCTTCATTGATTACATCTCCAACCTTGTTTCACTTTGAAATAATGGTTGATTGTATGCTTGTGATGTAATATTTTACTGTTTTTCTAGAAAACAATCATTGTAGCAGCCTTTAGTGAATCGAAGATCAATATGTTTTCCTCTTATTTTTTCAATTTTCTGTGTGTGAAGGAAAAGTAGGTATTATTGTAAGTTTTGTGACTCCTTGATTGCTATTGTTCTAAGTTTACCTCTGAATTATTATTGCAAATTACTATGTGAAGCTTTAGATTGAAATCCATAAGTTGTGTTGCTGAAACAAAGTAGAAATTTGCTATATTTGGTGTATCACCTTCATTTTCTATTTTAGATTTAGATTATTAGATCTTTCTTATCTCTTTTCCTAGCAAGGTTATTTAGTTAGAGTTAGTTTTTAGGTGATTTACCAAGGGAAAGATTCCCTTTAATTAGAGGTTGACCTCAAGTTTTGCGAGTCCCACAACTCAAGAGGTCATCCCATGTTTCACAAGATAACTCGATTCAAGATTCAACATGGTGCATATTCTAGGTGATAATAGGTCTCATCATCATATTTTTTTTTTGGTATAGTTTATCACCTATTGAAGTTATACCATCAATTTTGGCTTCCAAGCTCACAAATTTTCACTTGTATCCCCAATTTTCATGATTTTTGTAGATTTGGAAAGATATTTTAAAGCTATTTAGATCCATCCATGTGCAATTTTTCTAGAATCTACCACAAGTTAATTTTATTTAGTTTTTCTTTTTGTGATTTCATGTCTACTCAATTAATTGTAGGTCTTGACACCCAAAGATGATTTGTTTGAATAAGGTGACCTAATTTGATATATTTTACATGAATGGAGGCATTGGTCTTTGATTTTTTTGTTCATCTTTCTATGATCATATTAGAAATGGATAATCATGAGTCTTGGTGAAATGGTATCCTAAAACATCTTAGGTGGCTTGATCTTTTTCCTTATTTTTATGGACTCATATCTATGCTAGACACACCAAGAGTGGGATCAACATGGGTTATTATAAGTGATCATGTAGGATTGATTTGTTCTAGTGTTAATATTTACACTATGTGTGTTACATATCAGACATTGACGTCCCCACACACTTTAGACTAGACTTTGGGAGATTCATAGAGACCATCATATCTCTCCATTCTTGTAGGATACTATTGTAGGTTGTCTCATTCCCCTTGATGATGTAGATTGCATACCCTTTGATGATGATACCTTTGAGGAGCTTGAGTATATCACATGTCTTGCATGTTTTCATAATTTAGAGACTTGTCTTCATGTTCTCATGCTCCATATCAAGACCCAATCTACATATTATGTTGTTCCTAATCAGCTTGGAATTGCCACTTCCTTGGCCCCTATTAGTTTAGTGTAGTTCAAGACATTCAACATCTTCTAGAAACAAGTACTTGGGATTTATATCTTACAAACATATCATCCTTGTTTGTGGACTCTCAGATTATAGATTTGGAGGATTACTTTGAGAACATTCATCTCCTCTTTCATGACAACCACATCATCGATGTCACCCCACAATCATCATAGTATTTGGAGCTTGTTCTACATTTATATTCAGAGGATTTTGGATTGACACCATCTCATTTTATCATATGGACATTTGAGTAGTTTTTGATGCACACACCATTTTTATTTAGATTTCCTATTTATCCAAATTTTGGGAATGGCTTCTTCAATCAATAGTGGATCTATTTCTTCTTAAGGGGAGAAATATTGTTTGCAGAAAATAGATTATGTTCTTTCTTCAGACTTTCATCATTGTAACATGAGCTCTTTCTTTATTGGGGGATTCATATCCTTATTTTATCTCTCCTATCGAGGGAAAATATATTGTACTTATGTGATAGATGTAGTCCTTAGGGGGTCATATCACATCCTCCTATCTTTTTTTCACTAGTGAATTTATTTTATTTTCTCTCTTTTGGAGAGGTGTTTTTCTCTCATGAGGTTTTCTCCTTTTCTCTAGTTATGAGAGATTCTTATTTGTTTATACATGGGTAACTCTTACTAGTCCTTGTAGTTAGGAACCATCCATTCATCCATTATTACATTCATCATTGAGCTTTTAAATTTTCCCTAAGTTGATCTTTGAGGTTGGTGTTGGAGTAAATAGGAAAATCACCTAATAATTAATTAATCATTAATTAATTATTAGACCCCTTTTATTTTTTTCACTTAAGCTTAACTTAGGAGTGTTTTTTTATTATTATATTTAGGTCATTTTATCTCATAGCATAGGATAAGGACATTTTTCATGATCTAACTTAATCCTCACCTAGGTTTCATCTAGGTTTGATTTTTTATTTTTATAAGAATTTATTTATACATTGTATCATTATGATAATCCATTTGTATTCATTCAAATCAATACAATATAGAATCCATCATGCTCTTTTGGATCAATCATTCAAGTTAACGCATAACATAATTCTTAGGTTACATAGCAAATCCATCTTTCTTTTCTCTCTATTTGTGATAGGATAATTTCTTGGAGGTGATTTATAGGAGCTATGGGGTTCACCATCAAATCCAACATGGTATTAGGATATTAGATCTATGAATTCTTGTCTAAAATTTTAGAGATCCTATATTGAGGAACAAATTGGCTCATCCTGGAGAAAAAAAAAGCATCACCATTGTATCTAAAATAGTCAAAAACCCAAGATCACATGTCTTTTTATCAAGTTAAAAAACTATTTTTTTAAGTAGCCGAGAAACTCGCACAAGAATCCATATGATCATATGCCCATATGACCTATTGTAACCCTAACACCATTAAAAAATTCTCCCTTTGTGTAGGCACATGCAATTTTTTTAAATTATTTATAGTTTTTCAATTTATCATTTTTTACAAAACTAAAAAAAATTAAAATAAATAAACAAATAAAAAGAAAAAATGGGGACATAATAGTAATTGCAGAGGGTAGTGTATGTACCTTTCCAAAGACCTGACATGGTTAAAAGTGGCCCACTAGGCCCCATTTGATCATTAATGAACCCCTCCAACTTACCTCCTTCTATTGGTGACGACAATCTAACTGTCAATTGACCAAGCAATTGCCTAGTGCCTTGACCAACCAACATGTTTTCCAAACCATCAATGAATTCCCAATAGCACCAAAATTTTGAGCGATCAAGTTTTCCGACGTCCAAAAAACCAAGAAAATATTCCAGGTAGACCTAGAGATGATTTCAAAAAATCTTTCATTTTTTGACTATAACGCCAAACTATTGAACTCAAAAAATAAAAAATAAAAAAATAAAAAAATGCAAGCTTATATTCTAAACTAATAAAAACCTCTAGATAGAGCTCAAAATGGAATTCAAAACAACACAATAACATCAAAATAACTCAAAATGTTACTCATGAATCTATTGTGGTTTGATTTTCTCCTTGAATGATTGGAATGTGGATGCTCCTTGCTTGAATATCACCAATTTTGATAAAAAATACTTAGCATGAGTGATATTTGATTCATTTGGATGAGAAAATGCCCAAATTTATAAATTTTGGGAATGGGAAATAGATGGACATGATATAATTGTGAGATCAAGGGTTTAAAATGGTTGAGAGGAATTCCATAGGAGTTGGGATTAGATGACTTGGGTGAAGATGAAGGTAGTTAGAATGTGAATGACTATGATTAACTTACCAATTTTAGTAAGTGTATAGGGGAAAAATAGGGTAGACCCAAATGCATGAACATGAGGATTTACCACTTATTTTTCTAGGGCCCTTACACTTAAAATTATGTAAAATAAGATAATAAAAACCAGAAATGCAACCTAACTATTATAGAAACTATGTGGGATGTTTTTTGAGCATAAAAAGTTGTGTACCTGGCCAAAAAGTTGTTTTTGAGCTATAGAAGACTCATTCACCTTCAATGGTGAATGGGTCCTTTTAGGGTTTCAAAAAACTGATTTTAGGATCCAGTTCCTTGATGTCTACACTCTTGAATTCCCTATTATCAAGTTCTGGAAGCTTTTATGCAACTCTGTAGAGCTCTTTCCATAATCTTGCACTTTGAATGGAAACTTTAGCAACTTTGCAACTTTGAAATTTTTTCTCCAAATCTTTCTCTACTTGATCCTCAACCTGTAAATTTGAAAACACACACTCAAGGGTAGAAAACTTGTTGATTTGTTAGTGAATGGGGGTTTTCCTCAGTCAAATCTCTTGTAGGTAATTAAACCAAATGATGAAATGAAGCATGAAACATGAAATATGTAAATGATACCTGTGTCGCCAAAAATTGTATACTCTTGAAGAAAGAGACAATTTTGTGATTAATTTGGTCCTATTTTAGATACCCTTGCATCAATCAACCCTTAAAAATTGCATTTATAGGTCCCTAATGCTCATTATTTTGGACTTTAAGGCCTATTCCACTCACAAATCATACAAATCCTGACAAGCAACATTCAAACCACTCAAATTTTGTGAAACCCACCTTGAAACTCCCTAGTGGGACTACGTTGCCCAGGGTGGTGACTTGGTTCCTTTTTAGGTATTTTCCACTTTTGAGCGGGAAAATCACCAACTTAATTCAAATACTTATGGGATGTTAGCCTGTGAAGTTAAAAAATGAATAATTCGGTGTTAATGCCTATAAATACACATTTTTAGGTCATTTTTCATAACATTAAGTCATTTTTACAAAGAAAAATCAAAAGTCAAGAGCCTGATATCTTTCACAAGAAGATTCTTTAGTCTTTCTACAACAAAGTTGAAGCTTTAGGGCAGCAAACTAGGGTTTTTGCAGGTCTTCAAGCTCACTTTTTTTCCAAGATCTTACATTGAAAAGGGTTGATCATGGATGCCTATGGAGAATCATGGAGAAGTCTAGGTTGAGGAGATGAAACTAGCTATCAAATCAAGCCTAAAGACTTGTTTTCAAAGTGATTCCATCTTCCATTTTCTCCCTATCTTCAACCTAAGGAAGGTTTGAATGTCATTTAGATTCATTTCTAATGTGATTCAATGTCTCTTAGGGTGAGTCTTGCATTGTTCTAAATCCATTTATGCATCTTATTCTTACACATTAGAATAGGGTTGCATCTTATTTTTAGACTTCCTAGTCTTAGAAAAACTTAGGGCTAGGGTTTTATGTAGATTTATCTCTTTCAAGGTTTAAATACCAACTAGGGGTTTGACTAAGGCAAACCCCCCATTAGAAGTCAAGTTATATTCTTTTTTGCAAGTAATTTTGCAGATTTGGATCCGGATCTCCATCAGAAAACAAAGAGCAAACTGTGGGCTTCTGTTTCCACTTTTGGATTTGTAGAAAATCCAAAGTGGACTAAGTCAACCATAGTGGAAACTTAGTCCCACTACACTGATTTTTTAGAGAATTTTACAGTTTTAGATACCCATATGGCAGAAATAGCTTTCTGGGCAGTTTTCTTGATTTGGGACTAAGTTGCCTAGCTTGGCATAAGTGTCCCAGTAGGTTCAAAAATCAAATTTTATAGGATTCTAGAGGTCTCTGAAATCTCCATTCTGATCTTCATCAGTTTCCAAGTGCATAGTTTTCATTTGACATCTTTATTTTGTTCTTATTGCATTCATTTTACCATTATGTATTTCACAGTGTGTTTTCCATCACTTTACATTTCTTAGGTTTTGCATCAATAATCACCTTTTTTTTTTAGTTTATTGCATTTATACATCATATTTAGATACATTGCATCCCTATTTACATTAATCTTGAGTGTAGACATTAGCATTTTGGGCCCACTTCTCTCCTTCTAGGTGAAAAACCCTAGAAGTGCTAGAGCATCTTGGACACCCAAAATCAGTGTCCACATTTTGGTGAACCTAACTTTTGAGCATTTCCTTTTTGATTTCAAGTTCATTTTCATCATAGGTTTCACTTGCATCAACATTGCATTAGGTGTTGCATTATTTACTTTGCATCCTATGGTTTTAAACATTGCATTAGTGAAAAGCTCATTTAAGCTTGCAATATTGCATTCCACAATTGTGAAATTCTGCATTTCAACTATATATTTGCATGGTACAATACATAACACATCAATAACCATTAGATAATTTAGAAAAACTTAAAAAATAACCCTACTTGGACTGATTCGCCACCTTGGGTGACTTAGTCCCAGTACACATTTTGCATCTGTGTTTTTAGTATTTTGTTTCTAGTTTCTTCAGTCACTATTTGTTTCAATTACTTTTCTATTTCTGTGCAATTATTTTTTGTTACATCCAAATCATTAGCATTATTATCATTTACTTTAATGGAAATTCTAGATGACATTACATTTTTACACTTTTCCTTTTCCACACCAGTTCCTAGTTCATTTAGACCCGATTCATCAAAAAATGCAAATAAAAATGTTCAACCATCAAATCAAACAATAAAAAAATGCTTCACTTTAGGAAAACTATATCATCTGTAAATTTTAGTAGTGATGACTTGGATAAGTTAGATGAAGCTCTATAGGGCTTCCTCTCACCGAGTTCATCCACTAAGGCTTGTGATGACCAACCCAAACCAACCAACAATAACTTATCTCCCAAACCTTTTAGTAGTGATGACCTTGATATGTTCGATGAAGCCCTTATGGACTTCATCTCACCAATGCCATCCACTAAGGTTTGTTGTGAGCAACCTAAAACAAAATATGTCAATGTAATTCAACCTCAACTTGTCCTTTACCCAACTTCACATCAACCTCAACCTCCACCTAAACCCGAATTCACCCTTTACCCACCTCCGCATGATGTTGTTGCACACACACATTACACTAGAAATAATTCACAACCACAACAACCCAATCCAACATCTTTACCTTTTCCAAACCCCATCTTTCCTAGTGCTCCTCACTTAAATTCACACCTTAAGGAGTATGATCTCATTGAAAAACTTTAAGAATACTCCTGCAAAGATATCCCTTTGGGATCTTCTTTAGAATTCACAAAATTATCATTCAATGCTCCAAACAACATTGCAAAAAATAGTGGTTCCTCCTAGTACAAACACAAATGATGTGGCAACTCTTATAAAAGGAATGAATGAAATTAATGTAGACATTACCTTTCATCAACATGAGCTCCCTTTGTTAGAATTAAGGAAGCAAAATGAGGCCTTTATGATCATTTATTAATACACTACAATAGGCATAAAAAAAACCCTCATTGAAAATGGCTTTGACCTTAATGTGTGCAGTGTAAAACTCCTAGATCAGTTATGTGTGGATAAATCACAAATCAAACCCGATTCCTTATCTATTAGAGGATTTGACAATACTACAAAGCAACTGCTCGGTGTAATCACTTTTCCTATCACAGTCAAAGTGGCTACCTTGCAAAATCCTATTCATGCCATGCCCAATGATCTTGCATACAATATTCTCTTGGGAAGACCATGGATTCATGAGATGCATGTGGTATCTTCAACCCTTCATCGAAGAATGAAATACGTCTATAACAATTTTTTTTATCAAGTTGAAATAGACCCCGAGCCTGAAAGTTGCTTGCAACTTGAAAAAGGAACAACAAGTCCTCTAAACACATTAATTCCAACATCTCATATATAACCCTTTGAGACTAGCAAACCAAAAGAAGAACCTGTGTCTAAATTACTAGATGATGATTGGGGTACATTAAAATTTACACCTTCATTTATGGATGAATACATAATCACTCAAAAAGAAGATAAAAAACAAGAACAACCAATGGTTATGTCAACTCAAAATTCAGAAGAATCTTCCGAAATATCTACCTCATTCCCTTTAGAAGAAAATACAACCTACACAACAAATTTTTATGAGATAGATTATCAACATCCGCCCAATCCGTAAGAAATGGAAAGACTTTATAGATGAAGCTATGAGCTTGTGAAACAATTGGGATATAATGGTAAAGGATGTGGAAAGAATGAACAAGGCATTTGTGTCCCTATAGAACCTAATACACAAGAAACAAAGACTGGTTTGGGATATTCATTTTCTAAGACAACAAAAGAAACTCAACGAACATTGCTCAATATCAACACCATCACATGTAAACCAAGAGCCAATCTTATGCTAAAGCATCCTGAATTTCTTGATATGGATTCCCTACCATCTTGGGAGAATGCTGAAAGTGATGAAGCCTTGAAACAAATGTTAGGTGCTTCTGATAAACCATATTCTTCCAAACGAAACGTTACCTACGCTATGATAAGTACCAAGCCCCACAATACTGATACTAATGAGAAAAACATGGAACCATATGCTTCTAAATCTCCTAAGTCAAATGTACTCCCCTTAGGAGATACAATTGATATACCAATGGACATAGATGATAAACAAAAGGTCATTAAGATTGGGAAGTTCCTTGACAATGAAGAACAAGAGGATGGTACAACCTTGCTTCATGATTTTCCTAAAATATTTGCTTGGAAGTATTTAGATATGCCAGGAATAGACCTGAAGATAGTAACACATAACATTGTTTTTGCAAACAGTACTAAGCTTGTTCGACAAAAGATACAAAAAATGAATCCTAAGATAGCCTTGCATGTTAAAGGAGAACTTGAAAAACTCCTTGACATAGGTTCATTCGCCCTATTGATTATTCTCCTTGGATCTCAAACATTGTCATAGTTGCTAAACTTGATAATCATCTTAGGATATGTACAAATTTTCATGACTTGAATAAAGCCTCCTTAAAAGATGATTTTCCCCTTCCTAATATAGACATGATTGTGGATTCAATTGCGGGACATGCTTTTTTTTCATTCATGCATGGATGGATTTTCTGGCTATAATCAAATCTTCATCAACCCACAAGATCATTACAAGATAACATTCACAACTATTTGGGGAACATTTTGTTGGGCCATGATGCCTTTTGGATTAAAGAATGTAGGAGCAACTTATCAAAGAGCAATGCTATTGATATTTCATGATTACATACAAAAAATCTTGGAAGATTACGTTGATGACATCCTTGCCAAATCCTTAACAATACAAGATAATGTGAATGTCATTCGACAAATCTTCAAACAAATGCGTAAATATAACATGTGACTGAATTCAAAAAAGTGTCTTTGGAGTAGATAGTGGAAATTTTTTATGTTTTATCATATCCCACAGAGGCATCAAGGTGGACATAAATAAAATTGATGCTATCAAAAACATGCCACCTCCTAGGAACATTGCTGAATCATGCACATTACAAGGAAGAATTCAAGCCATTTGTCATTTTATCACTTCTTTAGCCGATCAAATACTACCTTTCACACATCTCAAGAATGATGTGCCTTTTGACTGGAATGAGGTTTGTAAATAGGGCTTTGGGAGTTTAAAGGAGTACCTTGCAACTTCACTTGTTTTACAACCTGTTGTGCTAAAAAAATCGTTCATCCTTTACATAACCGCATCAGCTCATGCTCTTGTAGCATTGTTGGCTCAACATGATGACAATGGGAAAGAACATCCTATTTATTACATTAGTTGAACTTTAATTGATTATGAAACAAGATAAAATCCAATTGAAAAACAATGTTTAACTCTTGTATTCACTACCAATGAGTTGCAATATTATTTACTAAATGTAGAAATACAAGTCATGACAAAATTTGATCCTCTCAAACATCTTTTTAACAAAACAGACTTATCATGACATTTAGCTTAATGGGTTATGTTGTTGACTGAGTTTGACCTTAAGTTTATTTTACAAAAGGAAATTAAAGGTCAAGCCTTGACTGACCACTTAGCTGACGCTCCTTCTCCTTTGGCACTACCCGATAATGATTCTTTTCTTGATGATAGTGTGTTGACAACAAAAGTTTCTACATGGGAATTATATTTTGATGGATCCAAGTGTAGAACAGCCTCTAGTGCAAGAGTGATATTGGTTCTACCCACAGGAAAGCCTATTCCCTTGTTGTATCAATTAAATTTCCTATGTACAAATAACACTGCTAAATATGAGGCCTTAATTGTTGGATTATGTGTTGCTTTAATCATAGGCATTAAAGATATTAAGATCTTTGGTGATTCACAATTAGTGATCAAACAAATAAATGGAGTCTATCAAGCTAAACATGATAAATTATCAAAATAGAAGGATCCGACAATGTCCTTGTTGGAGAAATTTGACTCATTCACCATTGATAACATCCCACAAAAAGATAATCGGCATGCAAATGCAATGCGAGTGTTGCTTAGATCTTATTTATACTCCAAATCCTTCAAAGGATGTTATATTCACTGTTCAGCCAATCCTAAAACCCTCAATTGATGATACCACTATAGATTCACTAACAACAACCAAGGATGATTCAAGTGAATGGTATGATGCTATATATAATTATATAAAAGATGGAACCATTCTTGAACCTATCACAAATAACACCCGAGCTCATTTAAAACAATTAGCCACCAAGTACATCATTCTTGCCTATGTGTTATATAGATGGTCCTTTGATGGCATTTTACTTAGATGTCTTAAGGATTCAAAAATCAATATGGTACTTGATCAGGCTCATGTAGACAATTGTGGAGGTCATTTTGGAGAAAAGTGTTAAATTTAATGATCAGATTTGCAATGCACATAAATTAATTTAAAATTCACACAAGACACAACATATACCCTAAGAAAACCCTCCTCTTGAGGGAGAAAAACCCAGCCAATAATATCTCTTATATTATTGAGTCACAATAAGAATGTCTCCTTTACAATAGGCCGATAAGAAGGCCAATACGCATCATCACAGTCTGATGCAAGTACAAAACTGAGTAATACAAACTGCCAACAATATTCTCTGCCTTCTACACAGATCACAATCTACTCTTTTCACAGACTCACACTTGAAGAATTCGAACTTGACATGTATGGAATGAAAGCTAATGATTGATCTCAGACTTAGATAATAGATAACTTATCTGCTCTGCTCTTTCCTCTTATTCCCACCTTTAGACTAGAGATTGAACAATGTATAATGGATAATAAAACAAGGAGGAAATAATGGATATATATACGTGCTTGAAAGAGGACGCACCTCTTCACTATCTCCAAGACGAACTTCACAAGTAATATAATATTTACTAATTAAGAAGTCGGCCACCAATAAAGTGAAGTCTTCATAAATAATCACGCCTAGAGGAGAGAGAGGTCGGCCTCAAAACAGGTAACTCTTCACTAATAAAATTATGCCTTTAGATGTTTATAAATTAAATAGCCTCATTTTCTATTATTTAATTTATCAAGTAAGGAACAATCAATAGGCTGGAAGAGTACGACTAAAGTTGTAATATAAACATCAACATTCCCTTTCAACTAGGGAGGATACTTCCAGCTGCACAAGACAAATCACCTCATTGTGATGTCTATCACTATGGCTACAACCATAAGTGAAAAGAAAACATATCACCTCATCGTGATATTAGATATTGCCTCAACACGATATCAACCATAATGGCTACAACCATACTATGGTGTGTACAAGTGTTCATCACTTGTGTGATGTTGTCACCTCAACATGACTTTCACCATGGCTCTCCCAGAGGGTGAAACACAAGTACAAGATGTTGTCATAGAGTCACACACATGACATCCACCATGACTCTCTCAGAGGGTGGAAATAAGGGCTTTCACCTCAAATATCAAAGAGAAATGCATTAACAAGGGCTTTCACCTCAAATCTCTCTCAAAGAGAAATGCATTAACAAGGGATTTCACCTCGAACTTCTCTCACAGAGAAGAACTCATTAACAGGCTCACTGATGTTGAGACTCTTTCTCAGTTAAGGCTGGATTCTCCACCATACCAAGCTAATCTTGAAAGTACACAAACTTGATTCTGGAGAGAGGCTTGGTGAGAATGTCTATCATCTGCTCATCAGTGCTGATATACCTCAACTGTATAGCCTTCCACAGTACCATATCTCTAATATAGTGGTACTTGATCTCAACATGCTTGGTTCTGTCATGGAACACAAGATTGAAAGATAGCTTCATGCAACTTTGATTATCACAATGAATGATAGTAGGCTCCATTGATTTCCCAAATAATCCTGCAAGGAGCTTACGAAGCCACACTGCTTCCCGAGCTACCATACAAGCTGCAATATACTTTGCCTCGGCTGTACTCAATGCTACAGATGACTGCTTCTTGCTGCACCAAGATATCATAGCAGATCCAACTTGAAGAATATCTCAATCCATATCCAACTGTGCCACACAAGTATCTCAGGATATGCTTTGCTGCAACAAGATTACCATCTTCTTTAGGCTCAGTAGGCTCCCTCTAAATCTTCAAGCACTTGCATTAACCTTCTGACCTCTTCGTCCAAGATTTCTTGCAACACTTTGACTTAGATAAATGTTTTCCAGCGCACACCTCTAGTACTGTAGAGAGTTCAGGATAGTCCTCCTCGATCTCATCCCAGATATCACTATTCTGAATAGGTTTGCGGAGCTACCAATGACAAATCCAGATGACAGTCTTGAGCAATTCTAATCTCAGCAGCTGAAGGGATCTTCTAAGGATTTAGCACCTAGCTTTGCAATACAGTAATCTTCACTTCTTCTCAGTGAGTTACAAAACTCCCTTTTGACCCCTGCTTCAGAGATTGCAAGGAAGACTTCTAGAAGTGAACTCCCTCTAGCCACCAACTTAGTCCCATGTCTGCAAGATACGACTTCATTCTTGATCATTTCTTTGGTCGGCATGACTTCCTCATGAGATGCCTCAAGCTTTTCATCACTAAGCAATCTCTCAACACCTTCCGCTCTTAGATCTGTCTTGGAAGCATTTTAGAGAGAGATTACTAACTGTTTATAACTATCCAAAGAAATATCAAGGCTAGAATCATACAAAGTTTACTATCTCAGGTTATAGCATGGATACATAAGAATTTATGAACAATATTGAAACATGAATAAGTAAATCAACCTATAAAATAAATATATCAAAGAATCACAATGAAGGAATAAAGAAACTTATCTTTATTGAATTTTTATATAACTCTTTCTTCCAACTTTTACTCCTCTCGAGAGTGCTAAACTCAGCACAACAAAAGACAATCTAAACAATTGTAAATTTATTGAATGCATTATACAGTTAGCAAGTAGAACCAACTCTCTCCAAGAGTCAAGGATCTAACACAGTTTATGCATTAGAGAATGATATCAATGTGATCAACCTATCACAACAAAAATGCAATTCTCTTTTTCATCTCAAAGTCACACTTAGAGATCTACATAATTAGCATGAAACAACTAGCAATGAATAATTTGAAATGTTCAAAGGATCTTTATGCTAGAGAGCATAATTCTAGATAAATTACAATCTCTCTATACTAATCACACAAGATCCAAATAAATGAAATAACACAACAAACAAAGAATACTTATCTCTTGATGAATGCAAATACTGGACACAATAAGACACGTTGCTCATGTGTACAGATCAACACACAACCTTCATGGCTTGAACACAGATCCATGACTTAGAATAGAAATTCCCTAGAATCCTTCTGAGGGGAGATCTCATCCACATCCACAAATGAAGCATGCTGATTAGGCCTGGTTGGGAAATCCTTTGCATAGTGACCAAACTTGTCACAACGAAAACATTAGACTTTAGAGAGGTCCCACTTCTTCTTGAATGCAGAAGCACCATAAGCTCCTTTATCTCTATTCCTCTTGAAATATCCTTTCTTTCCATCTTTCCCTTTCTTCTTCGAGGATTGAGCAGAAAGAACATGAATGTCTTCATCTGTAGGGCTTCGACCAATACCTCTTACAACCAACCTAGACTCTTCTTGAATGCAATCCACCCTCAAATGATCAAACTTGGGAAGTTTAGACTTGCGTCGATTCCTTGAATGAAAGACTCCCAAGATGAAGGAAGACCATTGAGGGCAAGCATGGTCAGATCCTTGTCATCAACAAAATGACCAATGGTAGAGAGGTGATCTCTCAATTCAAAAATCTTCATGAAGTAAGCGATGATAGATTCTCCTTCCGCCATCTTCACATGATGGAGTTGTTACTTCCGTGCAAGTGTACGGCTTGTGTTGTTGATTTTGTACATCTCCTCCAAGGTTTTAAACATCTCCCTTGCCATCTTCAACTTGGAGACAATAGGAACAATATGATCCTTCATGGAATCAACTAACATCTTCTTCACCTTAGTATTTTTCTTCTTCCATTTAACTTTCTCTTCCTCATCCATAGGCTCGGGGACTTTTCTCTCCACGAACTCCGCCAATTCATTTTCCTCCAAGGTGAGCATAATTCTGAATCTCCAAGATGTGAAGTTTGTTTCTCCCTCAAGTTTTTCCTCAATATTAAGACTGTTCACCATCTTGATGAAGAGGTAGAAGTAATCAACGATGAGAAAGAGAATAAGGAGTATCGTTGTAATACAAAATATGATCAAGATCTTCTTCAAACACGCTCTAATACCATGTTAAATTTAATGATTAGATTTGCAATGCACAAAAAATAATTTAAAATTCACACAAGACACAGTAGATACCTTGGGAAAACCCTCCTCTTGAGGGAGAAAAACCCAGCCAATAATATCTCTTATATTATTGAGTCACAATAAGAAAGTCTCCTTTACAATAGACTGATAAGAAGGCTGATACACATCATCACAGTCTGATGCAAGTACAAAACTGAGTAATATAGACTGCCAATAATATTCTCTACCTTCTACATAGATCACAATCTACTCTTTTCATAGACTCACACTTGAAGAATTTGAACTTGACATGTATGGAATGAAAGCTAATGATTGATCTCAGACTTAGATAACATATTAACTGATTTTCTCTGCTCTTTCCTCTTATTCACACCTTTAGACTAGAGATAGAACAATGTAGAATGGATAATAAAACAAGGAGGAAAGAATGGATATATATACATGCTTGAAAGAGGATGCACCTCTTCACTATCTCCAAGTCATCCTTCACAAGTAATATAATATTTACTAATTAAGAAGTCGGCCACCAATGAAGTGAAATATTCATAAATAATTGCGCCTAGAGGAGAGAGAGGTCGGCCTCAAAACAGGTAACTCTTCACTAATAAAATTGTGCCTTTAGATGTTTATAAATTAAATAGCCTCATTTGCTATTATTTAATTTATTAAGTAAGGAACAATCGATAGGCTGGAAGAATACGACTGAAGCTGTAATATAAAAATCAACACAAATACCTTAGCACAAAAACTCATTCGCATGGGCTACTATTGGAAAAATATGGAAAAAAATGTTATGCGTATGTTAAGCGATGTCACAAATGTCAAGAACATAGCAATTTATTTCATTCTCTTGCTTCTGATCTCCATTCCCAAATCCCTATTTGGTCGTTCTATGTATGGGGGATAGACATAATTGGAAAAATATCTCCACCATCTTCCGTTGGACATACGTTTATCATAATTGAAACTAATTACTTCACGAAATGGGTAGAGGCTATTCCTCTTTGATCTACAACAACTGAGGTAATATGTTGTTTCATCCTAGAGCACATTATTGCTCATTTTCGACTCCCTTCTACATTAGTCTCTGATAATGGAACACCGTTTAAGAATAATGATGTGAATAAATTATTGGAGACCTTTAATATCCAACATCGTTTTTCGACACCTTATTACCCACAATCTAATAGTCAAGCTGAATCAACTAATAAATTCCTTGAACAAATTTTGAAGAAAATTGTTACTAGTAATCATCGAGACTGGCAGACATAATTGCACTATGCATTTTGGGCTTACCGTACAAGTGTTTGATCCTCCACTTGAGCCACACCTTATAACCTAGTTTATAGTACTGAGGAAATCATGCCCTTGGAGTTAGAAATCTCAACATTATGGATTGCTCTTCAAGGTTTGGTTGACAACAACACTTATAAGGTAGAATGATTACACCAACTTGAAATGTTCGACTAACAACACATTAATGCTCTTGATCATCTCAAAGCTTATTGCAAAAGGAAACAATGCTATTACAATCTCAACGTTATCCCTAACACATTTCACAAGTGTGACTTAGTTCTATCTGCAAATCAGCATAACATCAACACCGACCCTAATGAAAGAGGAAAATTTAGTCCTAAATGGTTAGGACCTATGTGTGTGTGAAATTTAGAAAGTTAGTAAATCAACACAAACCTTAATGAATCAAATTATATCAAAGATTTGCAACAAGTAAACTACTTTATTTTGCAGCTAAACAAATATTTTGAGAATGTCTCATTGTCATCTATTTCCAAGGATTTATTAAACCATTTGGCCCTCAAATTTCTATGTGCACAATGGTTGTTAAAATGACAACTTAGGAAATGAGATAATATTCAACATGCAAGCCAATTAAGTTCCTACATGAAACTATACAATGGAAAGGATAATGGATACTATAAGGAATGGATGATGGTGTTAGATGATTTGAGGTAGATACTATGGTATTTCACTAAGATGATACTCCATATGCTCAAATGTGAACTATGAATATGCTAATCTAAAATGCAACTATGAAGAAAAGTATTATTCTAAGATTTAACTATGATGCAAAACATGATATGAAATGTAACTATAAGACTCCAAAATTCTCCAATGCTCAAACGATATTCTTGCATGATAACTCTATTCAAAAGTGGATGCAAAATACAATGCCAAAGGGTTGTATTTATAGCCTTTTCCAAGCATCTTGTGAGGTGCCAACAATTGACAGTCTAGATTCAAACAAGAAGAATGAACGGTGGAGATGGAGAGAATCAAGATGTGTCTCCTTGACCAAAGACAACATGCCAAATGGATGGAGGAATCTCTTGACCAATAGGAAACATGCCAAATGGATGGAGGAATCTCTTGACCAATAGGAAACATGCCAAATGGATGGAAGACTAAAGTGTGGGAAGAAAAGACCATGTGTTTGAAAATTGGTTGAAGTGTGTGAGGAATAATCCACGTGCTTAAAAATTGGTTGAAGATAATTCTAATTTAAAAATTAGAATTATTTAATTTTATGTGACCTTGGTGAGGTGACACAAAAAGTTTTAGATATGTGCTTGAATTCCTAATTGAGATTAGTGAAGATTAATTAAATAACACAAGCTTATGGAAATTTGTTTATTTAATTAATTTAGAAGAATATGATTTTAGATTTGGAGAATTTAGAAAATATGAACAATATAAATAAATTGAGAATTTATTTATATGTAGTCAAAATATTAATTAAATAACTAGTATTTAATTAATTAAATGCCATGACCAATTTTAGGTGTATACATTTTGCCCCTCTTTGAAGTAATGTGTTTACATGTTGCTTCAAAGAAAAAATTGATATTGATGCCAAGAAAAAAAAATTCGATGTCCTAGACGCCGATTTTCAAATATTGACGAATATATGCCCCCTCGGGAGATAAATCAGTGAATTTTGGAATTTTTAGGATTTTGTGGAATTTTTGAAAATTTTGATGATTTGTTGATGATTTGATGATGATCTCAAAATTTTATGATCCAAAAATGATTTATCTCCCGAAAAAGAAGATTAAGCCTGCCAGATTGATTAATTGATTAGTTGATGCCTTATGTTGCCTCCTTGTGTTTGATGTTTGATGATCATATTCAACCGATTTGATTTGATGATGCTGATGTGATAGTTGATGATTGACCTCATGATAGGCGAGAATCAATGATAGATTGATGATTGACCTCATTATAAGTGAGGTGCATTGATTGATGAACCTCATGATAGGAAAGGATCAATGATAGATTGATGATTGACCTCATGATATGCGAGGATCAATGATAGATTAATGATTGACCTCATGATAGGTGAGGATCAATGATAGATTTATGATTGAACTTATGATAGGAGAGGATCAATGATAGATGCTCATGAGATCTAATCAGAGTCTCATTAGAGCCAATTAGATTAGATTGATTGATTGATGTTGATTGATTGATAAGATTGCTGATTTGCGATATGTTATTATCATAGGAGGATTTCTGCATCCAGTGCAGGCGAATTCATATTTGATTAGGTGATATGGTTTGACTTCTCTAATTGATTGATATGCCCCAATATAGGATTGATTAATGTACTGAGACTTGATGATGTATTGATACTTGATGCATACACTTATTCAGTCAGAGATTTTATGATTTTTGCCACTTTGTTGATGTATCTCTCAATACCTTTGGATATCCTTGTACACTTTGACATTATGATTTTTGAGATTATATGATATGTGGCGATTATTATGATCTATGTGTTGATATGATGTTATATGATGGATGTCTATGATGCATTTAATTTTTATATTATGATGATGATGATATGACATGCTATGGATGCATATGTGTTATGATTCTATGATGATTTATGATTGATGCCTATATGATGCATGTGATGAATTTTATTATGCCAATGATATGTGATGCATTTGATGATTTTGTACTTTTTTGATGTAAATAAAGGATGCAATGAATGAATGAATGTTTATATGAAATGATTGTATGATGATACCTAGTTCAATGATGATTATGGGATGTATGCAATGGTGATATCATATGATAATGTTTGATGGATGATTCTATATGTTTTATGGATTTATGCCAATGATGTTTTATGCTATGTGAGATGGATTTGATTATGAAGATGATATGTGATGAAATGTGATGTTCATGTTGATTATGTATGGATGTAATGACAATGGGATGTAATGATTATGTAAATGATGTTTATGATGCGTTGCGATAATCTTATGATTATGTGATGCAATGATTATGCTTAACTAAGTGTGCAAGATTTCGAGGGTCTTAAGCTTAAATGAGTGAATCTATCCAACTTCCAAGAGTCCTGGGAAAGTTGTTGTCATTTGATTCTTTGTTAAGTTAAGCTTCACAAAACCTGACATATTTCCCAATTCTTTTGGAAATATGAAGACTCACTCATTTAAGCTTAGTGAACCACTTTCTCAATGAAACTATATGAAATGATTTTGATTATGTGAATGAGATGTGATGCACGTCTTTTTGTGTTTCTGATGCAAATATTATGATGTGATGCATGGATGGATGAATGATGTGATAATGTTCTCTAATTTATGCAAATGATGATGCAACTGATGTGCAACTATATGAAAGTGAAGTTTTTTTTTTTTGGAAATGTCAAGTGTACTCAATCCATTAGTGCAAGAGATAACATCATTTTTGCAGCTTTGGAAACCCCATAAATACAAATGCAAACTAACATGGATGCAATATAATCTAACAATGTAGATCTCATATGCAAAATTTGTCATTCATAACAATTGATTTGTTGTGATTTTTATCATCATTGAGCCTTTAGAATGTTGAAAGTGAGTAAAAGCATCAATGGTATATTTAGACCATGATGACCTAAGTACTACTTCCATGATTTTTGATATTTCAAGTTAACACAAGCATCTAAGTATAATTAAACTGAGATGACTTGAGTATTTCTTGTGTAAACAAACAAGAGTTAATTGTTTCCTTGTGCAAATTCAGAATGTCATTAGTGATACTTTGTAGAGCACGTCGCACAACAATTTGCACAGTAATAATGATCAACTCACATACAACAGACAAAGAAAAATCATACTCTTTCCTAGCTCCTCTAGTTTGATACATCATCGAGGGGCTCCAGAGATATGATAACAAAAATCAAAGTACAAAAATTGAACATTTGTGTTTAACGTGATAAACCCATGATTAAGAAAAAACATTATCCATTTGAAGTTTGTTTTTGGTTTGATTGATTTGGCTTTTTGATTTTGATGTTTGATGTGTTTCCAAAGGTGATTGATGTTCCATGTTGAGTTGCGCTATGATCATGTTTGGCATGTTTTGTCTTGCTACTGTTTGTCTATTGGTTTAAGTTCAAAGTTTATTTTCCCCTAGTAGGTTCAACATTTTTCCCCCAGTCTAGGGTGAGACACGACTGTGATGCCATGATATGTACATGCAGCTTTCAAAGGATAGGTAGATTGATAACAAAAGCGAATGGTGAAAGCGAGTGGTTGGCATGCTCAAATAGATGGAAAATATAGCCTATCACAAATAGTGCCTGTTGCTAGGTTTTCACTACTTGTTTTTATTGCAATTTTTCAGATTTTCAGATTTTATTTTATTTTTTTGTATTTTTCTCTTTTTTTTTGTATTTTTGACCTTTTTGACATGTTTTGATTTTTTTTGGATTGTTGGTCTTTTTTGATTTTTTTTAATTTTTGAAGTGCTTTTCCACTCAAAGCCTTCAATGCCTTCAAGAAAGGCTCTTCTTGCAAAATAGGGTCAGGTTCAAGGATCTTGTCTTCCTCTGCAACCTCTTCTTTCTTTGGTACCCTTCCTTCCAACTGCACATTACTCATTGCTTGCTCAAGTTGGGCTATTCTTTCCCTCAATAGCCTATTGTCTTCCTCCTGTTCTTCGACCTTCTTGGCCAATTCTACATTTGTCACCATGTCAGTAGAACCACTAGACTCAATCTCTGACATATAATATTCTATCCCAAATCTTTTGTTGCTCTGATACTAATCTGATAGGGAGGTTGGATGAAACAATCACTGTTTCATGCTCCGAGTCTTGCTTGGAAGACTCCTAGGGTGTTTTCATTCCACCACTTGAAACCTATAGGACCTCTTCCTTCTTAGGGTCCCCTGATTTCTCCTTGCCAACCCAACTATCAACTTAGATCCTCCTACCAAGTCCACCTTGGTACAATCTTGCAACTCTAACTTTAGCCCTTAATCCACCCTAAAGGCTACAAACCTCCAAAATCTTGAATTTAACTTTGCAGGGGTGTGAAGGTGTTTCTAATGACTTCAATCCATCCTAATTTGGTTCTTGAGGGTCCACCTGACTCCATTTCTTATTCGCTTCCACCAAACCCTCATTTAGGCCTAAAAAGGCTACTAGCCCTAGGAGCCCCAATTATGCCTCCTTCTCTGAGAAAATAGGTTAGTTCTCAAAACTTTCCAAAGAACACCCCAATATTTTCTTGGGATTCCTGGTTCATATGCCCACCTCTCAATGATTTTTGGGGTCTTGGGTCTCAGCTGTCTGTACAACGCCCTAACCTGAAAATGAGCAAAATTAGGTCTATTAAGCCCTTTCCTAGCTTCTCTCAAATTTTTAAGTATTTCTCACACCAAATGGATTGAGGGAGCTTCCTCCTCCATGCTATGTCTTGGAAAGACACTTATCTGTCTTCTTCAAGTAGTAATTTGTCAAAAAGTTGACACCCCTGCAAATCAAGTGCTCTGCACTAAGGTCTTCCCTAGCCAGACTCTTCCTGGCTCGCCTAGGGCAAGAATTCCATAGTAGCTCTTGTGTTTTCAAAAGCCCTAAACCCTACCATATGTACATACATGGAGTCTAGTCACTGTTCCCAAAGGGCCGTACAATTTGTACGGTGGGAAAGTGAACTAACACTCCATTTTCACAAAACTATTTGGTTAAGACCAGCAACAGTATGAAATAAAAACTATTTACAAAAAATGCTTGAAATTGAATAAAGAACCTATCTAATGCCACACAATGCTCTAATAAAAATTAATCTACATCCTACACAAATCATAGTGTCATGATCAATCCATAAAAACCTCACTTCAATGCAAAAATCAGAAAGTTCACTCTCAAACACAACTGTTTTCTTAAATTCAAAAACTTCAACAATATCAAATGCTTCCAACCCTTCTCCCATGTAGAGGTCATCCCTAAATAGGTCACCCAAATCAGTTATCCTCTCCTTTGGGCTCTTCTTGGTCGCTTGTAGCTCCAATTGAGTAACATTTTCAAATATTTTGCAAGAATTCCTAAAAGTTCAAAACCTCATTTTGAGCTAGAACCTTAGACACCTATTCTATGGCAACATGACCTTCATCAGATCAAAACCCAACCAAAAATTCCATTAAGGCTTACATCCAAATGAACTAAATTTTATTGCTTAGTTTTCCTAGACAAGACTGTCCTAGACAAACCTTCTAAACAACCTATGGTAACCTATGGGTGCTCCTACACCAATAAGATATATGATGTTCAAGAAGATCCTTAACCTTGTCAAGATCAAAGGTGGAAATGTAAGGAATGATAAGATGGACGAAACTTTCCCCCCCAAGTGTAGAGTGCAAGAGGAATACAAAAAATAGGATATGGATGATAGGGAGATGGAGGAAGGACTTAAGCATCAAGTTTCACGACCAAATATCCCTTTAGTAAATCATGGTAAATGGGAATTAGACTCATAAATGTTGGCCTATTAAAGGTATGATGAAAGAACTAAGGACTTATCGAAAGCTTTGGATTAATGGAGAATAATGAGGGATGAATGTTGGGTAATGGATAGGAGGTGGGAAGACTTGTTGATGGATAGATGGAAAGGATTGCAAGGTCAACATTGGCACACACCTTGAAGAATGGTGGAGTGATGGAGGAAAAATGGATTTGGAAGGTGATAAGTTTTTAGATGACAAATTGGAGGAATCTTTTGGATTAGAAAATTTGGATGCCAATTTAGATTTTATTGCTTCTATGAGACTTTTTCGAATCCATGTGACTTTTGAATTTGATTTTTTCTTTGTGGGCCTTTGTGGCCTTTGTGGCCTTTGAGATTTTTCTTTTTGATTTATGGGCCTTTGTGGCCTTGGAAATTTTTCTTTTTTCTTTGATGGGCCTTTGTGGCCTTTTTTGAAATTTCTTTGATTTATGGACCTTGTGGTATTCAAAATTCCTTTTTTCTTTGATGGGCCTTTGTGGCCTTTTTGATTTTTCCTTTGATTTTGGATCAAATTTTCTTTTATTTTTGCATGCCTCTTCAAGGAGACATGTTGATCCTTTGACACGTGGATTTTGATATGGAAGCTTTTGGAATTTGGCACCCAAATTGCTTCCAAGAGCAATGGGAGGGGTGGATTGAGATGAATGGTATGGAGGTATTATGGATGAGTGAGTGTAGGTAGAATTTTGAAAGGGCATCAAGGGTGTGTGCCTTTATTGTTCTTGAGGAATAAGATATGTACCTAGGATAAAGGGAAGATTTGATGAACTAGGATGAGGACCTAGGATAGGTGGAAGGCTTGATGAAATAGGATGGGAACCGAGGATAGATGGTAGGTTTGATGGAATAGGAAACTTAAGTGTATAACCAAGGCCATGGTAATATGGGTTTTCTTGAGCAAGAAGGGGTTCTAGGATACCTTGTTCATGAAGGCCTAATCCTTTGCCTTTGTAGTTCATACTTTGACACATTCATTTACCAATGGGATATGTATTGTTTATGAAACAATATGCAAGATCATTTTGGGGAGGATATGATATGGATGAAAGGATAGGCATCAAAATTAAACCGGATTGGATAAAGGTGGAGGATCCCAATTTGTAGGTGGGTGGTTCATGGATAGCTTGTATAGGTGTGATAGGATCTTGACATGGGGATGATGGGGTGTTTTGATCTTGACTTGGAAAAGGATCACAAGGTGTAGGAGATGGAGTAGATTTTTTTTCATTAGGTGCATAACCATCATGAGGTGGTATGAAAGGCATATATTGATCTTGAGAAGGATGAAAATCCTCATGGAATGAAGGGATATCCTTGGAGGGAAGGATATCTTGATCTTGATGAGGAAGGGAATCATGAGTTTTTGTAGAAAGTATAACTTGATCATCGGGTGATAGCACATCATTAGATAGGATGGAAGAATTGTCATGCTCTTGGGATGCAATGGAATCATGAGATGGTATGGATTCATTAGATGTGGTTGAAGGAGGACTTGGAAGAATAATTTTCTCTTGAGATGGAAAGGAGTCATCGTGGATGAAAAGTGAAAAGAGGGGATCATCATAAAATTCTTGAGAGATGGGGTCTTTGTCAAAGATTGGAATAACTTGTGGATTTTTGGTATCATTGGATGGAGTGGAAAGGATGCTTTGATCTTGAGGTGTAGAGGAGTCTATGCTAGCATGGTTTGGATTGAGAGATTGACAAGAATCATTGGATGTAGAAGATATGATAGAAGAAGGTGGTTGGATGGAATCATTAATTTGGGTGAAAGAATCATGAGGTATATTTTGGATTATGGGAGATGAAGATAGATGCATGACATGGTAAGATTGTTCAATATCCTTTATTTTTGAGGACTGAGATTTGGGATTCTCATTTAACTTTTTCAAGAATTTAAAGAAATTGAACTTGGATGATGTAGTTGTTGGTGGAGAAGGTTTCATGTCTGTATTTATGTCAAATGGATAAGAATAAATGTTTGACAACAAATATCTTTCTGTGGTTGTTTCCCTTTGCATAGCATTCAATTGATCCTCATCTATTTCAAATTGATAAAATATGTGAAGGGGGTATTATTCAATCTCAACCATGATGGTTTTATGTCTCACTATTTTGAGTTTCAATTTTTTGAGTCTCAATGATTGGAGTTTCAATGGTTGGAGTTTCAAGATTCGACTCTTCAATGTTTCAATTTTCAAGTCCTTTTTCCTTAAGTTTTCATTTTTGTACCCTTGTTTGAACGGGCATACAAGTGTCATAGTTTTAACTAAATTTTTATCTTCAATTTGGGAGTGCCAAGGGTTTACCCAAGTTTAAATAGAATGAAAAATTCTATTGACATGAACTAGGGTGAATCTAATTAAGCAAGCTTTGTTTCGTGATGAAAGGATGATAGATCCTAATGAGGAAACTAAGCTTGAAAATCAGAGATGTTTTGAATGATTTTGGGAACTTTAGGATGTTAGATCTTGGTATAGCTAGACATGTTCACTTGTTAGACCTATTTGGAAAGTTTAGACTACTGGTGAAACTAAGGAATGACTGAACAATGTTGAGGATTCCTAGAAGGAGACTGATTATCAGACATGAGATGAACTTAGGTTACTGGTTTTCTAGTCTACAAAATGTACCAGAAAAGGTGCAATATGTGCTAATACAAAGGCAATATGTGATAGAAAACTTTCAAAACGCGCTGAAAGACAGGAAAAATGCACCAAAATAGGTGCAATATGTGTTGGACTAGGTGCACGGTGTGTTGAAACAGGTGCAAGATGCACCATAAAGTTTCACATGGCTCTGTAAGCAGGTTTTGACTCTGGTAACTTGGACAATATGTGTGAATACAGGTGCAAGATGTTCCAGAAGACAACCAATATGCGCTAGAAGGTTGACAAGATGCACCAAACTGGAAGAATAACACCGTTTCTTAGAAGTTTGTTTAATTTTTTAGATTTTCTAGTTAGAGACTTGGTTGTTTCAATTAATATTTTTTTGAATCAAGGTTTTCACTTTCAACATGTGATGTTTTTGTTTGAAAATGGTTCAAAAACATATTGGTAAAGACACATCAAACATGTACAACTTAGGCTGTGTAGGACTATATTTGTTGAGTTCCCACTTGGATTTTACTACAACTGTGCTTACTTATAGCGGATGATTAGATGCTTGACCCCACTGTCTCCCCTCCATGACACTCACTTCTATGGGGTAGCCAAGCATCAATACCCATGAATCTCCCATGGCATATTTCTCATCTTTACTAAATCCGCAAGAATGTGGGACGGCTTTAGAACGACCATTCTTGCACCAAAAAATAGATTAAGGATTTTTTCCTTGCTACAACAAAGGGTTTTAATATAGGCATTACATTCATGGGGGATCATCCATGTGGAAAGAGACCATTGTTTCCCTTCTTGTTGGAACAATCCTCGTGATACTTGAAATTTCCCCAAGTACCCACATTTATATCCCAGTTGGAAGTTGCTTGGCTTTAGCATGTTACTGGTTGTGTTGTTCCCTTGGGTGATTACTTTTTCCCACAAGGAAAGCTCTCTATGGATAAACAAAAGCGAGCAAGTACATCCGTAGTTCGATCAATCTTTATTTTTTTGTGAACAAAGAGAGAAAACGTGCGATATACTCAACTCACACTTGCAAACAAAAAGTGAATGGGTCTGGCTTTTTGGTCACCCAATTAAGGGGAGAGCATATGCTTACCATCCATCAAGCATGAAAGACATGGTGTTAATTAACCTTTTAATTAAGCTAGGTTCTTAATTTAACCAAAAGGAAAAAAATAAATCACTTCCAACCCCTGCAATATGTCCATAGTTTATGTTTGAGTCTTTGACAGTGAATTTGGGAAACTTACAAAACAAAAACATAGAGAATTAGCTCTCAAATCTAGTGAAAAGCAATGAAACTACAAAATGCGCCATAGAGACAATATGCACCAGAATACATGCAATATGCACCAAAAGACATGCAAGATGCTCTAAAACTAAAAAAAGAAGAAGATGTTTTGAACCCTGGTGAGCTTTTTTGAAAATTTGCAATATGCACCATTTCACACGCAATCTGTGTTGAAATAGAGGCAATATGCGTTGAATGAGCTGCAAAGTGTGCTAGAGAAAGTTTCATTTGCGCCAAAAGTCTAACGACCAAACCTACTAACATAAATTTTATAGAATTTTTAAAAAAATGAGGCCTGCCCCATGGTGGGCACCATTTTGTGGGGCGTGTGAAATGTGGAAATTTAGTAAATCAACACAAACCTTAATGAAACGAATTATATCAAAGATTTGCAACAAGTAAACTACTTTATTTTACAGCTAAACAAATCTTTTAAGAACACCTCATTGTCCTTTATTCCCAAGGATTTATTAAACCATTTGGCCCTCATATTTCTATGTGCACAATTGTTGTTAAAATGACAACTTAGGAAATGAGATAATATTCAACATGTAAGCCAATTAAGCTCCTACATGAAACTATACAATGGAAAGGATAATGGATACTATGAGGAATGGATGATGGTGTTAGATGATTCAAGGTAGATACTATTGTATTGCATTAAGATGATACTCCATACACTCAAATGCTAACTATGAATATGCTAATCTAAAATGCAACTATGATGTAAAGGATGACATGAAATGCAACTATGAAGAAAAGTATTATTCTAAGATTTAAATATGATGCAAAACATGATATGAAATTTAACTATAAGAATCCAAAATTCTCCAATGCTCAAATGATATTCCTGCATGATAACTCTATTCAAAAGTGGATCATGTAAAATACAATGCCAAAGGGTTGTATTTATAGCCTTTTCCAAGCATCTTGTGAGGTGGCAACTATCGATGGACCAGATTCAAACAAGAAGAATGAATGGTGGAGATGGAGAGAATCAAGATGTTGTCTCCTTGACCAAAGACAACATGCTAAATGGATGGAGGAATCTCTTGACCAATAGACAACATGCCAAATGGATGGAAGACTAAAGTGTGGGAAGAAAAGACCATGTGTTTGAAAATTGGTTGAAGTGTGTGAGGAATAATCCATGTGCTTAAAAATTGGTTGAAGATAATTCTAATCTAAAAATTAGAATTATTTATTTTCATGTGACCTTGGTGAGGTGACACAAAAAGTTGTAGACATGTGCTTGAATTCCTAATCGAGATTAGTGAAGATTAATTAAATAAAACAAGCTTATGTAAATTTGTTTATTTAATTAATTTAGAAGAATATGATTTTAGATTTGGAGAATTTAGAAAATATGAACAATATAAATAAATTGAGAATTTATTTATCCGTAGTCAAAATATTAATTAAATAACTATTATTTAACTAATTAAATGTTATGACTGATTTTAGGTGTATATAGGACCATATATAGTCAACAAAAGCTTTGGGTTTGGTGCGTATGTCTTAACAAAACTCAATGGAACACCCCTTAAGGAACCTATAAATGCCACACATTTGCATTGGTATTATGTTTAATCCCTTTTGAATAGTATGAATGTTAAATCAGTGTTGTTAAAGTTATGGGGTCATATCCTATATGGTTTCACATTGCTTCATTCTTGACAAACCAATCATGTGTATGTCTTGAACACTAAAGTGATTATTTAATTTATTTTTATAATTACTTTAGGTTTCATACTATTCAAATTCCTCTTGTGTGTTACGTGACGTTAGATCATTAATTTATTTAATTTAGCATATCATACTCAATCATCATGTTGTATCTAAAAGAAACTACAATAAGTTTTAGTTAGATCACATCAACTTTGTTAAATCGTGAAGAAATTAATTAAGTAATCTTGCAAAGTTTATTTAATTGATCACATTTCCATTTAACATTCAAACACATTAAGAAAAATCATAAAACATAAAATAATCACATATATATATATATCCAATTTTTTATGTACATATCATCATAATAAACAATGTCACTAAGGTCTATGGGAACTAGCCCCCTCGGTCTCTGGTGCTCATGATTTGGTAGTAGGACGTTGAGAGATGGTCGTATGTGATTGTGACCATGGTCTGCCAAAAATGAGTGCAAAATCTAGGCCCTGTATCCACCCAAGGGCCACCTAATGCTCCCTTGCTATCTGCTCCCTCTCCACCTATAGTCGTACTATCTCTGCCTGCAGTATCTCAACCTTTGTTGGAGTCTAGGATGACTATCTTTTAGTCTTAGCTTGGTGGAACCATCTCCTCACACTCTCATATGCTTCCCATAGCTTTGCAAATGGTCTAAGTGACTCTGGATCCTCCTCCACGATAGGTGGGGGCACATAATTTGAGTCCATCTCCTCCTCATCAATGGAGGTAGGCACTATCTCTACAGTTGCCTGATGGTAGAACTCTCACCAATCTCTCATCACTCCTACAAGGTAGAAAAAATGCACAATTAGTACACATCATCATGATATATATATACAAAAATCATAAAACACTAAAAGTACATGCATAAAATAAAATATCATCACCTGTATCTTGGGTGGGCTAAGAAATCTCGACATTGTCCTATGCAGGGGGCATAAAAGATGTGCTAGCCTCTCATCGACAATGAGTATTGGTGCCTGCTATAGCTGTCGCTCGTGATCTCATCATATGAATGGGAGAGGGATCTCCCCATTCATGTCAATCCTCAACTACTACCTCATCAATCTCACTCAGGGGTGGCTCCTCCTCCTCTCCCTCCTGGACATCATAATCTAGATTTGCATCCTCATCATACTCATCATCAATAACATCAATGAATATATCTGCAACCCTATAGTGTTTCTCCTTGGCCCTATCCTCTCTATCATCTCCCTCATCTGGTAGTGGACTTGCATCTCCCACTAGCTCATCCATCAAATATACTGATACTGGTCATGTCATTTTCCACCACTCCTCATAATCCCCTATGGCATCGACATCATCTGCATCAAAGACTAGAGGTTGGTCATGGTTAGAGAAGTTAGAGTCACTCTCAACCACATGGTCTACAATGAGTCACACTGTATCACCTGGTCTCTGGGAACTCCACACTGACCTCTTGAAAGAGGATCATGCTCGGGGTGGTGTCTAAATCTATCCAAATTTCCACGACTCAATCATAGTAAAAAGGATGTACTACATGGTCATGTCATCCAACCAAAAATATATCCAACTGCAGTCCCCTCAACTATCTAGTATGATCTGGCCACTATAGCATCAACTAATAAGGTGTCTATAAGATCTCATCCTCCTCCAGTCGGTCAAATTGTAATCTCTAAAAATTCAAATCACCATACTTCCATAATCATCGTAGAGGATAGCCGAAATCCTAAGGATACCCTACTATTGTCGCACATAGGTAGTCGACTGGTCTGGTACACATAATATGCTCTAGGGACCACACCTGTAGAAGTGGGAAATGCACCGTACTGTCCACCTCCCAAAATAAAAATCACCCAAGATCATAATACAAATGTGCTAGGATACATTGACCCTAGGCATACACTATGCGATGCTTTTCCATCCCTTAAATCAAATGGACTAGTCCTCCCTCGAGGTACGTTTCCTGTCCATCAAGGATGTGAACTAGTGCTACAATATGCATCATAATTCATCTAACCACTGGCGCTCATGATTATAATAGCACCAGTAGATAAATCCACCCTCTCACCCGATAATCATGAACTAGACCATCTAAACAGTATTGTTAATCAACCTTCTGCTCATGGAAGGTACAGTCTCTCTAGAAATGTACCCGCTCTCCCCAAATCAAAACACAAAGAATATGGTGCATGTCCTCTAAGGTGATCATTATCTCCCTTGTCAGCAGATGGAATGTGCATGTATCCGTGTCCCATCACTCGCAAAGAGCCATCAACATAACATTGTGGTACCTCATGGGAGGCATGAGGTACACCCAACAAATGCCTATGGCCTGAAGGTGCTCTATCTCCTCTTCTGATAGTGATGGGGCTAAATCTCTCAAGAATATCAACTGTTAACCCCCTATTCATTGTCGCGATCGGGTGGGTACCTATTAAAATCACACAAATATGCTCTAAAAATAATCTAATATCTCTAATTTTTACATTATTCATCATGCAAGTGTACTAAAGTTCTTCTAGTGTGCTTTCCTATAGGCCCTAGACACTTTAGAACCCTTTTGGGACACTTCGCAAAGAAATGGGGCACTTTGTGAACAAAAGGGACACTCGTGAAAAAAGGGGACACTTTGAGAACTTTTGTTCCAAGATCCTAAATTAACCTAGATATGCATACAAATCATTAAATAATTACATTAGACATATAACTTAGGTAGTAGAATCAACTCTCATGCTGACGCTCACCATGTGCCACCTGGTCCTAGAGAACATCCAATTGCATAGGTCTATAATCTTGTATGCTCGACATATTTCCATCTCACTCATCACTCTTAAGCTACAAGAAGGTAAAATGAAATAGTAAGTGACAAAATACTTCACTTTCACCTCTTTTAACCCTTTTCCATTCTTTTTACTCTTATGCATCACATTAGGGTTTTTCCTATCTTAAGAGTTAATAAAGTGCTTTTTATTCAAAAAACCATAACAAGTGCTAGGGAACTCCACTTTTGATGCTGTTTGATGCGTTGGAATTGTGATTCTGCACTTGACATCATTAATTATCTATTGTTATGTGGCATGGTACTTGGAAATGTCCTATGATATGTTGTTTCTTATTTGATGTGGCTAGATTGCTACCTTGATTCCACCTCCGTAAAGAAATTGGAATCAAGGAGGGGCATACATCTACCCTTGAATTTGATTTCTAAGAAGATAGACGAAAGGATTTTTGGACAATTAACGATTTTTTTTGTAGGATGTGGTTCCTAGTGTTGTGGTTTTGTAGATAACTACACTGGGGGCTTCATTCTCCCATATTTTGAATGAGTATCCTTTTATAATAAAGCATATTATTTAAAGTCATTTAGCTTACATATGCACATAGAGTCATATGGGCACTAAAGTGGGGGCTTAATGTGTTGCCAAAAATTGTATACTCTTGAAGAAATAGACAATTTTGCTATTAATTTGGTCCTATTTTAGACACCCTTGCATCAATCACCTCTTAAAAAATACATTTATAGGCCTCTAATGCTCATTATTTTGGGATTTAAGGCCTATTCCACTCAAAAATCATACAAATCTCGACAAGAAACATTCAAACCACTCAAATTTTGTGAAACCCACCTCGAAAATCCTTGGTGGGACTAAGTCGCCCAGGGTGGCGACTTAGTCCCTTTTGAGGTATTTTCCAATTTTGAGTGGGAAAATCACCGAATTAATTCAAATAATTGTGGGATGTCGGCCTATGAAGTTAAAATAATGAATAATTCTGTGTTAATGCTTATAAATACATGTTTTTAGGTCATTTTTCAACAAAGTTGGTTTATAATTCCTGGGAGATTTTGGATTTTGCTGAAATCACATATTTTTAGAAAATATAATGATTTAAGCCTTAAATATTTCCATTTAAAGCATTCCAATTGAAGAGGGTTTGATCAAACTACCTTATATCAAAACCCCTTGGATAGAACCCCGCTAGTTTTAAACCATACCTATAATGGAGTCTCCTTTACACCTATCAAAATCTTGATAAAAAACCACTTTTGATTTACCTTTTGGGGGATCAAATGAATTCATTTAAAATTTATATTTTTTAAGTATTTAATCCTTATTATAAGCTTTGCAAAAATTATAATTTTAAATAAATTTAATTTTATTATTATATATATTTTTTATTTCTTGTGAATGTAGGTTTTTCATCAAAAATCAAGCTCCCTGTTTTGCACATGTGGAAAAATAGAAGATTATCATTTTTTTTGAAAAATATGTGCACTAAATATTGAATTCCTTGATCCAACAATTTTTTTTGTTTGAATTTCGATACATACAAAAAAAGGTTATGTATTATACGGTCTTCCTATGTCTAAATTGTAATTGGTTTGACTTTGAAACTTGATTAAGGAAAAAATATCCAATAAAATACTATGATACCAATTGGAAGCACTAGAAATTGTAGTTACAAATCTAAATTCAAAAAAATTATAATTTTATCCTTCATGGAAAAAAAGTTGTGTTATACGGTGAGCGTCACTCCTTAAAAATGGTGTTTACTGAAAAAAACTAGTTTTTAGAGGAGATGGAAAAAGAAGTGTAATCTAATTCCAAGAATTTAAAAAAAAAAATATTTAGAATCTATAGAAAAAATTTCACAAATCACTAATTTGCATCATCTCCAAATTCATCATGGTTTAGCCGCTATAGGTGCCTGAAAGTGAAGATTTAGTTAGAAAAAATTAGTTCAGTGTCTAGTTTGGCCAAAAATTGTAAACCAGTATTGTGGGATCACCCTACATTAAGTCATTTTTACAAAGAAAAATAAAAAGTCGAGAGTCAAATATCTTTCACAAGAAGATTCTTTATAGTCTTTCTACAACAAAGTTGAAGCTTTAGGGTAGCAAACTAGGGTTTTTGTAGGTCTTCAAGCTCACTTTTTTGTCCAAGATCTTACATTGCAAAGAGTTGATCATGGATGCCTATGGAGAATCATGGAGAAATCTAGGTTGAGGAGATGCAATAGCCATCAAATCAAGCCTAAAGACTTGTTTTCAAAGTGATTCCATCTTCCATTTTCTCTCTATCTTCAGTCTAATGAAGGTTTTCATGCCATTTAGATTCATTTCTAATGCGATTCAATGTCTCTTAGGATGAGTCTTGCATTGTTCTAAATCCATTTATGCATCTTATTCTTACACATTAGAATAGGGTTGCATCTTATTTTTAGACTTCCTAGTCTTAGAAACACTTAGGGCTAGGGTTTTATGCAGATTTTATCTCTTTCAAGGTTTAAATACCAACTAGGAGCTTGACCAAGGAAAACCACCCATTAGAAGTTAAGTTATATTTTGTTTTGCAGGTAATTTTGTAGATTTGGATCTGGATCTCCGTCAAAAAATAGAGTGCAGACTGTGGGCTTGCGTTTCCACTTTTGGATTTGCAGAAAATACAAAGTGGACTAAGTCACCTATAGTGGAAACTTAGTCCCACTGCACTAATTTTTTAGATATTTTTATAGTTTCAAATACCCATATGGCAGAAACAACTTTATGGGAAGTTTTCTTGATTTGGAACTAAGTTGCCCAACTTGGCGTAAGTGTCCCAGTAGGTTCAAAAATCAAAATTTCTAGAATTCCAAAGGTCTTTGCAATCTCCATTATTCTCTTCATCAGTTTCCAGGTGCATAGTTTCTATTTGGTATCTTTATTTTGTTCTTTATTGCATTTATTTTACCATTTTGCATATCATAGTGTGTTTTCTAGCACTTTGCATTCCTTAGGTTTTGCATCAATAATCACCTTTATTTTTTAGTTTATTGTATTTATACATCATGTTCATATACATTGCATCCCTATTTACATTAATATTGAGTGTAGACATTAACATTTTGGGTCCACTTTTCTCCTAGGTGAAAAACCTTAGAAGTGCTAGAGCATCTTGGACACCCAAAATCAGTGTCCACAATACCACCTTGGATGATGTCTTGTAATTTTTTTTTGCAAACTATCATGCAGTGGCCATGAAGAATGTAGATCTAGGATGATGTGAATAGTAGTTGCAAGTAGATCTTCAATGCTACATCCACGTCTTTAACTCAAAAACATGAATGCATGCATCAAACCCTTGAAATGGTGATATGATCTTTGAATTGTTGCAATAAACTATTGAAATATGCCTTGAAATTCCTTATGAATGCCTTTGAAATGCTCTAATGCATGATCACTTGAATGCTTGCTAGATTTTTTTAGGATAAATAATGTGAATTAACCCTAATATTCAAAGAATTAAGGCCAACACCATATTTGGAAAGAAACATAATCAAATTCCTACTAGAATGAAATTCAAGAAGGGGGGATCATTAAGGGAGGACTAGTCACCATCTTGGGAAAATGGGTCTTGGCTAAGTTTCTAGGACCAAGCTTTGGGGGACTAAAAGAAGGCTAAAAAATCATTCCAGATCAACTGAGAAGGGGGGGTCCTATTAAGGGAGGACCCATTCACAGTCAAGGGCGAATGGGTCCTAGCTCAACTTACCAAGACCAAACTTTCCCCAATGAAATAATTTATTAATTAAATTATTATTGTGAGGATAGATCTTCGAGAGGTGTCAAAATTAAGGCCTAAATTTTAATAAAAATGAGTTAATAGCTCCAATTAACCATAGTTAATTAAGACCACCTAGATAAGTGTGAAAGTTCCTTAAAATTATTTACAACACTTACACAAGGTACACATTATGTACATTTTATTTAATTAGAAAGGGGCCCATAATGATTACTTAAGCAAATACATCCTAGAAAAGCATGAAAGTGTGTCACAACACTTTAGAACACCCTTGCAAAGGATCAATTAAAGCATACATTAGTTAAATAAAGGTCCTAGAATAGTGTGAATGTGTACAAAACATTACAACACCACTCCAAGACATCATTAATTTAGTTTTAATGTCAATTATTAAACAAAGCAAGGAAAAGGCTACTTTTTCCATTACTACATTTTCCCCCCACTTTAGTGAGAGGATGACCTCATGTCAATCTCACACTAAAGTAGACATCAAAGACATGTAAGTATGCAACAATAACAAAGATACATGATCATACCCTGTCAAAGGCCAAGAAAAAAAAATAAAAATAAAGGATCAATCACAACTGATTCAACGTGATGTGAGGTGGTGGTTGTTTGTCCATAACATATGCTACTCAGTCTAGGCTAGTGGAACCTTAGTCTATCCAATAGGCGAGTTGTCCCAAAATATGTATATGCTCACTCTAGGGTAGTGGAACCTTAGCATGTCCACTAGGTGAGTTATCCCAATGAGGTGGAAAATGAGAGAATCATATTAGCCTCTCATACCATACCAAAGTTATCCTCCTGACAAATTCGATAAGGCACCACAATGAAAATGATTTTGTAAATGTTTTTGAATGTCATGTAAAAAATTTCTTAAAGGGGATTTTCTTTGTTCATGTAATAGTCTTCCTCTTAGGGAGCATTGTGCCTAATGTATCCAAGAGAGGACAAGTCAAAGTGTCAGATCGTCACCCATGGGATGCCTCATTCGCTTCATGCCATGAAAATAGATCGCACACTCTTGGATGACATCAAACCCAATGACACCACCACACATCACAAGAAAAAGGAAAATCATGCCATGAAAATTTCCAAAAGATGTCATTGATGTATGCCCCCACTTAAAAGTGGTTGCTACACCATTACTATGAGCAATTTCTTTAAAGTAGTCAATGTTTTTATCCTAGGACATGAGAGCCTTCCTCGGAAAACCATATTCCAAGTCATATGTTTTCGTAGCAAGCTGCATCATGAAATAGGAAGGAAGGGTTTCCCCCACAAACACATAAGGGATCTATGGATTTGGGGTCAGTATGTCTATGCTACAATGTTTTCATAGAACATGGAATTGTCATCATTCCCCCAATACTCATAGAACTTGAAGAATGACATAAAGAAAGTGAAAACAAAGACAAACCTTTTAGGCCAACATGGAAGAAACATGAATGTCTCAATGCCTTGTGTCATCCCCAAAAGGAAAACACAAGACAAATGAAAAAGATAAAGGAAAAAATTTTGGGTCAAGATGGAAGAGACATAAATGTCTCGACACCTTGCGTCACCCTAAAAAGGAAAACACAAGATAAATGAAAAAGATAATTCTGACATAGAGAAGAATGAAGGTACATGTAGAAGAATGCACAAAAGAGATACGAACATCAAACATAACGTCATGGGGGATCACATTATGCACATGCAATCACATAAAGAATAATGAAAAAGAAAAATACTAGTAAGGCACAAGAGAGTCAACCTAAAGTAGGTCGTCCACCTCCCAATCTCGGTCGATATAAAGAAAAGGTGGGAAACTAGCCAAAGGGACAACAACAAGTGATGAACTAGGACACACAACAACTTTAACACTCTTTTTAGGATATTTTTCATTTAAGCTCATGGAAGAAGAAAACAATGTATTCAACTCTTCATGCACTTGTTCATCAATATTTTCAATGTCAAAGTCATCGTTTAAGTTAATCACAATAGGAGGTCGAATAATAATGTCCATTCAATGTTCTTGTTTATGTTGTGGAGAGGGTTGAGAGTCATCATGCATTGCTTTGGGTAGGTTTGGATTTTTATTTTCTATGTTATTGTTATTTTCTTGAGTTTGCAATCTACGAGCAATAACACGTCTATGTCTACGCTCTCTAGCACTTCAATTTCTTTTCAGTTTATTGTCAATTTGTTTTTGTGTAAGAGCGGGTTTTTCAATCATAGGTTCCTTCTCTTCCTTGGGAGGACTAGAAGAAACAATAGGAGGTTGCTCAACCGCTTTCTCTTTGACTTTGTAAACTTGTTTGACTTAGGAGGGACAACAAGATTGTTTGTATTATCTCATGGTCTCTTGTGGGAAATTGTTGGAGGTTGTTTTATAGATTTTTCTTGTATGGTCAAAAGTGTTTTTGGTTCAATCATTGTCTCATCAATGATGGTTGGTTTGGCCATAGGTTGAGGCATGTTTTAAAGGGATAGTTGTGCTATTTTCTTTGCCTTTAATTTTTGATATGATTTGAAAAATAAATCTTCACGAGGCTTGATAGGTTCCATAGGCTTGGGCCAAAAGTAATCTAGTGAAAAATTCCCTTTTGCTGAGGTAGGATCAATGGCATAGTAGGGTCATGTTCTCTAACATGAGGTAAGGTAAGCATGTTTTGTCAATAAGTTGCAACATGATATTGTGAAGTGTATCGGGTAAAGGAGTGAACTCTCTCTCTCTCTCTCTCTCTATATCCTCAAAAGGAGTTGTCATTTTTATAGTAGCCACTTTATTGTTTTGTTGAATTGTTTGAGGAGGATTTAATTGTAAAAATCCCTTATTTTTTTTCTTGAATGGTTGATATTGTTTTGAGTTGTGGATTTAGACTTTTTAGGATGACTAGGGGAATTTTTCACATCACGATCGCCAGTAAAGTTTTGATGGTCACGAAGGGCTATACATAACTGTGTGAAGGATGGAAACCTCAAAATTTCTAGTTTTCTTTGGAGTTTATCTTGTAAGTTGACAATGAATATTCTTTGAAGGTTGACATTGGGAATATTAATGTTCACTTGTGAGTAAAATGTTTGCTATCTTCCTATGAAATCATCTTATTTTTGCTTGCATGCCATTAAATCTGCAAGGGCCATTTTGAGACCCATGTGAATATGGAAGTGGTTATAAAAAGGAATCAATCAGTTCTTTGAATGAACCAATTGAATTTTTTAGTAAAGAGGAGAAGCACTCTAAGGCAGTATCTTTCAAGGATCTAGGGAATAACTTAGCCAAAAGTTTACCCTCAAAAATGAAATCACTACACAAGGTTGTGAAGGAAAAAATATGGCTTACGAGATCTCCTTTCCAACCATATTTCTCAAATTGAGGGATCTCTATTCCTTGTGGAATTTGTGCTTTTAATATGTCAAGGGAAAATGGTGTATACTTGATGTGTTGCAAAGGTTGACCATTATTGTTCTGTTGTAATGTTGCCACTTGTTGTTGAAGGGATGTCATGGTTTACAAAAGTGAATTAATGAGAGGGTCATTTTGGTTATAAGGTTGAGGGGAATAAGGTGGTGTAGTGTATGTATGAGGAGGGCTAGTGAATTGTAGGTTATTGAAGGTGGATTGTTGAGGTATTATTGTGTTTGAAGAATTTCCTATGGGAATACCTATAGAAGTGTATACAGTGCTAGTAGGTATGACTGTTGTGGTTGGTTGAATGGTAGTTGTGGGTTGAAATGTTATTGTGGTAGGTTGGAATGTTGTGGTAGGTTGTGTATTGATGTATGTAGGAATGGATATTGGTATCGTGGAGGACAAGATTGAAATTCTACCTTGACTTTGAGTAGACCCCAAAGCTTGAGTAGAAGTGGTAATGGTAGGGATGGTGTTGGTAACATTAAGGACATTGGTTGTAGGAGGTGAAGTCATGGGTAATGAAGTATGCAAACTATGAGCCATGGAGGGTTGATTCTTGACACTATTAGAAAGAGATTTAGGAAACCCAAGATCCATGACGAATGAGATATCATGGGATGACAGGAGCCTCAAAATTCATCTTATAATAGTATTGCAAATAAAAAACCAAGTTTTAAAGCTCATACAATTTTTACAACTCCAGTGTGCAAACCCTAGAATAGAAAAGGGACAATGCAATAACCTAGAATGAAATGTAATTTTTAGAATATAAACAATGCAATTTATTGATTACACAATGTAATAAGCTGAAAATGAAATGTTTTGATGCAATTTTGAACTTTTAACAATGCACTAAAATGAAACAATTTAAACTAAATACAATGAAATTGATGAAACAACAAATTAAGAAATTGAAACACCAAACATAAGCTAAAAACTGAGATTTTAATGTCTTGAAAATGTAGATTTGTAGCTAAGAGGGACTCATTCACCAGTAAGGGGGAATGGGTCCTGGTTAGGTGTTTCTGAGATTTTTTTGTTGATTTTAGAGTTAATTTTGATGCTTTTTCAGTTACTTGAAGGTTCAGATTAGACTTGATTAGGGACTTATTTTCTAGTAAAGGTGGATGGGTCCTAGTTAGGTATTTTAAACTATTTTTTAATGATTTGCAAGTTCTCAATTATATCTTTTAGTTCCAGGTTTGATACAGTGAAATGCAACTTCATATTTTCCAAAAATTCAATGTCAAAATACAATAAAAAGATGAAATGCAAGCCCTATTTTGAAATGAAATTGTGTTTTTATTTTCAAATGAAATTGAATGAGATCTAAATGAGTGATTTTCTTTTGTAATTTTTAGATTTAAGAAGTGCAAAACAATGCAAATCTAAACCCTATATGATATGCAAAATTTCAATGCACAAGAAGAAGCCCTAAATGATATCTTAATTCAATGCAAACCTAAATGCAATGAATGCAATATTTTAACTTAAGATGTAATGAGAGACTCCAAAAATCAAAAAATTGCAATGTTGAATATATTGGGTTCACCAATAAATTTTAAGGGTGAAAAATAGGGTAGACCCAAATGCATGAACAAGAGGATCTACCACTTATTTTTCTAGGGCCCTTACACTTAAAATTATGTAAAATAAGATGCTAATAACAACCAAAAATGAAACCTAACTATTATAGCAACTATGAGGGGTGTTTTTAAAGCATAAAAGCTATGTACCTAGCCAGAAAGTCACTATTTTTAAGCTATGGAGGACTCATTCGCCTTCAGTGGCAAATGGGTCCTTTTAGGGTTTTAGAAAATTGATTTTAGGATCTTGTTCCTTGATGTATGCACTCTTGAATTCCCTATTATCAAGTTCTAGAAGCTTGTATGCAACATTGTAGAGCTCTTTCTATGATCTTGCACTTTGAATGGCAACTTTAACAATTTTGCTCCAAATATTGCTTGATCACTTGAATGCTTGAATGCTCTAATGCTTGATCACTTGAATGCTTGAATGCTTGCTATATTCTTTTCGGAGAAACAATGTGAATTAACCCTTATTTAAACTAAATTAGGAGATTAACCCTGAAATTCAAATAATTAAGGCTGACACCAGATTTGGAAATAAGCATAATCAAATTTCCGCTAGAATGAAATTCAAAAATGGGGGGATCATTAAGGGAGGACCCATTTTCCATCTTGGGTGAATGGGTCCTAGCTAAGTTTCCAGGACCAAGCTTCAGGGGACTAAAAGAAGGCTAAAAACCAATTCCAAATCAACTGAGAAAGGGGGTCCTGTTAAAGGAGGACCCATTCACCATCAAGGGCAAATGGGTCCTGGCTCAACTTACCAGGACCAAAATTTTCCCAATGAAATAATTTTTTAATTAAATTATGATTGTCAAGATAGATCTTTAGGAGGTGTCAAAATTAAGGCCTAAATTTGAATAAAAAAAGGGTTAATAAATATAATTAACCAAAATTAATTAAGGCCACAGATAAGTGTGAAAGTACCTTAAAATGCTCTACAACACGTACACAAGGTACACATTATCAACATTTTATTCAGAAAGGGGCTCATAAGGATTAATTAAGCAAATACATCCTAGAAAAGCATGAAAGTGTGTTACAACACTTTACAACACCCTTGTAAAGGATCAATTAAGGCATGTATTAGTTAAATAAAGGTCCTAGAATAGTGTGAATGTGTACAACACATTACGACACCACTCCAAGACATCATTAATTCAATTTTAATGTCAATTATCAAACAAAGCAAGGAAAATGCTACTTTTTCTGTTACTACAGTAAGTAGCTGTGAGCATGAGGAAAATTAGGGACATGTGCACCTAAGAAGGCTATAACTTTGGATGTATTGAAAGAATAATGGGAACATAAGGAAAAGTGTTCCTAGGTCCCCATTATTCTTGGAAAGTGGTGAGGGAATATAGGTTTTATTAAATAATAATATTATTTAATTATTTTAGCCACATGGGTGAGGTGGCTAATAGGTGGAAATAGGTATTTATTTATTTATTTGTGAGGAGATGGAAAAGGTAATAAATTTAGTAATATGATTATTTAATTTAAGCATAAGAATTTAGGTTAAAGGGATATGTCCTAGGTTAATTAGGACTAGGTGATGGGGCATAGGCCTTGGTGATGAATTAGTTGATTAGAGATTAGGTGATAGGTTTATGATGATAAATAGACATATGGAATATTTTAGGTGTTTGCATCAACCACATGTGATTTTTCTATTAGCATAGGAAGGAAATTTTCTAGGGGCAAGAGGCATATTTTGTTTTGATGTCATGTTGGTGCCAACATTGTAACCTAGCAATCCCCTTGACCCCTTCAACCTTGTCTAAAGGGGGATTTTTTTCTTTTTTCCATAACTTGGACATACAATGTCAAAAATGGGAAAAGAAGACATCACTGAAGAGTTGGTTCTGCATAATTTCTAGTGGTGTATGTGTTGAATGAAAAAGAAAATAAGAGGGGGGTGAATCAGTTGTAGAAAATTAAAACATCAAAACCCTTAATAGTAATCAGATCCACATGCATTCATTAAATCCTTATTTTGTTAAAGCAATTAATCATGAAATGTAGATAAAAAAATTTGAAATAACATCATACACAAGACAACAATATATTTACATGGAAAAACCAATGAGGAAAAAACCACGATGAGGATTAGCTCACAATGTAAGTAATTGCAAAATTGATACATGGACTTATTTCCAAAATAGGAGACACTGTCTAGAAAGGCTCACAGCTAGGCCTCATTGGCACAAAAAGAAATACAAGAAGATAGAAGATAAATGTTACAAAAAGAACAACTTCTCAATACAACAAGGAATCCACCACAAATGCTCCAACACTTTTGCAACCTTACATAAAATATTTTAGACACCTTCAACTTACTACCTTTAGGAATCCAACACTTGAAATTTGCACTTCTTTGCTCAAATTCGCTTCACACACATCACTCGAATTGATATCACATTTATCTTGATTCTCTCTTATATCTCACAACATCACCACTCTTATTTATATCAACCTCAACCTTAGAAACCTTCTCCAAGGTTGGCAATTATTCGTTATATTTGAAATTTCAAATTAGGTCAATAGCTAAACATTCTTGTATAGGAATGAAGGTGACCTATATAAAACCTTAATTAGGACCCAAATAAGTTCTAACACACCTCAACATTCTTTCATAAACCTCACATGTAGTGCTAACACAAGGTCGGCCAACACCCATGTAAACACCATAAAACATTAAGTACATGCTTCCTTAAATCAATCCAAACTTTCAAACAAAAAAATTCACTAAAATCAATCTAGAATAATCCTTGAACCACCTAAGATACAATAAAGAATTCATCCAAACTCACATCATAGAAATACTTCAACCTAGAACATTCGGTAAACCTTATTCCCACACTGACGCATGAAACACACACTATACTATACCAAATCAAGTGAAACCTTGAATACTGAAAGATACAAAAATTATAAGAAACTTCCCAAATTTTCACAACCTGAAGCCAAACTGTAGAGAAACGTAGAGAAAATACATTTCTCCCAGGTCACAAAAAACATTATTGAAAAAATGGTTCACACATTGGTGAAAAATATCACTTTGTACACTAATCCAGAAACCCAAATTATGAATATAGAAACCTCTAACAACCTTGAAAAAATATCAAATTTGCACAAGAATAGCATCAACAAAGAAGAAACACAGAGCACAACCCGAAGCACATTATGAACACTTGCACAACACTGTTTTCATTATTTATCAAATTTTCTCAAAAGTACTTAGAAACCAAGTACCAGAGACATCATATCAACACATTAAAATATTCCAACACATCTCCAAACACTACAACATAAATATAGCTCCATGTACTCACGACACTTCCTCAATGCCTCAACTATACATGCACAACCTATAACAACCTGTTTTCCTCTTTTTCACAAATTTCTCAATATCCTCAACATCTTCATCATACAACAAACTTCCTTAATACATAGTTTACATAAATGACAACACTAGCCTGTAGACATGCTTTAGCTTGTAGACATGCTTTTTGACATCAATGACAACACCTTCATACTTGCAACAATCTCCCCCTTTGTCATTGATGGAAACACAAGATGTGAAAAACCATCAAAGACAACACAATAGCTCTGAATACACTTTCTTTCTTTTCTCCCCTTGAGTAGATAATTTTTTTCACCTAATACTTTCACCCCCTTTGACATCAATGGAAAAGGATAAAATGTTTTATAGTGTTCTCCCCTTTGATACTGAACCAAGATACTCTTTCTGAATACTCCCTTAGGAGTACACCCAAACAAATTAGCAACTCAATGACAACACATGACACTACCTACTCCCCTTGAGAGGTAGCCAGCAACATCAATCCAAAAAAGAGATAAATCAAAAGATCCACTGGACTAATGCACCTTCATATGCATCTAGTTTAGAGGACGGGCAATAACCCCCAAATTCTCTCTAAGATACTCAAAAGTATCCTTAGGAAGAGTCTTAGTAGATATGCCAACAATATGATCCATTGTAGGTATATATTCAAACTTCACCCCATTCTCCATAACCTTCTCTCTCAAAAAGTGATACCTAATTGATATATGCTTTATCCTTGAATGCATCACTAAATTATTTGAAATATTAATTGCACTTGTATTATCATAAAAAATAGATATAGGCTCATCATACATTACTCTGATATCCTTTGATGTCTGTTTCATCCATAATACTTGTGTGTAGCAAGATGTTGCTACAATATAATCAGCTTTTGTAGTGGATAAGGAAATTGAATCTTGCTTCTTACTCAACCATGACACCAATCTACATCCAAGAAAGAATGCTCCACCACTTGTACTTTTCCTATCATCAACACAAACAACTAAATCTACATCTATATAAGATCTTAATGTGAAATCAATATATTTAGGATACCACAAGCCATAATCCATAGTGCCTTTTAAATATCTAAATATCCGCTTTACAACTACAACATGTGTTTCTTTAGGATCTTCTTGAAATATAGCCACAAGACAAACTACACGCATGATATCTAGTCTAGTAGCAGTTAGACATAGCAATCCACCAATCATAGATCTATATTTTCTCTGATCAACCTTAGGTGAATCATCATCTTTGCTCAATTTGTAACTAGTCACCATAGGAGTACATACCGGTTTGGAGTCTTCCATTCCAAACTTCTTCAACATCTCTTTGACATACTTTGACTGTGAAATGAATATCCCCTTATCTATTTGATTGATTTGTAGCCCAAGGAAGAAATTCATCTCCCCAAACATTGATATTTCAAACTCTTTTTTATCTCTTTTGCAAATTTCTTACACATAGCTTCATTTCCTCCAAAGATGATGTCATCCACATAAACAACCACTATTAATATTTTGTCTTCCTCAATTTTGAAGCAAAGATTACTGTCTGTAGTACCTTTACTGAATCCTTGTTGAATCAAATATCTGTCCAACCTTGCATACCAAGCTTTGGGAGATTGCTTCAAATCATATAATGACTTTTCTAATTTACACACCATATCTGGTTGATCTGACAAATGAAATCCTTTCGTTTGTTCCATGTAAACCTCTTCTTCCAACTCACCATTCAAAAAAGTAGATTTCACATCCATCTGATAAACTTTAAAGTCCTTATGTGCTGCAAATTCCAAAAACATTCTAATAGCTTCCATCCTAGCCATAGGAGAAAATGTCTCCTTAAAGTCTATTCCTTCCACTAGTGAATAACCCTTACACAAAAGTATTGATTTATTTCTTACCACTTCTCCATTCTCATTTAGCTTGTTTCTGAATACCCACTTAGTTCCAATTATGTTCTTGTTTTCCGGTTTAGGAACCAATTCCCAAGTATGATTTTTCTCAATCTGCATAAGCTCTTCTTCCATTGCCTTCATCCAATGTTCATCTTTGTATGCCTCACTCACTATTTTAGGTTCAACTTTATAAAGTAAACACAAATTTACCTCAGTTTCAACAGCTCTACTTCTTGTCAATACTCCTTTCCTCTTGTCTCCAATAATTTGTTCTTCAAAATGATGTTTTTGCACATACTTAGGGTTCTTCTCTAGAGCTTCTTCCTCTTCATTCTAAACTTCTTTTTCTTCAGCTTTTTCTTCTTCTTCTCTATAATTAGGTTCATCTAATACATACCCATCAACAACAATTAAATTATGCACATCTTCATCAACCTTAACGTTTGCACTTTCAACAATCATTCTCAGCCTTTTGTTGTAACATCTTTAAGATTTTCTTTTAGTAGAATATCCAAGGAAGATACATTCATCAAACCTTGCATCAAACTTTCCTAAGTTTTCTTCATATCTCTTGATATAAAATTTTCTTCGAAATAGTCTAAAGTACTTCATAGTAGGATTCCTTCCATACCACAATTCATAGGGAGTCTTTGTGCTGTTAGATTTTGCTTGAACTTTGTTAAGTATGTAAACAATAGTATGAATTGATTCTCTCCAGTAGAATTCTAGTAGATTTCCCTCTTTCATCACAGTCTTAGAAATTTCTTGAACAACCTAGTTTTTCCTTTCAACAACTCCATTTTGTTGAGGAGTTCTAGGGGAAAACAAGTGCCTCTTTATTCCATGAGCTTCAAAAAACATGTTAAACTCATTGGAGGTAAATTAACCACCTCTATCAGACCTCAAATATTTTATTTTCAAATCCATTTCATTCTCAACCATAGCTTTGAATGCCTTGAATCTATCTAATGCATCATATTTTTCTCTAAGAAAAGTAACCCATGTCATTCTAAAATAATCATCAATCAAAAGCATAAAGTACCTGTCACCTTGAATACTTTTCACCCTTGTAGGACCACATAGATTTGTATGAATTAATTCTAGTGGCATGGTAGTAGGTTGTTCCTTTCCCTTGAAACTACTCCTTGTTTTCCAAACTACCAATTCATGCAAAAAACATTGATAGGCTTTGTGATTCTTGGTAGATCTCTCACTCCATGAACTAAACTAATTCTCACCAAATTACCAAAATTCATGTGACACATCCTCTGATTCCATAATGAACTGTCATTAATATGAGACATGAAGCAATGAACATCAACACCCTTAAGCTGATAGATGTTTCCATCTGTCATCTTACCAACTGCAATCATAGTTCCAGACCCTTTTCTGATCTCACATGCTTCATCCTTAAACACAAGATTGTATCCTTTTCTACACATTTTTCTTACACTCAAAAGATTATGCCTTAAACCCTTAACATAGTAAACATCTTCAATATTATTATTTCGATCAAAATTGATTGAACCTATTCCAAAAATCTTTGCTCCAGAATCATCTCCAAATTTAACTAATCCTCCACCACAATTTTCAAGTTTAACAAACTTACTTTGGTCTTTGGTCATGTGATTAGAGCAGACACTATCAAAAAACCAGTAGTTTTTATCCTTTTTAACATGAAAAGCATATACCAAAGTACCTTCAACCTTCTCCTTCTTTTGTGGTATACTTTCCTTTACACAAATTTTAGAGTTAGTAGAACTAGATTATTCTTTTAAATCCAAGAAAAAGAATTAATTTTCATCAAAATCTCTACAATCAAATTCATCATCAAAAATACCAACATCTTCTATAACATAGTAGCTTCTTTTATCATCTTTCCTTTTTTCTCCTTATTCTTATTGTTTACAATTCTTTTTGGACATCTTGAAGCATAATGACCTATTTCACCATAGCTAAAACATTTGAAGGGTAGTTTACCTTTTTACTTATTGATGCCCTTTATCATCCTTCTTACAAAGTTAGCATCCACATCATCAAGATATTCTCCATCTAAATCTTCAATCTTTTTTGATTTTTAGGCCTTAAAAGTAGTCTCCACTTTTTGTACCATTTTTCAAAAAAACCTTTCTCATTTCAAATGAAGTTAGTGTACCAATCAACTAATCTAAAGAATAAGTATTAAAATTTGTAACTTCCTCAATAGTAGATACCTTTTCACTGTATGAAATGGGAAGAGTTCTGAGAACTTTCTTTACCACCCTAGGTTCTTTAACTTGTGCACCAAGACCTATCATAGCACTTACCAGCTCATCAACTCTCTGCATGTAGGTTGTAATTGTTTCATCTTCAAACATTCACATGGTCTCAAATTGTGCCTTCAAATTCTGTAACTTTTCTTGTTTAACCTTGTCATCTCCTTCATAAATGATCTTGAACTTGTCCCAAACTTCTTTAGCAGTCTTAAGATTCATAACTTTAACCAATTTCAAATTTGAAAGACTTTTCATCAGAATAAATATTGCCTTAGAATTTACCTCATGTTCCTTGATCTCATCACTTGTACTTGGACCATTCATCAGTGCAGTATATTGATTACTTATTTCCTTTTCAATCTCAAATATATGAGCTGCCAGATATCCTTCCATCTTTGTATTCTAGAATGGATAGTTTGTTCCATCAAATCTAGGGAAATCAATTTGCTTTGCCATCCCAGATCTACCTCAAGTAGTTAAGCTCTTCTCCAAGGAACCTTACTTTGATAACAATTGTTGAATTAACAAGACAAATGAGAGGGGGTTAATCAGTTGTAGAAAATTAAAACATCAAAACCCTCAACAATAATTAGATCCACATGCATTCATTAAATCTTTATTATGTTAAAGTGATTAATCATGAAATGTAGATAAATTTTTTTGAAATAAAAACATAATACACAAGAAAACACCATATTTACATGGAAAACCCAATGAGGGAAAAACCATGATAAGGATTAGCTCACAATATAAGCAATTACAAAATTGGTACAAGGGCTCACTTCCAAAATAGGACACACTGTCCAAAAAGGCTCACAACCAGGGCTCACTACCACAAAAAGAAATACAAGAATATAGAAGAGAAATGTTACATAGAGAACAACTTCTCAATGCAACAAGGAATCCACCACAAATGCTCCAACACTTTTGCAGCCTTGCATAAAATATTTCAGAAACCTTCAGCTCACTGCCTTTAGAAATCCAACACTTGAAATTCACACTACTCTACTCAAATTCGCATCACACACATCACTCTCATCGATCTCACATCTATCTTGCTTCTCTCTTACATCTCACAACATCACCACTCTTATTTATATCAACCTCAACCTTAAAACCTTCTCCAAGGTTGGCAACTATCCATTATATTTGAAATTTCAAATTAGATCGACAACTAAACATTCCCGTAGTGGATAGGAATGAAGGTGACCTATATAAAACCTTAATTAGGACCCAAATAAATCCTAACACACCTCAACACACTTTCATAAAAATCACATGTAGTGTTAGCACAAGGTCAACGAATACTAACATAAACACCATAAAACATTAAGTACATACATCCTTAAATCAATTTGAAACTTCTAGAAAAAAATTCACTTGAACACAAATAGAATAATCCTCAAACCACCTAAGATCCAAGAAATAATTCATCCAAACTCACATCATAGGAATACTTCAACCTATAACATCCGGTAAACCTTATTCACACACTAACGCACGAAACACACACTGTACTATACCAAATCAAGTGAAACCTTGAATACTGAAAGATACAAACATTATAAACAACTTCCTAAATGCGCACAACCTAAATCCAAATTGTGGAGAAACGCGAAGAAAATATATTTCTCCCAGGCCACATAAAACATTACTAAAAAACATATTAGATCTATATAGGCATAGCATCAACACAAAATAAATGTGAAGCACAAATTTTGAACACTTGCACAACACTGTTTTCACTGTTTATAAAATTTTCTCAAAAGAACTTGGAAACCAAGTACTACAGAAATCATCTCAACACATTATACTATTCCAATACATCTCCAAACACTGTAACATAAAGATAGCTCCATGTACTCACAACACTTCCTCAATATCTCAATTATACATGCACAACCTACAACAACATATTTTCCTCTTTTCCACATTTTTCTCAATATCCTCAACATCTTCATCATGTAAAAAAATTCCTTAACACATAGTTGACATCCATGAAAACACCAGCCTATAGAGATGCTTGTTGAAATCAATGACAACACCTTCATACTTGCAACAATATGTCCTTATCATTAGATGTTGTTGATGGTATAGTTTATTTCCTATTGAAGTCAACCATTAGTTTTGGATTTTGAGCTCACAAATGATCACTTTGTTTGATCTATTTTACATGCATTGAGGTCATTTCAATTTGATTTTTTCCTTTAATGAGGTATCATTTATTTTTTTGTTGATTCTTCTATGGTCATCCTAGAAAAGGATAATTATGAGTCTTCATGGAACGATATCCTAACACATCTTAGGTGGCTTGATCTTTTGCCTCATCTTTAAAGACCATATCCAAACCAAATAAACCAAGGATGGGATGAACATGGGGTAGTATTAATGATAATGTTATAGGTTTGATTTATTCTAGTGTTGATACTAACACTATGTGTATTGTATTGGACATTGATTATCCCCACACTCATTGGGTCGTTGTGATTGTGGGTATTATTGTCATGCCCATATATTACACACCTAATGGACACAAAAAAACCTAAATAATCTACAATTTTTTTTAATAATTTGCAAAAATAATAATTTAAACAATAATAACATAATACACTACTTAAGGTAACAGTTAATGATGTCATTTAGCTACAAGCAAAGATGGTGATGAGTCAATATTTTTTCAAAACAATAATGTTTGATTTTTTTAGATCAACATAACATACCTATTACCTAATCAATATCTCTTGTATTCCATTGCATCATAGTTTCCTTACTCCTAATACCTATTCCTACAAATTGTTAACACAACTAGGTGCACATGCAAGACAATGAATGATTAGATACCCGATTAACAAGATCAACCATATCATTAATTTAAACCAGATAATCAAAAGAGTAGTTTATGATTGGATTGAAATTAGGGATAGTGTATGCATAACATCAAGAGAGGATGGTATGTTCAAGAAAGCCTTAGAAAGATAGATCCTAAGGGTCAAACCTAGTCCTCGGTATATTTCATGCTTTTTAGCTTTTCCCTAACATTAGGATAAATTAATTCTTTTGCGTAAGTGTTTTATCCTCCTGTGGTTTTCTATGCCCATGAATTTCTTATCCTTTGAGTTGCTTCATCCCAAATGATTATGTGGACCACATAAGATTCCATGAATCCCAAACACAAAACACATAGTTTATAAACTTAATGAATTTTATTATTGGTATGATAATGCTACTAGAATACTAATCCCTTTTTTGAAAATATAGATCTACAATAATAGATCAATGTTAATAATATAAATTTTAATGTGACTTAATATTAAAATTAATTTCATATTAAAGTTGGTTTCATCATCAAATAAGAGCTTGATCATTTAATTTCTATTAACATTTTCATGGGTTCTTTTATACCCTTATTATTGATATCACTCTTTTTGGATGTTTATGTTAACTTGCATAAATATTATTATTCATTTAAAAAACTTCAAAAATATTAATAAAGGACCATATCAATACTAAGAAAATTAATCTTAAGAGAAATAAAATATTATCATTTCACATTAAAACTCACCATGTTGTTATAGTTAAATAGACAAGTGATAATAATAATTTGTGTTAATATAATTATCAATATTATTATCCATATTCACATATATTATTGATGTTACATTACCTATTATAATTAAACATCACAACTATGATCATCAATATCACTTTTATTATTACTATGCTATTATACATTATTTATATTAACATTACTCCCTTAATATTAAAGTTAACGTTATTATTGGTAATATTATTATTAAAATAAAGGGAAAATAGGGTGTGTCCACCTTATAGGAGATATAGAACTTTAGGGACACTACTTCACACTTCTTTCATTAGGAAACCAAGACCCCTCAACCAATTTGCTTGATTGAGGAATGGACTAGGGTTAGGATGGTTTCCTTAGGTGTGATTAAAAGGGGGGTTCACCATTAAATGAAGTTTCTAAGGAGAAATACAAAAATGAATACACTAAACTCTAGAAACTTGGAACATGTAATCAAATCAGTAAACAAGATACAAAAAAGTACTTGGAGGATTAGAGATGACTAAACAAGATTTGAAAACCTTGAATTTTGTTGTTGCTAATGTGTACAGGGACTCATATGCCAAACTGGATGATTTAGTCCTAGTCTAGGGTTTCTAGATAGAAACTGGAATCTCACAATGACAAGTCAGAATCCACTAAAATCTAGTAAAATTCCTATACCGGGACTCATAAGCCCAAGGTGGCTATTTAGTCCTATTATTAGGGTTTCCCTAATATTTTTGTAACCTCTAGTGATCTTTTGTAGCTTTTATCTTGTCCAATCTTCAAGTCTGGAAAGTCTTGAATTCTATTCTGTAGGTGAGTTTCCATGAATATGACAACTTCTTGACAACTTTTGCAACTTTGTAGCTTTTTCTTCAAAGTATCTTCAAGCTCCAAATCACCTAGATCTACAAACACACATCAAGAGGGAAAAATGTTGATTTGCTAGTGGATAGGGGTTTGCCTTGGTCAAACCCCATTTTGGTAATCAAACCTTGAAATGAAATAGGAAAGTTTGAAGGAATGATGAATGAACAAATGTAATGTTGCAACTCACCAAAACCCTTCATATAAAGGCTGCAATATTGTGTGAAATGGATCCAATGGATGTGGATCTTGACTCTTAATTGTTGATATTAGATAATGCCTTTGAATACTTGCTTGAATCATGAAACCTACATCACAAATGTTAGCTCACAAACAAACATGATGCATGGAGACTTTGACATGATTCTTGAATATTGAATATTGCTCTTGAAATGATAGAAAATGGTTGCTTTATGGTTTAGGAAATAGAAAAACACATTTCACAACATTAATTCAAGAAAAAACCTAGAGATATCAATCTAAAGTATGCAAAGGAAAAAGAGATCTTGCAATAGGGTTTTCCTAGGGTATGACTATAAAAAAAGAGGGGTTCACAACCAAGCTAGGGCTTGGAAAGACTAATGAAATTCAAGACCTAATGCTTAAACCTAATGCAATGCAAGATTTCATTAAATAACCTAGAAAAACATGTAAAACAAAAAAAAAGCTAAGAGATGAAAGTTGTGCACCTAGAAACTTGAAGAGGATTGGATGAAGACTTGAAATGATAAAAACACTAAAATTAATGTCTGCTAGGAATCATACACTAGTCTAGGAAATTTAGTCCCAGATTAGGGTTTCTGGGTAGGAACAAAAATCTGGCAGAGTTGTGAATGAAACTGTTGAAATCTACAAATTTGAAAAAATTGGGACTCATATGCCAGAAGTGGTGTATCAGTCTAGTTAGGGTTTTCTAGAAATTCAAAGTTTGATTCTACTCTACGATGTCTGATCTCTCCTTTCCACTTGATTTTTGGATCTGAAACTTTAATTTGCAACTTGTAGATGTCTTTCAATGATCTCCAATGCAAGGTGACAACTTTGACAACTTTCTCCAAACTTTCTCTTCATTGTGCCTTCAACCTAGATTTGCAAATCACACACTAAAGAGAGGGGAAAATGTTGTTTTGTTAGTGGAAAGGGGTTTTCCTTGGTCAAATCTTGTTCTAGTAATCAAACCTTGAAATGAAATGAAATAGGAAAGGAGAATGATGAATGAAAAAAATGTAATGTTGCAACTCACTAAACCCTAGCAATAAAGTGTTGCAAACATGACTCTAATGGATGTAGATCTTGAATCTTGCTTGAATGATATGGATCTTGAATTGAATGCTAGCTTGAATCATGAAACCCTACATCACAATTGTTAACTCAAAAATTAACATGATGCATGATGACTGACATAATGCTTGATACTTGAATAATTCTCTAAAACACTTGATAATCAGCTCTTAAGGCTCTTGTAAACACTTGAATGCTCTTGTGAACTCCAATTTTCTATATTGCATGAATACTTGAAAGCTTAGGAGAATATGAGTGAAATAACCTTTATTTATACTTGTTTATGCCAAATTTCCTAAAATTACAACACTATAAGATGACATCAAATCTAGGAGGATAAAATCTTGCCAATAATTTGAATTAGATTTGATCTTGGGCCACATGGGACTCATATGCCAGAAGTGGCGTATGAGTCCCATTAGGCATAACTATGGGACACATTTTCAAAAGTGCTTAGAATGATGCAAAATATAGATTGGGGCCCAAAAAAATAGGTGGGAATCATATGCCCAAGGTGGTGTATGAGTCCTAGATCACTAAATCTGGGTCGCACAACCTAAAAACACCTAAATTATGATTGGATGTCGATTTATGTCAGGAGTATCCTCAAAAAGATGCATTAAATGGTGCTTGTGGGTGCAAAATAATGCCAATTAAAGCATAAAGAAGCCCAATTATTTAATAAAACCCTAGAAAAGAGTGAAAGTGTGTTACAAAACTTTACAACACTCTAAACAAGGCACCAATAAGATCATTTAGTTCACAAGGGCCCAAGACCTAATGTGAATATGTTAGACATATTACAACACTAAATCAAGGGCATGATAGGGAGTACTTTTTCCATCATTATAGCTCCAAATGCTTGATAAATTTCTCTTGAATGCTCTTGTAAAGTGCTCACTTGGATGCTCACAAGATTAATTGAGTTTTTTTGCTAGGAGAAATTATGTGAAATAACTTTGTATTTATACTTGTTTATGCCAAATTTCTTGAAATTACAACACTACAAGCTGACATCAAATCTAGGAGAATAAAATACCACAAAGAATTGAATTCAAAATAGGTCCAAGCTAAAGTGAGACTCACAAACCAGTTTGGGCATATGAGTCCCAGTAGCCTAAAATTGGGACATAAAATTCAAGAAATGTTAAGTTCAATGCCATGTTTAAGGTTAGGCCTAAAACTTAGGTATATGTCCAAGGCGGCGTATGAGTCCCAGATCACCAAATCTAGAACACATAATCCAAAAACATGAATTATGATTGGTCATTTGTTAAATTTTGAGATTATCCTTGGAAAGATGCATTAAATAAGACTTTTGGATGCAAA